>JAGYXB010002096.1:0-95675 GCA_022495005.1 Rhyacophila brunnea | reverse complement strand
ATATTGAGCGCTCCGGTTCGTAAAATATTCCATTTCGAGCGCTGCCACTAATGTTACTTAAAAAATATTGTATGAAGCATAATTATAAACATTTTTTTCATCTAGGTACCAACCAACGTTGTCAGTTTGTAATTTGAGTTTTAAGCAGCGAATTTTAAAATTTCGTTCAATTCGGAAACAGATATTTTACAACCTTGAGCTTTTGGTTTGTTCCGAACTTCCGAGCTGCCAAATCAAAATCATCTCTATCAAGGTCACACATGCGTTTGTTCCTCATGTATCTTTTTGGTGTACCTATTAGGTGTACCAGTGTCGAGGGGTGGAGGTAGGCTATTAAGATTCGACATAAATAGTGCACACCAAACTTTGTCAGTCATACTTATTTGTTTACATTGAACTAAGAATACAATTTGCGGATGGTGGTAGTTAGTTTTTAAAAATCAGTTAAACCCTGCCTAAACTAAACCATAATAGTATATGTATGCTATGAGCGATCTGACAAAAATAATGCACCCTTTTCAGTCACACTTATTTGTTTTCGTTGAATATTAAAGTGGGGCCACACCGAAAACAAGTCGCGCGACAACTCGTTAAATTTTACGATAAGCATGATAATTATCGTAAAATTTCTTAAGCAATTATGATAATTATCGTAAAATTTAACGAGTTGTCACGCGACTTGTTGCCGGTGTGGCCCCACTTTTAAGAATACGTATTACAGATGGTGTCAGTTAGTTATTAAAAAATCACTAAACCCTGCCTAAACCAAATCTTAATCGATAAAAATATTCTTATATCTACAAAATATCTAAAGGCATAATTTAAATATTATTAAATATTAATGGCATAATTTTATAGATAAACTAAATTTTTTTTGACTATTATCTACCATGGTTTGGATTAGGCAGGGTTTAATTAAATTTTAAAAACTACCTAACAAACTCTATCTACACATCGTACCTAGTCTTGGTTGAATGAAAACAAATAGTACGTTTTAATGACAAATTTTAGTATGCACTATTTATATTGAATCTTAATAGCCTACCTCCACCCTTCGCCACTGAGGTGTACCTAGCTCAATAATTATTAGATTTTACGTCATGTTAGAGTAAATGGTTTAGGATGATTTGGCGCCGGGACAACTGGGCGCCACGCAATCGAATGAAATTTGAAAATAAATAGGCGTTCGTGAAATATAACTAGGTTTTAAAAAATATATATATATATAATACTTAAATTATTATTTTATTATTTCATATTTGGTGAGAATTTAAATATGCACACGTAAATAATGATTTAATTGTGCATAATATATTGTTTCAGTTCTAGTGAAAAGAGAGTTTTTTTTATTTTAATATAAAGCGTCAGGCATGAAAATTCTCAATCCGCAATAAAAAATATCATATTAAGAGCGAAATGAATTAAAACTACTAAGTAGTAGATAGAAACTGATTATAATTCCTCGTCTACTTTCCGTATAAAATCGTAACGAACGTCTATTTATTTCATTCGACAGTGCGGCGCCCAATTGTCCTGGCGCCCAGTTGTAACATTCCCATAGTAGGTAGGTATGGTCATTTAGCCATTAGCAAAATTAAAATGACGACATCACTTAAGGGCGGACGTGCGCAGCGTGGGTCAAAATGGAGCTTTTATTCTATTTTCAAAGCATGATCCTGGACAAATATGACTATATTCTTAAACATTAGAGCGATAGGTTTAAAAGAATACTATTTTATGTAATAAAAATACTTTATGCAGTCATCAAATGTTTAAAATAAATATAACGGATAATAAGGCTTCAAAATTATATAAATAGATTATCTACAGCGTTTAAGGAATATCCAGGATCATGCTTTGAAAATAGAATAAAAGCTCCATTTTGATCTACGCTGAGCATGTCCCCCATTAAACACCGTAGGAAAATTAGCTCTATCGATTGAGGGAGCTTAGTTTTGTACAATTTCATTCAAGTCACTTTATGCGACCCGTGTTTCACCTTTTGACATATAGGTAGGTAGTACGTTAAATACAGTATTAGTTTCTGCTAAGTACATACTTACAGACTATGTAGGTATGTGCCTAATAGTATATAATTCGATTTTATATAATATAATTTAGTCGACTTAAATATGTATCTACTTAGGTATAAATAAAAACTACTTATATAAAAAAAAACTTAAAACCATGTATTCACTAGGGGACAAACATCGCTTGCGAAGCGACAATATGCAACATGTCCATATAAGCCCAGACGCACATTACAAATTGCCTCGACTAGGATAATAGTCATAAATCAAAACTGAGCGCAACATGCAACTTTCATATGTGCGTATAAGCAAGGCAGTACGATGATAGTGACGTCACACGGCAAGCTAAAATGAATGACAAAGTGTTACTTTTAGAGATTATACCTGCGCTGCATGTCATGTGAAAATAGTTGCATGTGACTCCAGGTATTTTTTTTCAAACTAAAATGACGTATTCCACGAATGTGCAGAGCTCCATTTAGCAACGTATGTTTTGTGAATAAAAATGACGTCACATCGACGTATTCGATATGTTACAGATGAGACAAGTTTAGATGTGAGAGCCGGCTTAATGCCGCACTATGTTGCATGCAACGTTGCAGCGTCACGTAGACTCTACGTTGCGCGTCATATTGAGAGACATTTTGTCCCCTAGTGAATACGAGGCTTAAAATCGAAAGCAACCATTAATAATTATTATGTCACAACATTTTTTTTGTTTTTTTTTTCATATCACTGGGAGAGCTGTCAATTATATTGATAATGTCAATTGTGTTTACCAATGTATGGTAATTAATTATCATGCTTGGCTGATGTGGAACTCCTCGTAAGGTGGAGAGAGTCCTGGATGCGTGGTGTAATGACGCTGTTCACCTCGTACGATCCGAGGGATGACGACTCCATGGATGGTAATCTGGAATGGCATAATTAATAATATTTAAGTATGTAAATACATTTTTACATGTAATCGGTTACATACTAAGTTGGGTTACATGTAAATAAATTGTTAGTATTATATTTCGCCGTAGCACAGTTCGTAGTGAGATCAAATAATTACAAGATAAAAAGAACTTTTTATATGCAACGTTTTTAAATTTTCTGTTGAATTATTATGCTCAATATGCTCAAACTTGTACTTGATAAGAAGTAAATAAAAAAATAAACAAACAAATATTGAATACTGAAATGTCATTTTGACATGTCATATTGATTTCCATAGTAACGCACGTATATATTAATAATTTAGTTGCTAGGACCCCAGACACCTAGCAACCAATAATGGTGTCGAAATAACTTTTCATACAAAACAGAATTAACTGAAAATGAATTCAATTCCACTTAAAGATGGCTAAAGTATTAAAAAATGCATTGGCATCGTGTTCTGATATATTCTAAAAGTTTCAAATGTCTAGCTAGTCGGGAAGTTAGTTAAAAATCGATTGCAAGATTTGTACTGGACAAACAACCACCGGACAA
Organism: Rhyacophila brunnea; assembly: GCA_022495005.1. NCBI lineage: Eukaryota > Metazoa > Arthropoda > Insecta > Trichoptera > Rhyacophilidae > Rhyacophila > Rhyacophila brunnea. The sequence continues at coordinate 92,169 of JAGYXB010002096.1, read as the reverse complement.
ACAAGAATACGAGCTAATAAAAAAATAAATAAAAAACGTTATAATAAAAAATATGCGATGCTCGTGGAGCATTGCACACATTAAAGTTGTGATTATACCCCGTTTACACGTGCATGGATTTACTGTTGACAGTAAAAAAATGTATGGGTAAACATGCATTATTCTGCAGTTGGCAAGATTGCATGCATGAATCAAACAAGTTTGGAACCTTCTGAATTTTCATGTGACAGTAAATTTCTGTTGATCTGCGCCTGCGCAGTAGAACGATGGTGGCGAACATGTCGGCAAAAAAACGAATTTTTAGATTGACCGATGTTCACTACCTATCAAAATAGTGGTTACATGTAAGTTGTACGTATGCAGTTCATCGTGTGACACTTATTCATGCGCCATAGTACGTGAAACATGAGTTTGTATAACATTTAATCAAATGACGAGTTCTTCGTTGAACATTTCACCGTGGAATACATTTGTACGTATCTTACAAAATGCGGCGATAGTTTGCAAATAGTACTGTTTCAATTAGATTAACCCTAGCCTAACTTAACCTAACCTAGTAAAGACATCTCCACATTTTGTAGCATACTTACAAATATACTCCACGGTGAAATGTTCAACGAAGAACTCGTCATTTGATTAAATGTTACACGAACTCATGTTTCACGTACTGCGGCTCACGAATAAGTGTCATGCGGTGAACTGTTCACGTACAAATTTCCGGATACGTGAAATAGTACCATAAAATGACAACATCGCATCTCGCTCACTCTTAAAGAATGAATTGGAGAGACAGTCAGCACTTTTACGTATAAAGAGTTATTGTCGTGATAGTTCAAAATAAGCACTATTGCCGCCAGTAAATCCATGCACGTGTACAGGCGCTATTATATTGAGATGCATGTCGCGTACTGTCACCGCGACAAATTTAGTATATGGTTTCATAATTTTGTAGAATATTTTGAACGAACATGATCTCTGTAAATTCAATGATGGAGTAACCTAGTAACGAGTCTCTGTAAATTCAATAAGCAGTAATATTTTTAACAAAACCAAACCCGCAGACCATAGATAATAGACAACATTATTATAAAAATACATAGTGCCAACCGCGAAAAACAAACACGCGATTTTGACATGATTCGAAACTGATATTTTTTAAGATGGTGCATTCATTGCTTTGGAGTAGGTTTATATTTTACAAAATTGACTCAAACATAGTATATTCATTAAAATTCTCAGTTTTATGAATCGCGGGTCTAGTTTTCTGTTATTAACGGCCCACATGCTCAGCGTACGTCAAAATGGAGCTTTTATGCTATTTTCAAAGCATGATCCTGGAAATATAGTCATATTTCAGTACGTCCATGTGAAGTAGTGTTAAGATTTTTTAAGTTTATTTATTAATTTTTAAAAGCATTTATAAAACCATTAGTAAAATTTATGTCGACATTATTATAGTGAAATATTTATAATAAAAAAATATATTGATAATCTCTGTGATCCCAAATTTGACAAGAATTAGGCATTTTATTATTCAAAAAATGGGCAAGATTTACACATTTAAAGATAATTTTAAAGATACTGATTATAACCTATGTCTTTGACCATTCAAATATGATAAACATTCTACAAATAATGTTTGCTTTATAATAATTATTGACCTAAGAATACGGTAGTATTTTTTTGAAATACGCCATTTCTATTGGCATTTCCCAGTGGCTAAGCTACAACATACGGCCGTAGCCATAAATTGACAAACGATAAATGAAGTATGGAGTAAGATCATAGTAACGCGCGTGTTTGTCAGTAATCAAATGTTTAAAATAAATATAAAGGATAATAAGGCTTTAAAATTATGTAAATAGATTATCTACAACGTTTAAGGAATGTCCAGGATCATGTTGTGAAAATAGCATAAAAGCTCCATTTTGACGTACGCCGAGCATGTCCCCCCTTAAGTAGGTAAGTAATCTGACAACACCTTTACTCACATGTTTGTCACGTGTCTGTTCAGGTGCGCGACGGTTGGCACGTGCGGTGGGCTGTGCGATATGAGATTCCCACCCCCACCTACCCCCAAACCTTTAGAACTGACGTACATCGAGGGCAGTTTATTTTCCACTGAAAAACAAATAAATAATCCCCTTATATCACCCGCAAAAAAGAGCAATCCATACTAATGCGTCGGCTAGACGGCAGTGACTTGAGCGGTATAGTTTATGCAAAAATACGGAACACTTTTACAGCGCTTTTCGGTTTGCGCGAGCTACAGTCATGGCACCCACATAGTGTAGCGCGCCCCCAGGCTAGGAGCTTTGTCGGCCCCCCCTACCTATCACTAAGGATAAAGGCAGTGTGACGCTTTACAGTAGCGTTTTCCAAATGGTGTACGCGGTAAAAATAATGTGTATATTTAGTGTTTTATTGTATATTTTAATACATCCATTTGAATTATGGAGATGTCGAGTATTGATACACAATTAAAAATTGTATCGTACAACCACATAATTTTAAATAATAATATTGTTGAAGGAAAATAGCGCCGCAGCCGACATTTTTTACTATTAAATCAAATTTGTGATGTGTGTTCATTTCAGTTATCTGGTCGACTCGCCTCGCCTGGCCCCTCCTGAGCCCGGGCCCCCAGGCTAGAACCCTGTCAGCCCCTCCCTTGTGGGGGCCATGGCCACAGTTTTCCCGTCCATACACACGGGCTTCCCGATACAAACCGGTTTGCGCAGGTAAGCTTATGGTAAAGCATTAGCGTCTAGCTGGCACTTATTAGTGAGAGTAGTAGCACGATCATGGCCCCCACATCTTGAAGCGGGCCCCCCTACCCATCGCTAGGGTTAATGGCAGAGGGACTTTTTACAGAATCGTTTTCTATATGTTGTTTCAGGTAAAATTAAGGGTATTCGGTGTATTTTTAGCGATTTTTTGTATTGAATAAATCCATTTAAATTATGGAGTTGTCGAATATCGACACAGTCATCAAAAGTTGCATCATACAACTAGACATTTTAAAATGTTAAGACTCTACAAATAAAATAGCGCCGCAGGGGAATTTTTTTCCCATTAGGGCAAATTTGTGATGTGTATGTATCTTACTTATCGGATCGACCTGCCACGCAGATCCCCAGACCCCGGCCCTCAGGCTAGAGCCCTGTCAGCCCCCCTTTTGTGGGGGCCATGAGCAGGATATACAGGGAGAGGTAGCATTAAATCAAAATGTTAGAATTCTTTTGGAAAATATAAGATTTCATCAGTAGGTACACTTTTTAGATTATTTGTTTAATTAATTTTTACAAATATAGAATAATAATTTTTAATCTTATACAAATATTATAACAATATCTACAATAAAACTAAGAACAGTGAATTTTTTATTAAAAGAAATCTAATGTTCGATGCTTTCACGGTTGTTTCCACCGCGTCTTCCTTCTTTCCTCGACGTTTCGGGCTTGTTGCAGATGCTATTATCCAGAGATATGTGTTATGTATGAATGTACCTAAACGTCGCTCTAAAAATGTCAAAATCACTAAATTTCATCATAACACATATCTCTTGATAATGGCCTCTGCAACGAGTCTGAAACGTCAAGGAAAGAAGGAAGAAGTACACGAAGTGGGAACCCAAAAATCTATTACGACAAAGTAGTATGTCCGTTAGGTATTTATAGCTTACTTGGCATCGGCATTCTGCTGGTAGATGGCTGGCTTGAATGTCCACCTCCGTTCTTTGGTTTCCTCTTTCTAGTCGTGATTCCATCCTTCTTCATACTCATTGGACGATTAATCTGGAATTTTAAAAAAATCCACAGTTCATCAAAACGCTAAAACTAACTAACATTTTAGGTGACCATTAGAAGTTTTTAAAGAACACTGGGAGCAGTCGCAAATGGTGCCTATCGGTATTGAAGGTATGTAACAAAAAGAAAGTCTTAGGACAACCATATTATTTAAAGAACTTGAATTATATCTTCTTCTTGGTCGTTTCCTCGTGACTGAGGATTGTGATCACCTTTAAATTCTATCATCTTTTGGGCGACCAAAACTTTCCACCCCTCTTTATAATACGCTTATCTCAGGGCAGAGTGAATGCTGCCTCGGTCAGTTCCTTCACTTCGTTGATTCAGCACGCCGACAATCTTCATCTTCTTCAAGGTGCAGAACTAACCTGCAATTAGCAATGTCAATTGAGAGGGCATAACCATGTTTAATCAAATCGCTTTGGATACCTATTGATATAATACACTTACGTGAGGTGAATTTAGGTGGAAGTTGTTTTATAAGTTTTTAAGATACGGTCTATCAACCTAATTCACTATATGTGTTTCTACTTTTCGTTTCTGTTTTTTACTTAATATATTATAGTCATAAAATACATAAGTATAGATAGATATATAATATATACTATATAGACATCGATGTACGTTTGAATTTTTCATCTGTTTCGTCTTCTACGAAGGCTACCTAAAACTTCCAGGTTATCTGCACCGTAAAATATGTCCAAAAAACTGCAGAAAGCCTCTCAAATATAATATTGTCAGTATTTCACTGAACAAAAAATATTATTCCACGATCTGGAAATACTACACTGATGTTTGGTGAAAAATTTTTTATTGTGGAATCCTGAGTATTGAGTTAAGGAATCCTTAACCATATACTACTTTTTTTATGAACACGCCCCCTTCTATATTACCATTTACCACTGACAGCTGCTGTCAAAATAAATTCGCATGTCTATAAAACAGTCCATACACTCAAATTCATTTAACAATGTATCTTAATATGGATATTGATAGTGTTAATTCGTTTGGCATGTACTTGCAGAATATTATTTTACTTTTATACGCCAGCCCGCAGAAATACAAGATGCCAGATGATAGAATGACACTTGACGCTAATGTTACCATGTTAAAAAATATCTTGCGGTGCCTGTGGAATCACGTATAATGACTTATAACGGAAAGATAAGAGTATTATAATTAAATATTAATATGTATTTATAGTTATAGTTATTGCATTTATAAAATGCAGTTGTCATATTTTTGTCATCGTTTAACAATTATAAAATAATTAACCTAAGCAATAGGAAAGAGATTTTTTAAATATGGTATTATTTTCAATAGAAATGATCTTAACTAAGGACAATGTTTCTGCATAGTGTTTTCTGCTAAGGAAATTTTAGTTATGACAAATGTTTCTGCATTCCACTCTTAGATAGTTCTCGTACGTATACTTACTTACGGGTAAGTAGGTAGCTGTTTTAGATTAAGTATTCATTCAAACAATTTATCTATTTCGGTAGTGATAACTTACTATCTTTGAATGCAGTTAAATGCCAGATTGTGTGGAATTTTATCAGAGTTATCATATGTAATTAAACATAGATATTATTATGTTATGCATGTTTATAAAATACCACGTGGCAAGATTGAGATAATAGGAAAACGATATGACATAGGATTAATTCATCCCTTATCCAAAGATAACTTCTATTATCATAAACACAACAATACTATCATTATCACGTAATACGTAACTCACCTATTACTACTTGTTACCTGTGATATGAGAATGATATGGCTTCTTTCGTATCTCGTTTACTATGAATCGCACTCGTATATCCGATAAAAGTATAAAATCGCTTCCCATGTCGTTATTTATAAATAGATAACACCTTGATTTTTTAAATTAATTATCATTATCAGCTCGGGTCGATCTACTGCTGGATGAAGGCCTCCCCAACTACCCCTACTCTTCACACTGCAACGTACCTACAACCGCCGAAGTATATTGCCGGCGCTCCATTGACACGCAAGTCAGACGATTAAGCCGGCTCGCACATCACAACTCGCCTTGTGTGCCTGACGGCCATAAATCAAATTTTCTGAGACCGCCGATGAATGTTGCATGCTACAACCTCGCACATCTGCCTAGCGGCAAACGTCAAACGCGAAAAAGGAGAAGTCTCTCGTCTGCCATTTTTATTGTGTTGATTGTATGAACAAACGTCAAACGCGGTGACGACAGAAATGGCCGATTGTGCGGCTGTGCGCATGCGCGGAGTCGACATTTGTCGATATCGCAGGCTCTAGCAAACGCAACTCGTCGCATGCAGGAGCGTCGCAGCGCCGCAGTTGCATCGGCCAATCTGCGAAGCTCCATTTGATAACGTTTGTTTCTTGGTTTACGATGACGTCACATCGACGAATTCGTCGTAAGACGCATGCGGCGAGTTTTGATGTGCAGTCTTTGGACTTTTTAATCCGCAGACCAGGCTCGTTGGATTTCAAACATGTGAAGCGCCTAGTTTCCAAAGCCCCTAAAACGGTTTTTGAAATTTTTTGAGTTAGATATGTAGTTAGATGGATATTTTTGTGATCTATATGATGGCCTAAGATTGAACTTTAAAAAACGCCAAAATTCGTCAATACGTATGACCAGTTGCCAGACTTCGTCCGTCGATCGCAATGCAAATTCGATCAGACCGAAAATATCTGTTATTGTTTTAAACATTTTCATTGATTAATTTGTTAATTTACACATTAGAAAACGAGAGATATATCAATAATTTTTTTATTTGTATTTATGAAATTCATAAAAGAAAACGGAAAACTTGTGTTGTTTTCACTGCTATATTATTTTATGCAAGTCTACATATAAATAACACTAAATTATAGGATTATCGGAAGATATTACGATAATCGCAACTTTTGACTTTTGACAGCTCGACTTTTTTATTCGTTCGTTGATCAGTAGCAGAGCATAGACAAATCGGACGATTTATTGTCCTCGGACTTTTGGGTCGCCAATGGAGCGCTGGCATTAGATTTCGACCTTGCGACAGGTTTTAGGGTGTCCCTGTGCACGTTTACTGCCGCTCGTGTACCACTGTATGACTGCATACAATGTGTGAATTTTCCAGACCCGGGACCTACAACATTATAGGCTTAACGCGTAACCGCTCGACAATCGTGGGTTTTTAAAAAAACAAATACTTACCTACCACATAAGGGTGAAATTCGATGGTTTTGACCAGGGAACTCAGAAATAATTGGAACTGAAATAAATACATAACGGGTAAGGCGATAGCAGGTAACCGACTCGAGTAAGGAAGAATCCGGGTTAAACTTACACACGTGTCAAAAATACGTTTTACGTCGAATACTGAAAACTGCTCTCGGTTTATTCATTTACGCTCATTTAATGTTGGTGTATTACACACACTATTGCACGTGCATGCATGCTTCATTTTCGTAGGACACTCACACATTCAAAACCCTTCATCAAGATGCGGCGTATTGAATATAGCCTATCGGTATTCTATTTATTATCTGTTCTGTGGTTACGCTATTTCGTGTCCGGAAATTTGTACGCATGCAGTTCGCCGTATGACACTTCACCGTGAAATGTTATATCGGAAATATAATATACTAGTCATATATTAATAACCGTCCAACCTCTTTGGATCGTATAGTACATGTCTAAATAAAAAACGGTTAAGTAGGTACATACAGGAAGCCAGCGGTAAACAAATTTTAAAAATAGCCGATAGGTAGGTATATTGGATTATTTATTCGGTTAAGTTAGTTTAAGTTTGCTTAGGTTAGGTTAGGTAAAATAAAATATCAAATCTTATTTAATTAAATTAAATTTAATATCTGATAACAATAATGATAGCGTTATTGTCAGATATTTGAAACCAATCAATATTAAATTAGTGTTCATATTGAATCCAGCGCTCGAAATGGAAAAGTTTACGAAACGGAGCGCTCGACAAATTTTCTGAAGATATTTACATAGTCATCAAATCGTATGTGTATTTTATGAAAATAAGTGTGTCAGATTTTCTATTCTATGGCCTATCTAGCTCAGACGGTCAACATATTTTTTCCACGAGACGGAGCGATAATTTTACAAATTTCACGAGCCGGAACGGCGCTCCGGTGCGTTCCGTTCCATTTCAAGCCCTGATTGAATCTAATAAAATTGAAGCATTATTGTCTGCGTATAGTACCTATACGGTCATTTCTCTCCAATAAGAAACCTCACGGCGAACCTGTGATACGGTGAAGTAATACGTAAGTACAATTTACATGTAACCACACTACTTACGTTATGAAGTTTGTAGTAAAGACCACAGGCGTTGCAAACCGGATCACCGCTGTTGTTCCGACGCCACAGGGTCGTGTTCGTCGTCCGACAGTTGGCGCATTGGACACCAGTTCGACGGTTGCCGCTATTCTGTAAAAATAATTTTAATTAGGTTTATATGTAGCAGCGGTGGAAGGGTGGAGGTAGGCTGTTAAGATCCGACATAAATAGTGCACACTAAACTTTATCTTCTTCTTCTTCGATGGCGCTACAGCTCAAGTCGAGCCCTGGCCTCCTCGAGGATTCGTAAGAGTTGGGTTTTTACAAGGTGGGGTCAACCCCCTTTTCGGAGGGCCATTTCTTCCTTCTCCGTTAGTCCTGACCACATCTTCCACCACGGTTGACTACCTGATCTTAGGTGTAGTTCCTTAGGCTTCCAGGGTTCACCATGTGGAGGTGGAGATAGGAATTGAGTAGGAGAGGCTATGCGACACTATCAGGATACAGTGTCGTGCGGTACGCATGCACTACCCCGTTAGATAGGTATATATTTTTATTCAACGAATTATTCACAAGATTTAAGAATGCAACATTCTTTATTGAACAAATATGTACCTATCTATGAAAACACATCAGAAAAATATAAGTATTCTAGCAGTGGCGAAAGGTGGAGGTAGTGTTACATTCCCAAATGGTCCCCATTTGGGGATGTCTCTGTGAATCTGGATAGGTCCTAATCGGTACCAAGCCAACAACTAGTAAGGGTTGATTACGAAAATAAAAAATAATAAAGCCGGCAATGCTGTAAATTGCGGCCGTTTAAAAATATCTGCAACGTCGCCATTGTCGCCGTTTTTGACAACGCTTCTCGCTGGGAGCGAAACATAAAATGGCGGGCAATACGCGGCAGACGGCCAAACAGTAAACATTGTTAACTCGTGCTTCGTATAAAAGAAATTGCAACTGAAAAAAAATGTAACCATTAGTATATATTAACGTAAATACATCTCGTCGTTTCCACTACAATTCCGGTGTTATTTGTCCACCTCCAAGTCCCGAACTCAGACGAAAAAACCAAAAAAGAATAAAAGTGACAGCGTGTTTTCACTTTCGAAAATGGAGCGAAATGACAGTAGGCTGTTAAGTTTCGACATAAATAGTGCACACTAAACTTTATCAGTCATACGTATTTGATTTCATTGAACTAATACTACAATGGTTGGTTAGTTGTTAAAAATCGATTAAACTCTGTCTAAACCAAACCATAATAGTTTTGGTAAACTATGGGTGATCCACAAAAATAGTGCATACTTTGTCAGTCATTTATTCGTTTTCATTGAATTATGAATAGGTAGGTACATATTATTACAGATGGTGTTGGTTAGTTTTATTAAATTCATTAAACCCTAAACCTAAGCCAAACCATAATAGATAAAAAAAAATATTTTTCTTTATACATAATATCCAAAATTATGTAGGTATGATTTATTGGCATCATTTTAAATACTCTATAGATAGATGAATAGTTTTTTATTATGGCATGGTTAGGCAGGGCTTAATTGAATTTTAAAAACTAACCAACACTATCTATACATTGCAGTCTTAGTTCAATGAAAACCAGCGCTCGGAATGGAAAATTGAACAAACAAGAATTTTCCGAAAGTATTAACATAGTTATCTAATTTTAGGTATATTTTATAAAAATAAGTGTTAGATTTTTGTTATATGACCTATCTCACTCAGATTGTCAAAGTAATATTTCCACAAGACGGAGCGATAATTTTGGGGATTTCATGAACCGGAACGGCGCTCCGGTCCATTTCGAGCCCTGATGAAAACAAATACCTACGTATGATTGAGAAAGTTTAGTGTGCACTATCTATGTCGGATCTTAACAGCCTACCTGCACCCTTCGCCGCCGGAATGTAGTTAGTTAGACAGGTAGTGAGGTGAAAATACCACCTTTAACAAGACTTGATATTATTCATTTTCCGTTACAAATTTTCTACAAACTAGTTAGGTATAGATACAGTGCTCGAAATGGATCGGAGGGCACCGGAGCGCCGTTCCGGTTGATGAAATCTCCAAAATTATCGCTGTCTTGTAACAAAAATAATTTGACCTATTCCTAGATACGCCATAATAACGAAGACTCTTATTTTTATAAAACCTAATGTAGATAACTACTAGGTAGGTATGTTTATAATTACGGAAAATTATTGAGCGTTGTGAATCATAAAATTTTCTATTTCGAGCGCTGTAAATAGGTACACGAATAATCTTTAGATTGACAAATACACCATCCACTGATAGCTAATTATAGCATTATCGCGAAACCTACTCTCAAACAGTGATGGTTTTGTTTGGTCTGTGGCGCTGATAGGTTTGGAGGCACCCTTGTGTTTTTTTTTTCATAAACCGCCACTACAATATGTACTACAATGGGTATTACATAATATTATGTTGCGAGGGTTTTTTACGGTACCTACAATAAATGCCATCTCTGCTTCAATAGACAATATTGCGAGTTCACGGTTTTAGATGTAGGTATTTAAAAATACACCCGATAATTTCCAAAACTCGCGAATGACTGGCAAAAATATTTTTGGATAAATTTAAAATTAGGTACGTATGGTACCTACTTGCCTAGGTATAATTCAAATATAATTTGCAAATCTGCATCTGTGTCATTCCTGGTCATCAAGGACGTGTCGTCCAAGGACAACGGAAGTAAACTAGACATCGCGAACTCGACAGAAAAATTACAGCCCTGTTTAACCTTCTATGTTAATTAATACAATTTGTTTCCAACCAGTGAGCACAATTTTTTAATGAAAAGATATTTCTGTTATTACTAAGTTTAGGTAGCTATTTCTACATATACCTAAAATGCCGCCCTTCGAATAACTGCCTACCCCCACGGGACGTCGCTGCCATTGAATATCGTTCTTGTGTGTGCGCTTACACCCGAGTCTCGTTGGGACATTACGACGGTACTTCAGTGAAACGGCAAATAATTTTATTAACTATAGGTGCCACGAAATTTTGGACTGGCTGGCAATCGGAGAGCGAAAGTCGAGCTGTGAACACGTCAATTTGTTTTGTGATGGCGACTGGGGAATTAATTCTTAAATCGTGTGAAGATGACTAAAAACGTTACCCATTTACTTATTATATAAGCCAGTGCTCACCTACTCATCGGAAACCTGGACATTAACTCTGCGAAATGAACGAGCCCTGAACATCTTTGAAAGAAAAATTCTCCGCCGTATATATGGACCGATCAGGGATGGCACCAATTGGAGCAGAAGATATAATGCTGAGCTCTACGGGCTGTGCGAAGATTGCAGCGCAGTTCAATCAATTAAGATTGGGAGACTGCGATGGCTAGGTCATGTGCACCGTATGAATGACAATGAACCTGCAAAAAGAGTGATGCAATCCAATAGGACGTAGAAGAAGAGGGAGGCCAAAGATTTGCTGGTTAGATGGAGCTGCCAGTGACTGCCGTATTCTAGGGGTACCAAATTGGAAAGCGGCCACACTGGATAGGGACAGGTAGAGGGAGCTGTTGGAGGAGGCCAGGACCCACACCGGGTTGTCGCGCCCCTGATGATGATATTATTATTATTAGTAATAGAACAATAAACATAACATTAAATGGAGGCTTGTGGACTTTTTATGACAAAATATGTTTTCTTCTGCACGCGTCATTTGCACAATCTTCGCGTCGCGTAGTCACGGTCGTTTTAAACCGTGCCCCAGCTGAAGTATGGCCTTAATTAATAAGTGTCTATCTTTCATGTTTGAGACGTGACTTGTCCAACGAGAGTATAGGATTATATTACATTATTTGACCAAATGAAATAATCAACAATAATTTATTATTATTAATATTATTCTCCAAAACTGATTTCATTACAAAGTTTGAATCAACTAATACCATCTTGCATAATTAAAATTAAGCTTGTGCGGGTCAAATGTCGATAAAACAGTTCTCATTCGGGTAGCATTATTTAAATTTTCAGGTTCAGAGGTGAGATTGGGCGGCTTATATAATACAATCATAGGTGGCAGTAATGTACGATTCGTAATAATTATTTATTATCAAAGAATTATTTTGCTTGTGTGTCAGAAAATGTGTACATAATATCAATATTTTTATTAACAATAATTAATGCTGATAAATTAATTACTATTTTACCTGCGGATATTTACGTTAAAAATTTATTTTATTTACTAATCCGTTTCAAATTATAATAAAATCCAGAGGCAGGACACTGACTGAGTTTGAGACCCCCTACTATAAAAAGTAAAATAAAAAACATAAATTCTAACTAGGTTCCAATGTACCTAGTAAAAATGACTAGGTAGATACTTATCCAATTATTATTGAAAATGACTGTGTTGTATTTTAGGTACTTCACACTATATCTAGGTAAGTATGTGTTTATAATATATCTATATATTATGTTACGCCGAATGTGCGAAATTGACTATTACATGAAATGGGCAAAAATTTGCCTAAATCATGAAAAATGTAAGCCCGTTGCCTTATTCATGAATAAGGCAGAATATCTGCCGAGTGCGTGAATTCGGCAGTAATTTTTCTGCCTAGTTCATGCATTGGGCAAATTAGATAGTAGCCCTGCGGTGGTGTTTTTTGCAACTAAACCAAATGTGTCAAATGCTCATGCATTGGTCAAAATAGATGGTCGCGCTCCGGTGGTGTTTTTTGCATCTAATCAAACTAGTAAAACTAATAAAACTGAAAGTGAAGAGGAGACGTTGGTCCTGGCACGGCCACGTGCTGCGGATGCCAGAAGAGAACTTTAACCTGGCTTGCCTGTTCTTCAAACCGACCGGATTCCGGCGACCTGGAAGGCCGCTAAATACAATCTACAGAGTGTATACGGCGGAGCTACGAGATGCTGGTTTGACCTGGAACGAAGCAAGAAGACTGGCGAGCGACAGAGATTCTTGGAGGCGCTTCGTGGTGTCCATATGCTCCAGTTAAGGGGCGGATATGGCCAAAGAAGAAGAATCAAACTAACCAAATGTACGTGATACGCCCGATTAAGATCGGGTGTGGTGCGTGGCGGGTTTTTACTATGCCCAAAAAAATCTAGAACTATAGATAATACGAGTATGATAACGGAAGAATTTTATAAAATGGTATTTTCGCGATTTGATTCGTGCTTGGGTATCAATCGTGCAATGGTCGATTGTTTGTTTGTGATAGTATGATTTGATAGTTTGTTGACACTTGTTAGCTAACTTCAAAATGGACATTCAATTGAATTCAGAATTACAAAACCTAACCTAACCTAACCTAATAATAATAATATTATTATATTATGTCCAATAACTAATAAAACCATCCGTATTAAATTTACTTTTTCTACTGTCATGTTGACAGTTTAAGAATTCCATACCCTGGCAAATTCACGCACTCGGCAGATAATTAACCTAATTCATGAATAAAAGCAACGGGCTTGACTATTACATGAATTAGGCAAATTTTTGCCCATTTCATGTAATAGTCAATTTCGGACATTCGGCGTAACTTATAAACATAGAGAGACATTCGCATTTATACAAATATCAAGAACACTGAACAACAGTGTCGGATTTAGCATTGGGCTAAAGGGGCTATAGCCCAAGGCCCAGAAGAATATATTACGGCGACAACAAAAAAATAAATGCAATTATGGTTATTAGATCAACATTACAAATGGAGGGGAAAAACTTGGTATAGAAGGCATTAAAGTAAATTTGTAAGATTACAGTATTTTCAGGATACCTACATCCAGTGACGGGTTTAGAGACTTGTTTTAAGGTCACCCTGCGATAAAAACTGTAAATTCCAACTATCAATATAAATATACATAGTAAACATAGCAATGTAGGTAGGCATGGCCCCCACATTCTAAAACGGGCCCCCCTACCTATCGCTAAGTTTAATGGCATGTGTTACGCACAACAGAAGCGTTTTCAAAAACTTTTGGTGTAATTTTGTAGTTTTAATACATCTACTTGAATTATGTAGTTGTTTAAGTATCAACACAAAACAATCAAAATGCATCTAACGACTTCGTTTTTAAAATGTGAAATTCCCATTTGTGAAATAGCGCCTTCCTATTATTACCTACTATTAGAGCAAATTTGTGAAGTGTGTTTATCTTAAATATCTGTTTGACCCGTCACGCCGGGCCCCCCCTGAGTCCGGGCCCCTAGGCTAGTGCCCTGTCAGCCACCCCCTTGTGGTGGCCATGTAGGTAGGCGTAGATAGATCCACTCAGGGCTGTTTTTTGTAATGTAACGCGGTGGAACGGCGTTCCGGCACCTTTTTTCACGGTATTTTTAATGTTTCAAAAGCAATTATATGAAACATTGTTCGCGATTACATAGTAGAAGTTAATTTTCCTGAATCATCTCATATGAAAAGACATATTCTGAAAAACTATCGCGTTTGATATACCTATACATTGAATTCTATTACCTACCATTTCTTCAAGTGAATGTGAACGCGAATTTTCGCAAATGAATCTAATTATTACCCCAATAAGAGCTTCGTTGAAGACCAAAACAGTTTCGGCAGTTTTGGTGATCAAACTCGTCGGACCACATTTGACACTTTTCAATCATTCAAAATATATTTATCGGTGGTGAATCAATGGAAGAAGACATTCGGCCATATACTCTAACTATAAGAAAAGGAATCGAGACGATTTGTCAGACGAAAATTGGACTGAACTTTGGAAATCACCATGGCCCCCACAAAGGGGATCGTTCAGATAATCGAAATAACGCACATCACAAATTTGCTCTAATTGTAAAAAAAAAAATCGACTGCGGCGCTGATTTCTTACTGACGTATTGACATCTTAAAACATGTGGTTGTGTAATTGCATTTTTTGGTTAAGACGATACATCAGTGAAACGGCAAATAATTTTCAACTAAGGGCGCGACAAAATTTTGGACTCGCTGGCATTCGGAGAGAGAACGTCGAGCTGGGAACACGTCAATTTGTTTCGTGTTGGCCACGGGGGTATTAAGGGTGTGTAAAGATGACTAAAATCGTTACCCATTTACTTGACGAATACATTATTGTTGTTACTAATAGAACAATAAACAGAACATTAAATGGACGCATGTTGGATTTATATGACAAATTATATTTCGTTTGGCATGCGTCATTTCCACCCGCGACCCTCAATCCGCGCATCACCTAGCCACGATAATTGTAGACCGTGCCTCAACTACCCGTAACCTTAGTGATAGGTAGGGGGACCGCTTCAGGATGTGGGTACCATGGAAATCACTATATACTTTTATTCAAATATATGACGTTTTTACAGTAGGTAAATTGTTTGGCAAGAAGTGAGTTCCGGCACCTTTAAAAAAAAAAAAAAAGCCCTGGATCCACTAGTATACGTTGTCCGCTGATCGAGGACGCCACATGCTAATATTTGATATAGATACCTATCACTCAATATATTTTTTATACTGTGATGAGCTTAGTTCTAAATTCGAAAACCTGATGATTTATGATGGTATAGATATACCACCCATATATTTCATATCCCATTTGGATTAGGTACCTATCATTGAAGACACATACCTAATTATATTACGAGGTATAAATGAGAACTCTGCCATTCTGGGCAGTGTTGATCTGTGTGTCCCTGATAACTATCTTAGAAATAGAGAACATCAGTTGTTTATTCTCCCAAGGTGCAGAACCAACCTGCCACTGATAATACCAATTGGGAAGGCGATAGCTATGTTCAACGAAATTGCTTCGGGTGTTGATATATTCCACCTACGTGAGGATGAGTATTATAGGTGGAGGTTGTATAAAAATTCTTAAAATAGGGTCTGCTTAACTCATCCGGTGTACTTCCTTGTACCTATCTAATTAATATTTTTTGTATGTAAGTACATATTTCTACTGTTTAATAACATGCTAACTATCTCTTTTTTTATGTACCTAATACTGTTTTATATTTCTTTGTTTTTAAATGTCATGTTGTCAACGTCTTAATCTTATAATTTGTAATGTCCACAATATATAAAAATAAATAAATTGAATTGAATTGAATTGAATATTAGTGGTTTACTTTTTATGTACACGTTCGTATTTGTTTGTGTGGTTTTATTATGCTTTGCCAGAGCCCTGTCACCCCCCTCCCCCTTGTGGGGGCCATGCCTGCTACTCCTTACCCGTTAGGTATTTCAGTTCCCATTATTTCTGAGTTACCAGCTGTCTGGACCCGAATCCCCCCCCCCCTTGTTTGGCGCGCCTGCCGCCGCCAAAAAATAGCGGAAATACGCAATACAAATTGTGTAACTGTAATTTCCGTTCGCGCGCGATGATTGTTACTCTTATGCAAATATAAATAACAGCAAAATATTAATAAGTATTCTTTGCGACATTCTGGGTGGAACTTGTTACCTTAATGACGTCAGCGCTGACTAAATAAACACTACACAGTAAAAAGGAAAAGGAACATACAACTTACATACACAAAAAAAACAATTTCAAGAAATTAATATTAAACCTTATGTTTACATTTATATTTTAAAACAAGAGAATTGTTGTTTAACGTATGAATGAACCAAACTATTCTCGAAACCATGATAATCGTGTATGGAAACTTGTACGTATGCAGTTCGCCGTATTTCACCGTGAAATGTTGATCGAAAATATACGGCTGAAGGTAAATTAAGTAAAACAATAATTATGACTGAAAAAGTGTGCACTATTTTTGTCGAATCGCCCATAGCATGATTTTGGCAGGGTTTAATAGAATTTTAAAAACTAACTAGCACCATCTACTCATTGTAGTCTTTGTTCAATGAAAACAAATAGGTATGACTGACAAAATTTAGTGTGCACTATTTATGTCGGATCTTAACAGCCTAACTCCACCCTTCGCCAATGGATCATCATCATAGTTTCCTCTATCTACTTTGGTATGTTAGGTTAGGCTCATTTACACTAGTCACTGCGGATGATCATCGAGGATGATCCTCCGCAGGGAATTGGATTCAGGCATTCACTTGTTGTTTACACGTGTCACCGAAATACTCGATTCATTCCAAAATGGCGTCAAGTGAAATAGCTAATACAGATATCACAGAAACAGCAACCATGAACCACAAAAAAACACTTGTTTATTACAATCAGCATGTACCTACTATCAAATAATATGACGTGGACTACAGGAACATCTATTTAACCGGTTTGTTTTCAATTATTCAAAATGACAGTTTACGTGCCTATGTAAATATGATGACAATATTCAGGGGCGCAGTGCGCATGAGCGGCACTTTTAGAATCATCCGCAGTGATCAAAAATGTAAAACAAGCTCAACTTAATTTACCTTTGATTCCGGATGATCAATTTCAATGATCCGTTGATAAATGTGCGTTTACACGGGTCACTGCGGATGATTCCTCCGCGATGATCGTCAAAAGTGAACCATGTAAACGGGACTTTATAAAAAGTTACTAACCGCCTGTGGTTTGGCCTTATTTCCCTTGACTGGAGGTGGCCTGTGGATTCCATTGGTCCTGTTGTAGAGTCCGCAGGCGTTGCACAAGTAATGCCCGGTTCCATCTCGCCTCCATAAAGGAGTATAGGCTACGGCGCAGTTGACACACTCCCTCATTTCCATGGTTCCTTGGAAGATAACAATGATAACAGAATCAAGAATTGGTAATACCTAATTGAATCGATAGATTACCGCTATTTATATTAATTTTCTGGACATTGCTGCCAAAACAATGAAATTTAGAAATGAGACAATTTTTATTTTTACATAATACCGTCGAACTTGGTTATTACGATCACGGAAATAGCGAGATTTCGGATTTAATGAAGAAACATTCTTTGACATTTATGTTTATGATTTTCTCAATACATTTATTCACTTTTATAACGAGCTACTTCTCGTGTGTCGATCGTTTAAAAACAACATTTTCGACCCTAAACAATAACATCTGACCGGGCAGTTAACTAGACCGATGCCACCGGGATCGGATTACGTTTATGACACTAGTTACTTGTCTAAGTACCTAATTGGTGTTTTCGCCGACAACATTGAAAAAGTATCCACGCATATGGTTGAAATTGCATGTAAAAAAT
The DNA here is from genome assembly GCA_022495005.1 of Rhyacophila brunnea. Classification (NCBI taxonomy): domain Eukaryota; kingdom Metazoa; phylum Arthropoda; class Insecta; order Trichoptera; family Rhyacophilidae; genus Rhyacophila; species Rhyacophila brunnea. The sequence continues at coordinate 73,914 of JAGYXB010002096.1, read as the reverse complement.
ACAAGCTTTGTGAAGTCAGTAGGTACCTACCAGCGCTGGCGGCTCAGCACTTCTTTACAACAAAACTTATTTTGTAGTTTATGAATGCCATGGATTCATGGATTTTTACGATGGTTTTTAGATTTTTTATGTTCTATGCTGAAATAAGACGTGGCGCGAAAAATGTTATATAACGATATAACGAGTAATGCTTAGGTATAACGAGCAAATTCAGTCGGTCCCATCTTCCTCGTAATAACCAAGTTTGACAGTGAATTATTTAAAATTAAATTTCAATATTGTGTGTGCTAACCTTCATCAATATTCCTAATCAGAAATACTACCATACAAAGGCATTAACTAAGTGTTAAAAGCTGACGATTTTATGTTATTACTATACTAACAGCTGCAACGGATTAAATCTCAAATTACACTGATTATCGTAAGTATGTAAATGTCTATCGATAGGTACGGAATTTGAAAAACCAAAAAAGCATTTTTTTTAATGTATTTTTTGTAATTTTTGAGGGCGGTTTTGTCTAGGCGGATTTGTCCGGGAGGTATTGACGAGTACTACTGGTAGGAACGGGTGCATTTGGTTTGGCGGCAATGTCCGTGCAGTTTTGTCTGTTATTGATTATGTCCGTGATATGTTAGAATAATGGATTATTAAAAATGTTGCTCACCTCCTTCAAACCCCTCCCCATCCTCGACGACAACCCCTGACGGACCGACACCGACCCAAGTTCCCTGTCCACCGTACGTGGCCACCGACCCGTCTCCGCACTGGACCGTCGCGTACCCTTGGTGAACGGGAGAACCTCCATTACCAGCGCTGGAGCTTGGGGTGCTGTACTGCGGGACGAACTGCTGCTCGGAGGGGGCCACATTGCGGGAGAGGTATTGTACAGAATTGTTACCATGTCCATACAGCGTCACCTGGCGGAAGGACATCTTATTGGAGGATTGGCGTGTTTTTTTTCGTGGATTTTACCCACGGATTTAGAATAATTATGGCATAACTGTTTTTGTCTCAAAAAGTAGGATCAGAATAGGAATCACACATAATCTAGGTCTTGGGAGATTGCTCCTTTAACACTCTCATCGCAATTTTTCAAGGGCGCCTAACATTCGTTACGCCATGGCAGTGGCAAAGGGTGGTTAGAACCGACTAGCCACGAGACAAGTCAGAAAACGTTATCTTTAGTCAAGTTCATTAGTTTTCGTAGAATTTCTTCCTCCAATTCTTCTAATATATACATTATGAATGAACTTATTAACTTATTTATTTTTTGAACATACATAATTTTATCATAGTCAGGTTTATCATGCAGGTGCGAATCCTGCTGGGTGTCATATTTCATATAAACAATGATTTTTTTTCTATTGGTTATATATTTCTCAGAATTGTTTTTAAATTATGTATCTATGTTCAATAAAATGAATGTTACATTCTTAAATTTTGTAAATTTTGTGATTCGTTCAATAACACATGGTTAATTATTTATTTTTGCTTTGTTGCGTTTTGCTCTGTTAATTTTGACACGTCACTCACCAATGTACAGTGTTCGGACACTTTTAAGTTACTAACCCATTTAGTGCCAACTATATCACTCTCCACTCCACTAAACTACTCGACTAATCCGAACCGGCCTTAAGACTGTAAAGTGAGTATTTCTTACGATTAGACTGTCCAAACCATATGGATGTGCGTTGAGTTTATAACAAATGTTTGTGCACGTGTATTTATGTAATAACAAGAGTTTACAAACAACTCTGCAATTGAACATGCATAACTTAAAAACACCTCAGATATATACTCAAAAAAAAATACGACAAGTAACTCGACGGGATTTGAACCCTTATAAATAACATTAACCAATTATCTTCGTATTTTTTTTCAAATATATTTTATTCTAATGGGTATATACTTAATATATCTGAGGTGTTTTCAAGTTATGTATGTACAATATATGGAATGTTACATTCTCAAATTCTTGTGAATTATTCATTTGAATATAAGAAATGTTTATTAAAAACTCTACTATTAGTTTACGTGGAGGTGTGTGTCGATTTGTACTAGACTTATTAATAGATAGATACCTATTCATATCAAATTTGATAATTGATTCAATGTAGATAAACTCACCTGTTGTGGACCAGGACTAGGTGGTGGCTGAGTATCATACAAGCTTTGAGAATGTGAGCCAAAGGAATGCCCATAAAGCAACTGAGCTCCAGCTTTTCCCACTGGCTGCAGGGAAGAAGACGATAGCGTCGGATCTTTATACATGATAGCACTCGGAGGGCTGTCATCGCCAGGTCTGAGTTGTCCAGCAAAAATCGGCATGCTATAACTGTAGTTCGACGGAGTAAAATGCTGAGGACTCTGCGAAGACACATACTGGCTCCCAGAATAACCAACTTGGTGACTGGACAGAGAACTGACTGGTTGAAGATTTGTATACGTCGTTGACTTATGATCTGGTAAAGATACTCCACCATCCTGTTCGTATTTCATGTACTGACCCTCATATGCGATTCCGATGGTTTGTGGATTCGAAGATGACGTATGAATTATTTCTACAGTTGTTGGACCTTCTCCACTTTCAGTTTGTAGATAACCGTGCGGTGATGATGACGGAATCTGTCCACTTATCATTGGTGATACACTGGTGTATTGCACTGCCTGTTGTACAGGTGATCCATCATACCTTCCTTGGGATGGTACATCGGTGATAATGAGCCTTTGATCTGGAGATATAATAGCAGTTTCTAAACCTCTTTGGTTTGGGTAAGAGATCGTTTGTAGATCATTGAATCCTGGAGAACCCGATTCGTGGGTCAGTATTATCTTTTGGGGTGGATATCGTACTGCTACCATTTTAAAAGGGTGCATTCTTTTGTCGTAGTGATTTGGTGATCGAAGTGGACCCGTTGTAACGTATCTTCCATAATCACTATCAATTTCTCTTGCATACAATCTGGTATGTTCTGGGTTATGGTGTCTAGGTTTCTCTTCATACCTTTCTTGCACATATTCAACTGTCACTGGTTGGCTATCTGCTGCCGTTAATAACACTGTATTATTTGGCGGATCTTGTCTATAAGCCTGATATTGCCTTGGTTCATTAGTATTCACAATAGCTTCTCCATTACTATTACCCGCTTCTTCTTTTACGTCCAGTTTTTCCTCAGCATGTTTCTCTACTCCTTGGTTCTGTGTATTTTGGACTTTATCTTGGTTTGAAATATCTTCATCTTCTACAATACCATCAGTAGTAATGTGACCTGCCGTTGTTATGGTGCGGAGTTGTCGTCGCGATGTTATAACTGACACTCCTGGATCTCCTTCCTCGTCAGCTGCCATGTCTTCAGTATTATTGGAGCAGTTATTAAGATCATTTGTTGCCTTTTCTTGCAAACGCTCTATTTCTTCACGATTTTCTTTGTTGTTTAGACTATAATTTTCTGCTTGTGTCTGATTTTCTTCAGCAACTTCTGGATGTTTGATTTCTTTCATAACGGTTTCTTCCTCATTTGCTGTAGAATTTTCTGTTTTTGGTGCTGGTGATGGAGGAGGTATTGGAGGTTGGTGAATGGTATTTGTTTGCATCTTGACCTTCATCTTGAAACCCTAAAAACAAAACAATTGTTATTTGACATTATTATAATAATATAGTTTAATAGCTAGAAATTTAGAACTAAAGTTGTAGCATTCTAGTTGTATTGTTATAGATACACAAGTAAATCCAGAAAATGGTTAAGGGGTCACCATTCCGTGTCCGGAAACTTGTACGTATGCAGTTCGCCGTATCACACTCCACCGTGGAATATTGTATCGGAAATAATATATGGTCGTATATTAAAGACCGGTGGTATGTTGTGGTGTATAATAAAGAAACAAATTAAAGACCATCCAACCTCTTTGGGTCGTATAGTACAGACATAAAATTCATATCTAAATAAAACACGTTTCTTGTCGGTTTACACTTTACAAGAAGCCAGCAGCAAACAAATTTTGAAAATAGCCGATATACTGGATTATTTGTTAAGCTAGGTTTTAATTCATGAAATCATGAATTTTGCCAAAATCAGCTATAAAAATTGAATTAATTTTCATATTGAATCTTATAAAATTGGAGACAGTATAGTATACGGTCATCTCTTTCCGATAAGAAAGCTCACGGCGAACTGTGCCACGGTGACACGTTTTACGCACAACTTACAACGTACGGTTTTATCGTCTCGTGGGGGGAAAGAGTCATGACCACCCCCTTTGGATCCGTATATTATGTTGATGTAAGTATAACATGAAACTGATAATAAATTACATGAGACATGAATATATAGTTTATTTTGTCATCAATTCAACCATGCATCGATAAGCCCGTGAAATGTGAATAAAATCCATTTGGTCCCAATTTGATAACGCAAATCCGTAAATGATAAGATAACATATTATCAATATACCTAAGTAAGTATATAATATATTGAAAATATAGCTACTTAAATGTATTTAAAAAAAATACGTAAATACTTTGACAATGTATTCTTATTCAACTTGGCTAATTTAAAAATCGGTGAGTAAATTGTACGTAAAGCATTTCACCGTGGCACAGTTCGCCGTGAGCTTTCTTATCGGAAAAAGATGACCGTATACCAGTAGCGAAGGGTGGAGGTAGGCTGTTAAGATCCGCCCTAAATAGTGTACATTACGCTTTGTTAGTCATACGTATTTGTTTTTTTATTGAACTAAGACTACAATTTACAGATGGTATTGGTTAGTTTTAAAAAATCAATTAAGCCCTGCTTAGACCAAACCATAATAGTTTTGATATATTTCGGTCGATACCTACGACAAAATTGTGTATCTACACTTTTTCATTCAGCTTATTTGTTTTCGTTGGATTTAAGAATACATATTACACATATTGTTGGTTCATATTATTAATTCATTATGCCATGTCTAAACCAAACAAGGTATAATAGATAAAAAATAATATTCTATCTATAAAATATTCAAAGTTATGTAAGATTTATTGCATAATTTTAGGTATTTTATAGATAGACGAGTATTTTTTGACTATTATTTATTATGGTTTGGTTTTCACGGGGTTTTATTGAATTTTTAAAACTAATCAACATTGTTTGTAAATTATAGTCTTATTTCAATGAACACAAATACGTATAACTGATAAAGTTTAGTGTGCACTATTAATGGCTGATCGTAACAGCCTACCTCCACCCTTCGTCACTGATACCTATTAATACAAGTGAATATCGTTATGCGAGGTAATCGAAGCCTGAAGCGGGCCCCAGGGCCATTTGGCGGTCCCTCTACATATAGCTAAGGTTAAGAGCATACTTTAGTGAATCGGCAAATAATTTTCAACTATAGGTGCGACGAAATTTCGGACTGGCTGCCAATCGGAGAGCGAAAGTCAAGCTGTGAACACGTCAATTTGTTTTGTGATGGCGTCGGGGGAATTAATTCTTAAATCGTGTAAAGATGACTAAAAAACGTTACCCATTTACTTGAAAAAGAAAACATGTCAATGAATATGTTATTATTATTACTAATGGAACAATAAACATAACATTAAATGGATGCCTGTTGAATTTTTATGAAAAATTATGTTTTGTTCTGCACGCGTCGTTTGCACAATAGTCGCGTAGTCACGATCTTTTTAGACCGTGCCCCAGCTCAAGTATAGCCTTAAGGGCAGTGTGATCGGGTCTAGGACGATTCGGCGCCGGGGCAACTGGACGCTACGCAATTCGAAAATAAATAGACGTTAGGTACTTAAAATATATTTAATATAATTATTTATATTTAAATTATTATATTATGATTAGTTGGTGAGAATTTAAAAATGCACACGTAAATGATGATTTAATCGTGCATATGTTTATGTTCCAACGAAAAAAGAGTGTTTTATTTTTATATAAAGCCTTCGGCATGGTAATTCTCAGTCCACAATAAAAAACATTATGTTAAGAGTAAAATAAATTAAAACTACTAAGTAGTAGATAGAAACTGATTCATCGTCTACGTTCTGTTTACGTGTCTACGACAGTGCGGCGTCCAATTGTCCTGGCGTCCAGTTGTCCCATTCCCGTGTGATCGATGTTTAACAGTAGTGTTTCCAAAATGGTATTCCGCGGTATAAAATTAAGGGTATTCCGTGTATTTTTAACGATTTTTGTAGTTTTAAATAAATGGATTTGAATTATTGATTCGGCAGTCGGTACTAAACATCATATTATTATGTTGACAATTTTGCAACCCTTCGCATTGTTGGATAAATGGCCACTTTTATTAGACAGGAAACAACACACTAAAAATAATTATAATAATTACAAGATAAAAAGAACTTTTTATATAAGTACCTACAACGTTTTTAAATTTTCTGTTGAATCATATAAACTTGACTTGACTAGCATAAACGATCAAAAAAATTTGTGCTTGACAGAAATACTGAATAAATATAGAATACTGAAATGTCATTTTGACACTCATATTGATTTCCATAGTAACGTACGTATATATTAATAATTTAGTTGCTAGGACCCCAGACCCCTAGTAACCAATAATAGTGTTTTACTTTTAACGGATTTCTTCCGAAATAACTTTTCATACAAATCAGAATTAACTGAAAATGAATTCAATTCTACTTATAGATGTCTAAAAGTATTAAAAGAATGCATTGGCATCGTGTTCTGATTATATTCTAAAAGTTTCAAATGTCTAGCTAGTCGGGAAGTTAGTTAAAATTCGATTGCAAAATTTGTACTGGACAAACAACCACCGGACAACAAGAATACGAGCTAATAAAAACATTGTAAAATCAAATTCTACGCCTGAATTATCATTTAATTATATCAATCATCAAATCACTTAAAATTGCATCACACAGCTACATTTATATTTTCATGTTAATATTCTTTAATTGAAATAGCGCTACAGGCGACTTGTTTACCATTGGAGTATATGTATGGTCTGCATTTACCTCACTCAACTGGTTGACCCGCCCAGTGACGTCCTTAGACAAAATGCCGCTCCTGGACAGTACCAAAATGCCGCCCCATTTTTGTATACAGTATTTTTTATCATCTGTGTACACGTCATTTTTGGTCACCATGGACGTTGAAAGTAAACGGAAGTAAACTAGACATCGCGAGCCCGACAAGAAATGACAGTCCTGTTGAACCTTTTAAGTTAATTAGTACGTTTTGTTTCCAACCAGTAAGCTGATTTTTTAATGGAAAGATAATTTCATTATTATTAACTTTAGATAACGTTATATATTTATTATAGTTTATTATAGTTTAGATAAATTCAAGTAACGCTGCCCCCAAGCAACGCTCAATCTGCCTACCCCCACGGGACGTCACTGGACTTAATAAAATAAATAAAATCTTGGAGTGATCCTTGACGTCATTAAAGTAATACCTCCTTTGATTTAAAATACAAAAGCCGATCGCCAATGTACGAGTAGCTCAATTTAGAAAGCGCTTCAGTGAGTAATAAAAGCCATTAGTTAAAATTTCTCGTAATTAAGTATGACTCCCATGGCCCCCACATCTTGAAGCGGGCCTTCAGGCTAGGATCTTTGGCGGGCCCCCTACCTATCGCTAAGCTTAAAGGCAATGTGTCGTACTACATAAACGTTTTTCAAAGTGTGTTTTAGGGTACAACCTATTCGGTGTATTACTAGCGATATTTTGTATTTTTAATAAGTATCTACATATACTTTAATTATGGAGGAGTATTAACATACAATAATCAAAAATTACATCGCACAATCATTATGTTATGTATATGTAATTTAAAATGTTAATGATCACGAAATATAATAGCGACGCAGGCGACTTTTTTACTATTAAAGCAAATTTATGATGTGTTTTTATCTCATTAATCTGGTCAACCTGCCACGCCGGGCCACTCGAGAGACCGGTCCCCAGACTAAAGCCCTGTAGGCCCCCCTTTGTGGGGGCCATGATGACTCCTTTAGCATTGTGGTCAATGTGCGTGGGCGGAATACTTGAGAGATGGAGGTTCGATCCTGCAGGCTGTCTTACATTTTTCAAAAAGATTTTTTCTATTGGTTATAATATATTTTCTCTGAAGTATTTTCAAAATTATGTATGTTCAATAATTAGAATTAGGGATTCCAATCCCGGGATCCCGAGCTATTTTCTATACCTATGAATCCCGGGATTGGTAAACGTAATCCCGAAGATTTCGGGATTGATTTTTTTATCAATTTATTTGGAAAATAAAATAAAAACGAAAATGTAACAGAAAAAATACTTTTAATAACAAATAACTAAATTAGAAATAAACTGAGTTTGAATGAAGTTTGATTTATATCCATATGTAAGTTACTGATTCATTTTATTTTTTCACAAAAATTAATAAAAATGAGAAAGGTTGGAAAAATACAATGCTTCGCACTTTTACCAAGTAATTCCACCATGATCTCATACGTTTTACAGCAGTTTCATATTTGGCTGACTAATTAGATTTATGAAGCGGAAAGGCCATACACCACGATTTGCTTTACTATTTTAAATCTCGCTAACCCATTCATTAAGTCTTTGCTATCAGAAACAGCAATCTCATATTAAATTCACATTATTATTTATATTACAATATTATTTACTCCATGTATTTTCCAGATTGAACGTACACATTATAATAAAAATGTCTTAAATAGTATAAATTATACTAGATTTAGTTTTGACCGATTTTATCAATGTTATTTGTAAATATAAAAAAAAATATATTAACTATGGAAAAAATACCAATCCCGGGATCAGAATTTCGGCTTGGGATTGGATTCCCTAATTAGAATGTTACATTCTTAAATCTTGAGCTTTATTCGTTGAATAAAAACAATAGTTAATAAAAAGGGTTAAACTCTTTGATTAGATTTTCGTAAATTTCTACCAAATGCTAAATCTTTTGAAAACATTATAGTTAGCACGTTCAAGCAGGTAGGCACTAGTGACGTCGTTAGCTTGTACACCGGGAAGTCCCCGTCACTTCCTCGGCGAGTAAATAAAAAAACATTAAGTAAAGGTGACTCTGAGTAAACAAATAGACTTATTTGACGACACCGGGAAATAGAGCGGAGATGTTTGCGTTTCGTCGAGCCGTTACGATATTGTAATAATATTGTAATATGTCAAGGATTAATTTTAAAACATCGGTGAAAATGATAATCTTTCATAATTCTTACCCGGACATTTATCGTCACGTACAATTATTGCACGTGTGTACAAATTTACCAGCGTAATCTATTACGCAGGATCAGTGACGTCCCGTGGGGTAGGCAGATTGAGCGTCGCTTGGGGGCGGCAGTTACTTGAAGGGCGGCAAACCGAGGAAAATCATTTGGTATATATAGAAATAACTACCTAAACTGAGTACTTAATAACGAAAATATCGTTCCCACAGAACAGATAATAAATAGAATACCGATAGGCTATATTCAATACGCCGCACGTTGATTCAGGCTTTTTGAATGTGTAAGTGTCCTACGTAAATGAAGCACGCATTATGCACATGCAATAGTGTGTGTATTACACCAACATTAAATGAGCGTAAATGCATAAACCGAGAGCAGTTTTCAGTATTAGACGTACAACGTATTCTTGACACGTGTGTAAGTTTAACCGGATTCTTCCTTACTCGAGACGGTTACCTGCTATCGCCTTACCCGTTGGGTATTTCAGTTCCCATTATTTCTGAGTTCCCTGATCGTTCCTTTCAAAAATTCAGCTCACTGGTTGGAAACAAAATGTATAAATTAGCTTAAAAGGTTTGACAGGACTTTAATTTTTGTCAGTTTCGCGACGTCTAGTTTACTTCCGTTGCCATTCGACGTCCTTGGTGACCAGAAACGACACGAGCACGGATATTAAAAAAATATTGTATAAAAAAATGGGGCGGCATTATGGCGCTGCCCAGGGGCGGCATTTTGTCTAGGGACGTCACTGGCCTGATCGTGTCCGGAAACTTGTACGTACCTATGCAGTTCGCCGTATCACACTTCAGCGTGAAAACTCGTATATCGGAAATATATTATTATAGCCGTATTGGCGGCTCTCGTGGTGCAGTGCGCAAGGCGCTGGCCTTCCATCCCGGAGTTCTGGGTTCGATTCCCGGTGAGATCAAAATATATTTACATTATATAATACAGTTGTTTCCAAACTTTACGTTACTACGCCTCCAAAAAAAAAAAACTGATCTTGGCGCCTCCCCTCCTTCATTTCATTAAATAAAAGAGACACCTTTTTAAATAGTCAAAAATGTACTAATACAAAAATGAAAAAAAAAAAACAAGGTTTTACTAAGTATCTACTTATATATTCATTTTTAAATTAATATGTTTTTCATGCGTTGAATGTGCTTGTTTATTAGCACAATCAATTTCAATAGTAGTCAATCCAAATTTATCGTCGTTCTTTGACAAATGGATTCCATCATGGGCCCCACATCCTGAAGCGGGCCCCAAGATCAGGATATTTCAACCACATATTTAAAATATTTAATAGCTCTGAAACATAGCAGCGCCGCAGGCGACTTTTTTACTATTAATAAAATAATGTGAAAAGTGCATTAGCAAACTAACAAAGAGCTCATGAAATAGATTTTTGTTTGCTTCAATATATCTGGCGTAGAAATCATTTAAAAGTGGAGACATGGTGAACTTATTTTTTTTGTAATTTTGATTTCCAAAGCTCCAATTTTGTATGAATGTCTTCATTTTGTCTTTTTAAATCAGTGAATGCATTAGTGGTCCTTGCATTGGTTTATTCACTCAGTTTTTTTTTAATTTCAACCAAATAGAGAAGTTTAACAACAAAATTATCGTTCCTAAACACATTTGCCTCAAATTTCAACATTATGATTTGACCCTTTTATTCAGATTTCATTTTTTCACAAGATACACAATAGTGTAGAAGTGAGGTATTATAAAATTTGTTTCCATATTTTCAGACAGGTTTCCAAACAACCTTTTATAAGACTGTTTTTTGTGTAGTTTATAACTAGCGGCCGTTTTATAAACTATGCATTTGCAAACTGCAAACCTGTGGCTACATTAATTATTCTTCAGTTTTAAATAAATTCAACATCTACATATTCTAATAAATATTTGTCACGTCACTTTCACTGTATGAAAATATGGGTTCTGGTTTTAAGTGAATTGTGTTAAACTTTTCGCGCCTCCCAGTTTGGAGATCGCTGATATAGTATGTAAATTTTTCAGGCCTGAGAGTTTTACCACTATTATTTATTGGGCTTCACGGGCTGTTGTGGTGTTTAATAAAGAATCAAATTAAAGACCATCCAACCTCTTTGGGTCGTATAGTACCTACTGACATAAAATTCATGTCTAAATAAAACACGGTTTTTGTCGGTTTACACTTAACAGTTTACAGGAAGCCAACAGCAAACAAATTTTGAAAATAGGCGATATACTTACTGGATTATTAGTTAGGTTAGGTTAGGTTTTCATTCTTGAATTCATGAATTTTGCCAAAATCAGCTATGAAAATTGAATTAATGTTCATATTGAATATAATAATATTGGAATATACCATAATATGCCATACGGTCATCAGCTCTTTCCGATAAGAAAGCTCACGGTGAACCGTACCAAAGTGAAATGTTTTTCGTACAATTTACATGTAACCGGCAGGATATGGTGGGATCAGGGAACTCAGATATAATGGGAACTGAAATACCTAACGGGTGTGGAGAAGCAGGCAACCGATCTCGAGCGCGGAAGAATCATGGCCCCCACAAAGGGGGGGCTGACAGGTCTCTAGCCTAGGGGTCCAGGATCAGGGGGGGCCAGCGTAACCAGATAAATGTGATAAAACACATCTTAAATTTCCTATAATAGTTTAAAAAAATCGCCTACGGCGCTATTTTACTTCGGAGTTGCTGCCATTTCAAAATATATGGCTGGTGCGACGTGTTAAGTAATATACTTGACAAGTCCATAATTCGATGTGTTAAAAAATTGTTAAATTACACTGAATTTTATTTGACCTTGAACACCATTTGATAAAAAAAAACACTGTAGAGCGTCAGATTTCCAATAACTATAGCGATAGGTAGGGGGTCCCGGCCAAGATTCTGGCCTGGGGGCCCACTTCAAGATGTGGGGGCCATGGGAAGACGTCGAATACTGACAACTGCTCTCGGTTTAAGCAATGACGCTCATTTAGTATTGGTGTATTGAAGGTTGCAACACACACTATTCAAAACCCTCCTTTCAAAATTTACTGTATTGTTAAATAGCCCATCAGAATTCTATTTATTATCTGTTCTGTGAATGGCACTTATATCGAGCGGGTCGACGAATACGTCGATCTCGGATAGTGGCGAAGGGTAGACGTAGGCTGTTAAGATCCGACATAAATAGTGCACAATAAACTTTGTCAGTCATTCATATTTGTTTTTATTGAACTAAGACTACAATTTACAGATGGTGTTGGTTAGTTTTTAAATAATTACAAGATAAAAAGAACTTTTTATATACAACGTTTTTAAATTTTCTGTTGAATTATTATGCTCAATATGCTCGAACTTGTACTTGATATTATGAAGTAAATAAAAACAAACAAACAAATATAGAATACTGAAATGTCATTTTGACATTTCATTTTGATTTCCATAGTAACGCACTTAGGTATATATTGATAATTTAGTTGCTAGGACCCCAGACCCCTAGCAACCAATAACAATCTTTTACTTTTTACGGATTTTTCTGAAATAACTTTCCATACAAAACAGAATTAACTGAAAATGAATAATATCAATTCTGCTTAAAGATGGCTAAAATTATTGAAAGAATGCATTGGCATCGTGTTCTGATATATTCTAAAAGTTTCAAATCTCTAGCTAGTCGGGACGTTAGTTAAAAATCGATTGCAAGATTTGTACTGGACAAACAACCACTGGACAAACAAGAATACGAGCTAATAAAAACATTGTAAAATCAATTAAACTTTACCTAAGCCAAACCATACCTAATAGTTTTTGTATGTTATGGGCGATAAAACAATATAGTGCACACTTCTTCATTTTTACTTTGTTGAATTTGAATGCAGAACTATTCTAACTCACATTTGAAATGTTTTTTGAAACAGCCTTCTTCAATTTATTTATTTTATTATTTATATACACAAGTGCATGCACCATTTTTTTCATCAATAATCTTACTAAAATGTGATACGTCCATTTATCCATAAAAATAATAAATAATTTCAGTAAGTTTTAAAAAAAAAACTCTCTCCTCAGTTAGAATAGTTCTGCATTCAGCTGACACATTGTTGTTGGTTAGCTTTTTTAAAATTAATTAAGCCCTGCCTAAACCAAACCATAGTAGATAAAACTATTTCAGTTATACTTATTTGCTTACGTTGAATTAAGAATACATATTATTACAGATGGTGTTGGTTAGTTTTTTTTAAATTGAAAGACCCTGCTTATACCAAATCATTATCGATAAAAAATATCCTTGTATCTATAAAATATCGAAAATTATGTATGGTTTAATGGCATAATTTTAGATAGTTTGTTAGATAGACGATTATTTTCTGACTATTATATAATATTATAGTATGGCTTGGTTGTCGCAGTGTTTAAAAGCGTACATAAGTGAAACAGCAAATAATTTTCAACTGTATGTGGAACAGTGTTGCCAACCGTACTATAATTATTATAGTATTTGTACTATAATTTTGGTCCGCGTACTATGTACGATATAAAACAGGTATAGTAAGCCCAAAATACTATAATTTTGAATATCGGAAAAAATATGTAAAAAGTACTAAAATTTCGATATTTCCGTTCGATAGATTGGTGCAAAGTACTATAATTTCGCAATATAAGAAGATTTGTAGACTTAGGTTTAAAATGAAATTTGTTGAATTTATCGGTGAGCATTTTTGGTCGAAAGAGGTACTTACCTGAATAAAAAGGAGATAGGATAAAATTTCGGAGTTTCTCAAAGTCTCTGTTATTTTTTTTTCTGTGACAAAACCTATAAATTTTCAACAGATGACAACGCGTACTATATTTTTTCCCCAAATACTATAATTTTGGAGGCTCTGTATCATAATCCCACTTTGAAAAGATGGCAATGATGATTTGGAGAGCGAATGTCGACCTGTTTGCACGTCAATTTATTTTGTGATGGCGTCGGAGGAATATATTCTTAAACCGTGTAAAGATGACTAAAAAACGTTCCGCGTGTACGTATGTACTGTAGTTATGAATGTAATTATGTCTGTACTGTTATACATGTACTGTAAGAAAACATGTCAATGAATATAATATTATTATTACGAATATAATAATAAACATAACATAAAAAAGACGCATATTGAATTTTTATGACAAATTATATTTCGTTCGGCTCGCGTCATTTGCACAATCCGCACATCGCCTAGTCACGATCTTTTTAGACTATGCCTCAGCTGAGGTATAGCCTTAATTGAATTTAAATTTATAATTATAAAAAATTTATTGACTTACAATGTTTATTGTGGACTATTTATGTCGGATCTTAATAGCCCACCTCCACTCTTCGCCACTGATATCGGACAACAAAATATCTCAATTACTCGCAGAACCAAACTTTTTGTATAAAATCGTAACAAACGTCTATTTTTTATTTTATTCGACAGTGCGGCTCCAAATTGTCTTGGCGCCCAGTTGTCCCATTCCCTTATTTCCATGCAAGGTTTGTTCACTAAAATATATTATATATAAATTCTATGTAATCGTTATTAGGTATAACATATTACTCTTTGTGATGTAACTATAACGTTATTGTCAAAATTTTAAATGCTTTGACTTGACTAAAATATAATGAACATTGCGTATATAGGTACTAGGCAGTGACATTCATTACCTACTGACAACTGGAATCCTTCATTTTTACTTTGAACTTTAAAATATTTAAAAGTATAATACGGTTACCCTCTTTTACTGTTAATATCCGATCTATTAAGATCAATGACATTTAATATGTCATTGATTAAGATCATATGGATCGTCAGAGAGGTTTGTATTAACAGATTTTTGTTTTTACGAGAAATTGATGTTAGCCACTTGCTCAACCTATTAGGTCCATGCTCCGACTCAAACATGAATTGAAAAACAATACATGTATTTGTCAGACCCTGGATTCGAACCTGGGACCCACGACGTTATAAGCCGACGCTTAAGCTGATCGGCTATCGCGGGCGTTTTTAGTTTCCATAGTTTAGAAGGCAGTCATTAAGACGATACATCAGTGAAACGGCAAATAATTTTCAACTATAGGCGCGACGAAATTTTGGACTCGCTGGCATTCGGAGAGAGAACGTCGAGCTGGAAACACGTCAATTTGTTTTCGTGATGGCGACGGGGGTATTAATTCTTAAATCGTGTAAAGATGACTAAAAACGTTACCCATTTACTTGAAAAAGAAAACATGTCAATGAATATATTATTATTGTTACTAATAGAACACGTTAAAGTGCCCACCACCACCCGTCATATATGCACAGCCGTGGATATGCACGGCCGCTTTCTATGACGCTTTAACGTGTCTGAAAGAAGTGATTTTAAGTGCTCATTCCGTCCCGAGACGGAGCCGCACGGGACTGATGCTGCAACCATGCACCGTAGTGCTGAAAGAAGAAAGTTAAGAAAGAAAATGTTTGTTTTTGGACTGGCTCTGCTGTCCGCTGACGTTAAGCGCTTTAACAATAAACAGAACATTAAATGGACGCATGTTGGATTTATATGACAAATTATATTTCATTCGGCATGCGTCATTTGCACCCGCGACCCGCAATCCGCGCATCGCCAGCCTCGATCTTTTTAGACCGTGCCTCAACTGAGGTATAGCCTTAATATGTTCCCTCTCCTGTTGATATAGTAATAACACATGTACTGTTTTTAAGGCGCAAAAATTATCCGACTTAGGAAAGCATATGATTCATAAACATCAAAAAAATCTTAAAATAAAAATATTAGGTATTTATTAAAGCATATTCGAAATGATGAAGATAATAATAACACAATTACTATCAGAACTGCGGATCTCATAGCGGCGATCTAAAGAACTACAAATTGTCCACTCTTTTCGTACATACATGACGTGATCCTGACTCCCGCTTCTGTCCTTTACAGTTACATTATATTTAGGACTATGAATTGCCTAGACATGTTGGTCGTAGAACTCATTGATATTCAATTTAATACTTGTTATGTGGTTTCTATTTATGGAATTGGATATACTTACTATTAAAACGCAATAATGAAAATGATTTGACACTTATTATAAACACTATTAAAAATAATGAAAACCAGCTTTAGCTTTTGCCAATAGCTTTCTTATCAATATAGCTTTTGCCAATTCCGTAGAGATTCACGCCCTGCGGAGCCCCATGGTTACCCGGTTGGAACGAATCTAAACAATTACGATCCAGCCATCCCCACTGAGTTTTCGAGACCACAACTCTTAAAGTCTTAAGTCTATATTTTTTCCCTACAGTAGGAGACATAACATAGGCCAGCAATTTCCAAACTGGGAGGCGCGGAGTGTTGCAAAGGGAGGCGCTAAAAGTTTAACACAATTAATATAGCCACAGCAGTTTGCAAATGCATAGTTTATAAAACGGCCCTAGTTATAAACTACACAAAAAAATAGTCCTATAAAAGGCTGTTTGCAAACCTGTCTGAAAATATGGAGACTAATTTTATAATACCTCACTTCTATACTATTGTGGAGCGCGCTCTCGCATGACTCTCATGAAAAAATGAAATAAAAGAGTAAAATCATAATGTTGAAATTTGAGGCAAATTTGTTTAGGAACGATAATTTTGTTGTTAAACTTGTCTATTTTGGTTATAATTTTGAAAAAAAATGAGAGAATAAATCAATACAAGGACCACTAATGCACTAAGCTTTGGAAATCAAAATAACAAAAAAAAGGTTTGCCATGTTTCCACATTTCAATTAATGATTTCTACAGCAGATACATTGAGGCAAACAAAAATTTATTTACTGAGTCACATTATTTTATTAATAGTAAAAAAAACTTCGCTGCTTTGTTTCAGGACTATTAAATATTTTATATATGTGGTTGTGCGTTGCAATTTGATGTGATACCTATTATATTATAATGATTTATATACTTAAATGATAACTCCCGTGTATAATTTAGGGAACATTACATTAAAGCACCACACTGCCCCTAATCTCAGCGATAGATAGGTGGGCCCGCCAAAGATTCAGGCCTAGAGGCCCGCTTCAGGATGTGGAGCCCATGATTGAATCTATTAATTGTGCTAATAAACAAGCACATTCAAAACGTTGTTTACTTTTATATTTTTTTAAATTGTTGTATTAGTACATCGTTGACTATTTAAAAAGGTGTCTGTATTATTTAATGAAATAAGAGGGGGGGGGAGGCGCCAAGATTAGATTTTTTTTAAAGGTAGGCGTAGTAACATAAAGTTTGGAAACTACTGACATAGGCTATTTGGTTCCCTTTCCATCTGTATAGATATAAAAAATATTCCTCAGTGCTGACTCCGCCAATTCGAAGGAGAAGCCACTGTATATAATTCCTATGTATGTGCCAAAGCATGTGGATAGATTTTCACCATTGGTCATAGGGCATTACTAGAAAAGGGGAAATGGAATAAGTCTATTCTACCATCCCCAGTCCCGACGGTTGGTGCCAGCACTCGAAATGAAAAATTTTACGAACTGGAGCGCTCGATAATTTTACGAAAATATTTACATTAGGTATATAAATATATAGATAAGTACATAGTTTTCTAATTTTATGTGTATTTAAAAAAAAAGTGTGTTAGATTCTTTGTTATATAGCCTATCCACCTCAGACGGTCAAATTACTTTGTCCACAAGACGGCGCAATAATTTTGGGAATTTTATGAAATGGAACGGCGCTCCGGTCCATATCGAGCCCTGGTTGGTGCCCTGGTTTGTAGAGTCTCCTTTGAAGAGGAACGAGCTTAAACTAATACTGAGGCTAAGAACAGGGCACACAATGGGTAAAAGATTTCATGTCCTCATGGAAAGAAGCAATTCGCAGCTCTGCGATGAATGTGATGTTTTAGACATAGTACATACAGCAGTACAATGCCCTAATTATGAACGTCACAGAGTACAGCTGCAAATTGCGGATATCTTTGAGAATGTCGACGAATTGAAAGGTGCCCTGACGGTGGGTAAGACGGAAGAGCTTGGCAATATTGTAAAGTTCTTTAACATAATTGGAGTGAGGACCTGATCGGCGGATCCTCTTCTAGAAGAGAAGAGGCGATATGACCCTTTTTTTATTTTTTTCCTTCAGACCCACGACGAAAAGCCATGCGCTCTTCGTTAATAGGTGTACAAACGCGAGTAGGTACTACAAATGACTAGGATAGAAGGCCATTTGGCCTTGGTGCCTTATATTATACCTATATATAACTGAATTGAATACATTGTAGAATAGTCTGCTCCCTTTTCCCACGTAATAAAAAATATTGTTTGTTAAATAATGTATAAAAATTATATGTAATATATATCCATGGCTCTAGAAAAAAAATATATATCGTGCTTATTATAAATGGCTGTTATGTCTTGTAAAGAGTGTTTAAAGAAAACCGACACTATTAATAAGATTTTCGTATGGGTGGATGACAAAAACAACATCCTTTGATGATGTCACCTCTGAAAACCCTCGCGTTGTGTTATTTCGTTCGATTTTGATGACACTTTCTTTCAGTAGGTATCTAGACTTTAAATCCGTTGAAAAAAAACCAAAATGGTCATTCATAAGTATAAAGTTTATTGTAATTTATTACCTGAAGTATAAAATAATCACTGCTGCTTGCTGGTCTATTTTTAACTATTCCAACTAAAAACTTTATAAATAAAACAAAACGCACTTGCACTTCACTGGAAATGTAAAATTAATTTTACATATTACCGATATTTACACGTATATTATATATTTAATATTATTTAAGCTTATTATATATGTAATTAATATTTGGTTTGATATAATAACAATAACTGATTCGAGAATCTTTGGTATCTACCGTCCCATAGCAGTATGTGTACTCGAATGGAACATAAATGAAAATACAGTGTAAGGAAACCTATATGAAGTACAATATATGTGAGAATCACCGTGAGGTGATCGCTTATTTTTAATTTTATATTACCATCTATGGACTGAATGCATTTTAATTTTTTTTAACCACACCGTGTCATGCCGATTCAAACCCAGATACATCTACTCCCAAACAAATTAAATTTACTTTAAATTTCCGAGCTGTTTGTAGTCCGCCAATAATGGAAAACACGTATAAATATATATACTGTTGCCAGATATGTACAACCTGAAATTAATTTCTGAGTTTTAAACCTATATATAAACCATAGGGTTGGAGCGGACTCTTTTTTGAGTTGCTCCGCTCCGGGTAAAAAGTTTTAATATATATTATATGCACTTATACAAATGTTAATTTTTCTTAAATACCTAAGAAATTTTGTAATAAGGTCGATTATTCGTCCTTTTCATTATTAATTCTATTAAACAAAATACCCAACAGCAGATCGTCTTTCATTATCTGCTTTTTCTGTCTAAAAAGGTGAGGTTATTTTTATCACTCGGCAGTGTTGCCGTATTTTTAATAATTCCAGTGTTGCAAAGTGTCAAAAATAATTCATTGGATTTTAGGAACTGAACGAGGTATATTCATGGATTTTTTCAATTCATTCGTCAGGTCGCAATTTGACGACATGCTCAAAAATATATATTATTTTGATACAGTGTAATGTGTTGGGCGAATGGTTAACAACTAGGTATATGTACCTCGTAAAAAGTCTATTAATAATATATATTTGAAGGGCACGAGAACTTATCACATTTTTTTCATTTTTGAGATTAAATGCCATTTTTTTCAACAAAGGAAGTGCTCAAGAAAGACAGAAGCGAAGGGTGGAGGGAGGCTGTTAAAATTTACCATAAATAGTACACATTAAACTTTGTTAGTCAAATGTACCTATTTGTTTTCATTGAAATAAGACTACAATTTTATTTACAAATGGTGTTAGTTAGTTTTTAAAAATCAATTAACCGATACCTAAACCAAACCATTAATAGTTTTGGTGTATTTTGGGCGATAAGACAAAATTGTGCACACTTTTTCATTCACTTATTTGTTTTCGTTGGATTAAGAATACATATTACACATAGGTACTGTTGGTTATATTTTTTAAATTCATTAAACCCTGCCTAACCAAACTACAATAGATAAAAAAATATTATTCTATCTATAAAACATAAAAAGTTATGTATGATTTAATTGCATAATTTTAGATATTTTTTGACTATTATTTATTATGGCTTGGCTTTCGCAAGGTTTAATTGAATTCTAAAAACTAACCAACACTATCTGTAAATTGTAGTCTTATTTCAATGAAAACGAATACGTATGACTGACAAAGTTAAATTTGTTCTATTTATGGCGGATCTTAGCAGCCTACCTCCACCCTTCGCCGCTGAAAAATGGTATTATTAAAACTATCTACCAAAATCGATTTCATTTCTTTATAAATGAAGGGAGAAGAAAGTATAGTCAAAGCAAAAATCAGCTCACTGTGTATAAATCTACACAAATACGTAGGATATGTTTGTATTACTTTTTTCACATTTATTATATTTCAAAATAAATGAGAAATCAATAAGTATATAAATTCTTTTATTTAATATTAAACCCATTTTCTAACCAATAACGATTTCATTATTCTTTACAATTTGTAC
This sequence comes from Rhyacophila brunnea, assembly GCA_022495005.1. Taxonomy (NCBI): domain Eukaryota; kingdom Metazoa; phylum Arthropoda; class Insecta; order Trichoptera; family Rhyacophilidae; genus Rhyacophila; species Rhyacophila brunnea. Next base: position 53,067 of record JAGYXB010002096.1, on the reverse strand, counting down.
AATTATTATTCTGTCGATGAATCTGTTTTTGCCGTGTACCTACCCTTCATTTGTTCAGTTTTTACCGATAATGGTAATTTTACTTAAGAGTAGGGAATCCAATCCCGAGCCAACCTTTTGATCCCAGGATTACAATTTGACGATCCCGGGATTGGCATTTTTCGATAGATAATATTAAATTTTCTATATATACAAAAAACATTGATAAAATCGGTCAAAAATAAATTTATACTATTTAAGACATTTATTGTTACTATTATGTTAAGTGTTTACATATACCTATTATATTAGATTGCTATTTCTGATAGTAAAGACGTAATGAATGGGTTAGCGAGATTTAAAATAAGTAAATCATGGTTTATGACCTTTCCGCTTCATAAATCTAATTAGTCAGCCAAATATGAAACTGTCGTAAAACGTATGAGATCATGGTGGAATTACTTTGTTAAAAGTGCGAAGCATTGTTGTTTTACAATCTTTCTCATTTTTATTAATTTGTATGAAAAAATAAAAAGAATTGGCAACATACGGGTAATAAATCAAACTTCATTGAAACTCAGTTTATTTCTAATGTAGTTAAGTATATGTTATTAAATGTATTTTTTCCGCTATATTTTCGTTTTTCTTTTCTTTTCCATAAAAATTGATAAAAAAATCAATCCCGAAAGTTTCGGGATTATGTTTACCAATCCCGGGATTCATAGGTCTCGAAAATAGTTCGGGATCCCGGGATTGGAAACCCTACTTAAGAGCATACATAAGTGAAACGGCAAATAATTTTCAACAGTAGGTGGAACGAAATTTCGCAGTCGTCGCCAATCGGAGACTGACTGTCGAGGTGTGAGCACGTCAGTTTATTTTGTGATGGCGTCGGAGTAATATATTCTTAAATCGTGCAAAGATGACTAAAAAACGTTCCGCATGTACTTGAAAAAGAAAACATGTCAATGTATATACTATTATTATTACGAATATAACAATAAATACAACATTAAAGGACGCGTGTTGAATTTTTATTACAAATTATGTTTCGTTCGGCTCGCGTCATTTGCTCAATCTGCGCATCGCATAGTCGCTATCTTTTTAGACCATGGCTCAACTGAAGTATTAATTAATTAATAATAATTATCTTCTACGGTCACCCATTGTTAATCGTTTCTAGGTGTCTGTCTGACAATTTTACTAGCTAGAGAAGCGTCAGGGGTGTGTGGCTTGAGGAACTGAGTCATATTTTTTATAATATTTATGCGGCGACGAAATCGTTATAAATCGTAGGAATTTTTTAAACTGTGTTAATTTAAAACTTTTATTTTCGTACTGTACATCATCATCATCAGCCTGAATCTATCCACTGCTGTATGAAGGCCTCTTCAAGCTGCTTCCACTTGTCTCGGTCCTGTGCGTTGCGCTGTCACGTACTTCCGCAGAACTTTAGCATTTCATCGATCTAGCGGCCTCTAGGTCTACTCTTGGTCTACAATTTGTCCAACGATCATCTCTTCTTCGAGCTATGTGTCCTGCCCATCTCCATTTGAGGATTTTAATGAGCTCTATCACATCGCAAACCCTTGTCTGCTTCTTTATCCACTCATTCCTCTTTTATCCTTTCGCGTTATGCCCAGCATGCACCTCTCCATACCACGTTGTGCTACTCTAAGTTTCTGGATCTCTCTTTTACTTAGAGTCCATGTTTCACACGCATGTGTGATTACGGGAAGTACACACTGGTGGAACACTTTGCGCTTTAGGCACAGTGGAAGGTCACTTTTGAAGACATTATTCAGGCGGCCAAAAGCACTCCAGTCTAGCTTTACTCTGCGAACAATTTCATCAAATATATATCCATCTATAGCCACTTGTTGTCCCGGAAAAATTTAGTTTTTCACCTGTTCGAGCTGAGTGCCATTGATGAGGATCTCTTTTTGACCCGCAAAGCAGTTTAACATGACTCTCGTCTTTGTTACATTTTATTTTCAAGCCTACTTTGTCGCTTACTTCAGCGAGTTCCTGCATTGTTACATTACTGCACATACTACTACATAAACAGTTACTGTAGAAATAGACTCGGATTTTTTAAAGATTTAATAGCCCTGGTAGTACCTATCTATAGAGACTAACGGCGTACCTATAAGTACGAGCGGAGTTCCATAAGTTCGCGGAATGGTACAGAAAGAAACGAATGTATTTATTTTTTATTTTTCAATATAATCTCCCCGGACATGAATACACTTCTTAGATCTATCGATTAATTTTTCTAAACTTTCATAAAAATAATTTTCCTATTTGATGATGTCATAATGATGAACGCACATTTCATCTCCAGTAACAATGTTGTTAAGTTTCTCTTGATTGCAGTGGCGAAGGGTGGAGGTAGGCTGTTAAGATCCGCCATAAATAGTGCACATTAACCCTTTTCAGTGAAATGTATATGTTTTTATTGAAATAAGACTACAATTTACAGATGGTGTTGGTTGAGTTTTAAAAATCAATTAAACCCTGTCTTAACCAAACCATAATAGTATTGGTATATTTTAGGCGATATGACAAAATTGTGCACATTTTTTCATTCTTACTTATTTGTTTTCGTTAGATTAAGAATACGTATTACACATATTGTTGGTACATTTTTTTAATTCGTCAAGCTATGCCTAAACCAAACTATAATAGATAAAAAATATTATTCCATTTATAAAATATCCAAATTTATGTATCATCTAATTGCATAATTTTAGATATTTATAGATATACGAGTATTTTTTGACTATTATCTATTATGGCTTGGTTTTCGCAGGGTTTAATTGAATTTTAAAAACTACCAACACCATCTGTAAAATGTAGTCTTATTTCAATGAAAACAAGTATGTATGACTGACGAAGTTTATTGTGCAATATTTATGGCGGATCTTAACAGCCTACCTCCACCATTCGCCACTGCTTGATTGACACCAGACAGTTTTAAAAACTGCTTAGAACATTCCACATGGTAAATTTTTGATGTGGCATAAGCATTCGTGGCACCCATCTTGCACTTACCTTTGGCATCCCAAAATGTTCGTGTATAATTCTGAAAGTTATTATTTTGGATATATTAAACCTTTATGCGATTTTGATTACTTTTAGCCGACCATTTCCATAAGGTTGTCTATGATTTTTAATGCCATTTCATGTATAGTGACGTCACTTGGCACTTGGTCATCATCTTCTAATGACTTTCTACCAGGGAACTCAGAAATAATGAGAATTCAATTTTCAATTTTAATTTATTTTACATATTGTGGACATTACACAACATGACATTTAGAAACAAATAAATATTATTAAAAAAGTATTATGTAATATTGTAATTATGCAATATTAAGTTATTCTATAGTATAAATGTGTAAATACAAAAAATATGAAGTATATAGGTACAAGGAAGTACACCGGATGAGTTAAGCAGACCCTATTTTAAGAATTTATAAAATAACGTCCACCTATACTCATTCTCACGTAGATGGAATATATCAACATCCGAAGCAATTTGGTTGAACAGAGTTATTGCTCTACCAATTGGCATCACCAATGGCAGGTTAGTTCTGCTCCTCGGGAGAACAAACAACTGATGCTCCCGATTTCTAAGATAGTTATCAGGGACACACAAGTCAATATTACCAAGAATGGCAGAGTTCTCATTCACACCACGTATTAGTCGAAAAAAATACGTGGCCAAATATTGATATCTTCTAGATGACTGGAATACATAACGTATAAGGCGATAGCAGGTAACCAACTCGAGTAAGGAAGAATCCGGGTTAAACTTACACACGTGTCAAGAATACGTTTTACGTCTAATACTGAAAACTGCTCTCGGTTTATACATTTACGCTCATTTAATGTTGGTGTATTGCACACACTATTGCACGTGCATAATACGTGTTTTATTTTTGTAGGACACTCACACATTCAAAACCCTGCATCAAGATGCGGCGTATTGAATATAGCCTATCTGTATTATATTTATTATCTGTTCTGTGCTTTCTACCTTGTTTAAATAAACGTGACCATTTGTTAATCATGGTTTTACCACAACAAAGAGTGCCATAAACCAATTTCATTTCATTTTAGATGGTTTCTACACTTTTTCCATGTTTCGTGAGAAATTTAATTACTGCCCGGAGCTCAATATTTGACATTTTTTAAATTATCATAGACTTTCATTTCTTCTTTTGATTATTGGAAGCGATTTAATGGAACAATCAACTTGAATTTGCACAAGTATACCTAAAAGGATTGCCTAACAATAAAAAAATAATTTAAACCCCAATACTTGCTACTATCACCACCATTCCGCGAACTTATGGAACTCTCCTCGTAGGTATAGAGTTTTAAGGTGGGGCGTAGCGTAATACTGTACAATGTATATACGTATACACTATACACCATGTATGACTGGTTCAGTATTAAGTGTACCTAAACCATATTATTTACTTTGAATATGGTTCCCAAACTGTCCATATAATAATTATCTCGTGTCCGAAAACTTGTACGTATGCAGTTCGCCGTAATATCACACTTCATCGTGTAATGTTGTATCGCAAATATATGGCCGTATATTAAAGACTGTCCAACCTCTTTGGGTCGTATAGTACTGACATAAAATTCATGTATAAATAAAACACGGTTCTTGTCGATTTACAGGAAGCCAGCGGAAAACAAATTTTGAAGATAGCTGATATACTGGATTATATGTTAGGTTAGGTTACGTTTTCATTCTTGTATTCATGAGTTTGGCCTAAATCGGCTATGAAAATGCTCCACGAACAATGTGTATTTTTTTCATCTCGGTGCTATAGAGATGACCCTATAACGATCGTCTCTTTCCGATAAGAAAGCTCACGACGAACTGTGCTACGGTGAAATGTAATACGTACAATTTACATGAAACCGTTAAATTTACCTTGATGTAAATGACGAGGGGTCATGACCCTAAATCCCCTCACCCCAACTTGTGTGTACCTATGTCTGGAAACAAAAAATCTAATATCGATCTTGTTTTCTCTATACTGAATGTAGCTGAGAAAAAAATATGATCATGTTAGAACGCTAAGTTCAGATCGCTTCTCGGTATCAATTAACATAAACATATTAAAACCAGGGAACTCAAAAGTAATGGGGATTGACGCTCAAACAATATTGGTGTATTACACACACTATTATTGTACGTGCATAATACGTGTACCATTTTCGCAGGATACTCACACATTCAAAACCCTGCATCAAAATGTAGTGTATTGAATATTGCCTATCGGAATTATATTTATTATCTGTTCTGTGATTAAAACATTAGTACAGAAAAAAACTCAAGTCCCTCATAACTGACAGGATACAAGTTACGCATAAATTAGAACATTGGAACTAGGAATTTCTTTCAGATAGTAGGTATACGCATCTAAATCTAACACATAAATAGGTGGTTCACAATAATTATGAATCAAGTCCATCAAAATGGATCCTGAGATATATAGACCTAAAGTTTAAACTCCTTTTGTAAAAATCATGAATGTTTTCACTGTATATAGGTACTTACCATATTTTGATAGTACATGGATCAATTAAAATAAATAGTCGAAACATAAAGTACCTACTTATATTCAGGCTTTATTAATATTAGCAAATACCTCTTTATACTGCTGAAGGAACTATCAAAATGGACATGATTCAAATTCAGTTTGATGTCTTATCAATACTAAGTATTGTCATTTATGCGGAAATTGTGGAGCTACGATTGTGATATTAAAGCACAATATAGAAATCTGTTTTTATCTAGCCACTGAAATAAAAAAATCTAATTTTATGAAAATTTGACTTGATTCATAATTATTGAGAGTTACAAAATCCTATTTCGTTCTAAATATCTTGTCCAAATCTGTAAAAACTACCACTCCCACAAACCACAAGAAAACTTCCTAGATCAACACACTTTGAGAGTCACTGTTCACTCTCAGTGTTAAACTAATTAAAGTTATGTACCTATTGTGAAATAAGTAATACTTAGCTTTGAGGATATGAATAGTCAGATTAAGTAATATAACTACCCAGACCCATACACAAGGGAGCAATAGCTATGGGTGGAAGTAGGCTGTTAAGATCCATCATAAATAGTGCACATAAAACTTTGTTAGTCATACGTATTTGTTTTTATTGAACTAAGACTACAATTTAAAGATGTCATTGGTTAAGTTTTTAAATTAATTAAGCCCTGCCTACACCAAACCATAATAATTTTGGTATGTTTTTAATTAACACATTTTGTTTCCAACCAGTGAGCTGATTTTTTATTGGAGAGATATTTCCGTGATTACCAAGTTTAGGTACCTATGTCTATATATACTTAATGATTCTTCTCGATTTGCTGCCCTTCGAATAACTGCCGTCCCCAAGTGACGCTCAATCTGCCTACCCCCACGGGACGTCACTGATGATAGGCATACAAAAAAGGTCCTAGTTGCACATTTTTATTGCAGTATTATTAAAACCAGCTTGGAGTCGCATGGAGGTCAAGGCTGTATTCTGTGAGGACCAAATGTCGTTTGTTTAACGCGTGCGTGCTACCTGTGCTCCTGTATGGCTGTGAGACATGGCATCTTACTAAGCTTCAAGAGTCTCGGCTTTTGAGCTTTGAGAATCGATGTCTCCGCTGAATCTTAGGGGTACATTGGTACGACCGCGTTACAAACACCCGAGTTCGTGAGCAGACACAACAGCCTTCGGTGATTAAATTTATCACGAAGAGACGATTTACGTGGCTGGGACACGTATTCCGGATGCCGCCAAAGAGTGCGGCACTTCGTACCCTTGTGGCACAGTCTGAAGGGTTCCGTCGCCGTGGCCTCCCTTACCCTACGTGCTGCAGGTCTGACATGGCGGGAAGCGCAGGAGTTGGCGATGGACCGAGGGAAGTGGCGCCAACTTGTGCTTGCCCTATGCCCCAATGTTGAGACGTGACAAGGTGGAAGAAGAAGAAGAAGATTATTTAAAACCATAGGTTGGCAAGTATGTATATTACATTATTTTTAGGACAAAATGACATACTTGTCCATTAGACACGCTCTCGATTTCAATTTCGTACACAATATTTTATTTACATCGGCGGCAGTGATGCGCAATGCAACGGTTTTTAATTGCAAGACAGCCGATGAAATTGGCCCAAACTCAGGCCTGTTCAACTTGATAGTCTTATTGATTCTTGTAGCATACATATGTATTCTAATAGCATACATATCGATCAATTATTAAAGTACTCAGTTGAAATTTTCGCCATAAAATATGTACACTTGTGAACAAATAGTTGCACACACTTTCAGTACTCAATAATACTTTTCCAGATATCAGTGCCAAGACAAGTAATTAAATTAAATTTTTATCTACCTAAATCCGTTATCAATTCACTAAATTTGATAACTTATCGACAAGGTAGCAATACATATACCTACACATCCACCTGATATAGATACGTAGGTACTTATTATCGTTGATTACTGATACTAAAATAATAGGCAGGTAAGTATCTAATAATATGTACCTTGGCATCTTCAGAACCCTTCAAAGAAGAGAAATCACAGACACGTGAGAGACTAAGTTAGATATTAATGACAATAATTACATAAACAAGTATATAATTGGGTAGCCCACCTATATTGAGACATTAATTATTGTAAGTTTTAGGTACGTATTTTTATTTTATTTATTAAGGAAACAAACAGTTACATATCGATTACAAAAATTTAAAATATAATAATAAAAAGTTATTGCAACCAGCAAAGTTTCCATGTACCTATACATTATGATATAGTAAGCCTAACAAGATAGAGAGTAAGAATAACATAATTACAAAGAAATTACATGAGAAAAATGAGGAAGGATAATGAATAATTAAATTATATACAAAAAAAAGTAACATAAAAAAAAAAATATATATATATATATAAGTAGGTACTGTTCGGTTATCAGGAATACAGCGGAAAACACATTTTGAAAATAGCCGATAAACTGGATAATTTGTTAGGTTAACCTAACCAAACCTAACCTAACCTAACCCAACCTAACCTAACCTAAACTAACCCAAACTAACAAATAATCCAGTTATATCGGATTATTTTCAAAATGTGTTTTCCGCTGTATTCCTGATAACCGAACAGTACCTATAAGTATATATATCTATTTATACAAAATTTTGGAGATAGCGCATTTAAATGAAACAGGCGAATTATTAAGAGTATCAACGGTGGAGAAATACATAATATTATAATTTAAAGAAGAGCTCCGAATAAAAGAGTTTTGTGCATAATTAGAATCGCTACGACTGATGTGGTACAAATTTGGTTTCGCGTAAATCTCGATGGACAATGGAAACCCACCCTTTCGAGTAGGTTTGGCGAGTCAACAAAACTATTGATAATTTTGAAAAGAAAATATTGATCAGATATAGAACGTCGACTTTCCAAAGATGGTACCATAAAAGTCATAACATAAAATCATAACAGTAAGCTTTAAAATTAACGTGCTTACGAAATCGCTTTTGTATTGCTTTGAGACGTAGGTACATATAAACAGTTTACATGGCAAAAATTATATTATACCTATTTGTATTATTGTTGTGGTCTGGACAACAGTGTCCGGAAACTTGTACGTATCAGTGGCGAAGGCTGGAGGTAGGCTGTTTAGATCCACCATAAAAAGTTCACAGTAAACTTTGTCAGTAATACGTATTGAAATAAGACTACAATTTGCAGGTGGTGTTGGTTAGTTTTTAAAATTAAATTAAACCCTGCGAACCCAAACCATACTAGATAATAGTAAAAAAATACGCGTCTATCTATAAAATATCTAAAATTATGCAATTAAATTATACATAACTTTGATTATTTTATAGATAGAATAATATTTTTTATCTATTATAGTTTGGTTAGGTTAGGTTAGGTTAGATAGGATTAGGATACTATCCGTGGCTTCATCCAACTGACTTTCTCTTAGGCATGCTTAAATACTTCAGTCTGCAATTTAGAAGAAATCTTTATTTAGCTACGTATTTTTTTCGACTTATACGAGGTATAAATAAGAACTCTGCCATTCTGGGCAGTGTTGACCTGTATGTCCCTGATAACTATCTTGGAAATAGAGACCATCAGTTGTTTATTCTCCCAAGGTGCAGAACCAAATAAATAATATTATTAGAAAATTAATGTTAGCAAACACCTCTTTATACTGCTGAAGAAACTGTCAAAATGGACATGATTCACATTCAATTTGATGTCTTATAATATCATTAATTGAGTTAGCATTTACTTGGTAGAATTCCATTTTACAAGAAATGAAAATATAATTTTATTATTATAATAAAATAGAAAATATAAGACTAAGTCTTGATAATGGTGTTGCAACCGAAATAGCTATCGACAAACCTTTTAAAAACCTGTAGAATTTACCTAATATTAATTATATTTTCATTTCTTGTCTTATAATATCAATACTAGTATTGTCATTTATGCAGAAAATTGTAGAGCTACGATTGTGATATTAACACACAATATAGAAATTTGTTTTATCTAGCCACTGAAATAAAAAAAAATGAATTTTATGGATATTGGACGTTTTCAATAATTATTGTGAACCACCTTTTTAAGTATCTTAAACAATACTTAAACATAATCTACAGAGGATTGGAGCATTTTCATGAAACACATTCTCAAACGATGGTTTTTGGTAAATAGAGGTCTCATGCGTTGATAAATTTGGAGCCTGGAGGCCTTCTGTGTGTTTTTTATAGTACGATGTTTATAACAGTTCTATCAGTTATTTATTCTCCCAAGAAACAGAACTAATCTGCCACTGGTAATGCCAATTGGGAGGGCGATAACTATGTTCAACGAAATTACTTCGGGTGTTGATATATTCCAGCTACGTGAGGATGAGTTTAGATGGACGTTGTTTTATAAATTCTTAAAATAGGGTCTGCTTAACTCATCCGGTGTATTTCCTTGTATCTATCAAATTTATATTTCTTGTATTTACACATTTCTACTGTTTAATAACATACTATCTATCTCTATACTGATCTATCTCTTTTTTTATATAATACTACTGTTTTATATTTCTTGTGAACGTCTTAAACGTATAATTTGTAATGTCCACAATATGTTAAAAAATAAATAAATTGAAGTAAAGGATTCTCAAGAATTTCTTCTGAACCCTCTCGACCATGGCTCTAGGCAACTCATATATCTGAACGGCAAACATAACAAATAGTGAATATTATGTAATATTTTATTTATTGGTGCTTTTAATACAATATATTATTACGTGAAGGATAATATTATGTACCTACTGGGTATGTCATTTCGTGGAACCGTTGTGTTGTTATTTTCTTATCAACACAGTTGATTTCAAAATGGCCGTCCGCTTTCCACCAATCGGCTGCTGATAGGAAATCGATAGCAATCAATTCTGTGAGTAACGCGCCGTCGAAAACGTTTCGAGGAGGAGCAAATACGTATGTAGCGTACATACGTAAGTAAACAGTCTGCAGAAATATTATGAAGAAAATATATTATATGCTTCAAGTAGCTACTTAATTATATTTCGTTTATTCTAGAATAGTGATGTCATAATTGAAACCACTTTATTCCTGTGCAGTTTGCTGAGTTTTTCTATGACGCAAATGACCAGCCGTAATTTCATACTGCAATGAACTTACGAAAAACGTATTTGTAGGTATATGTTGTTTCCAGATGTGTCCTGCAGGTTTCATATGAAAAAATTAAGGCCATGGTGACTTCACAGCTAAACTGCATGGTTTTAGTTTAATAAAACATGGGCCACGACCAGTAAAGTCCCTAGACAAAATGCAGCCCCATTGTGTATATTATCTACAGTATTTTTTATCATCCTTTCATGACTCCAATATCTAAGAAATGAAATTACTAACAAAATATAGGTATACTACTAAAACATAGGTATATACTAAATTTAGATATAAACAGAGAATAAATATAATATTGGTAATTAAGTTAAACCGTGGCTAGGACATGAGTTACGGATGCCGCCAAAGAGTGCGACATTTCGTACCCTAGTGGCACAGTAATACGGATTTCATCGTCGTGGCCGGCCCTCCCTCGCCATGCAGCGGTGCTACAAAAACAATCTATGCGCTGCAGGTCTGGCATGGCTAAAGGCGCAAGAGTTGGCGGTGGATCGAGGGAAGTGGCGCGAATTTTTGTTTGCCTTATGCCAAGTGAACGAAGAAGAAGAATTAATTTAAACACCCAAATCATCAGTCTGAGTCCTATTTGGTGGTTATTTTTGACAAATTTGGTTTGTACCACAGATTTACTATTTTCACACCATTTTTACTATGCTCTATATATAGGTACCAGATGATTCTCGTCGATTTGCCACCCTTCAAGTAACTGCCGCCTCCAAGTGACGCTCAACGCTCAGGGACGTCACTGGCCACGACCATTACCCTGTTTGCCAGGGTCACTCCACACTGCCAGGGACCCCAATTAGCCATGCGGAATAATTCCGATCCCTCCTAGATTCATCACTTTCAACTCCTGACTCCTATGTTACCCAGACTTTCAGTACACGGATACATAGCCCCCACAAAGGGGTGGGTAACAGGGTTCTAGCCTGAGGACCCGGCGAGGTAGATCGACCAGTTAAGTGAGATAAACACACACCACAAATTTGCTCTACCTAATAGTATTAACATTTAAAAATATGTAGCTGTTTGATGCAATTTAAGTGATATGATGATTTATAATAATTAAATAATAATTCATGACGTGTAGAATTTTATTTTAATCATTTTCCTGACCAGATAAAATGACTAATTATCCAATACATCGAAGGGTCGCATATTACTTAACTACCACAAAAGGGGGTCGTAATCAGTGCTTCATAATATCGTTACTGTTCTGGCAGAAAACACTAATTCGAAAAAATGACATATTGAGTTAGTACCAAAATGTTCATTATTTCAAACTTTACCGTCTGGAAACCTTCTTAATAAATAAACAGTCTTTATTTTAAAGTCATCCTTTTTACGATTACTTAATAAACTCACATGATAGACCATTATTTCAAACATTCCAACAACTTCAAAGTCAAATTACTCAAAACTAGTATTCTCCAGTTAGTGTGTTCTGCCAGAACAGAGACGATATGATCCTGAGTGCAGATATCTTAATACTTCAAGTGGATTTATATAAAAATACCATTGATATACTACTAGATGAGGAGTTCCCATACAAGTGTCATTTTAAAAATGTACCACAAAAGAAGATATTACGAATATCGCCTTATAATATTTCCTTGTAGGTATAATGCGTTAAGACTGTTAACATGGATTCCCGAATTTCACCCGTATTGCCCTGGCTGTAAAACTAAATTTGCGTTCTTGGAATAGTGACCCTAAAGGTGTCTGTAACCCAAAGCTTATAAGCTACCAAAATTCATGTCTGAGCGGACAGAACAAGTCGTCATGCGCTGACTATTAGTTAGAGTAAGATGCAAGCTAGATCGGGCTTACTCATAATTATTGCTAGGTCGTTTTCGAAACAAATATTAAGTGAGCTTATATCAAGTCCGCTGATATTAAAACAGTAAGTTTTAACACTGGCCGAGTCGCTGAAAATCGGGCGTCATTTTAAGAAGCATATGATTCATCCAGTAGTATATCAATGAAAAATACCAAAAATCTCTAAAAATACATGGAATGACCTTAATTTTACCTTGCGGAACTCTGGGGTTCTTAACTTTAACCATAGGTAGGAGGCCCGACAAACATCTTGGCCTGGGGGCAGCTTCAGGATTTGGGGTCCATGCACGGGTGCATAGAACCATGGCCCCCACAAGAGGGGGCTGACTAGGCTCTAGCCTGGGGGCCCGGGCTCAGGAGGCGAGGCCAGTCGACCAAATAAGTGAGATAAACACACAACACAACTTTACTTTAATAGTAAAAAAAAGTTGTGTATCGACACTCGACAAGTATGCGGGTATACAAAGCGCCTAACGTCAGCGGACAGCAGAGCCAGTCCAAAACACAAACATTTTCTTTCTTAACTTTCTTCTTTAAGCACTACGGTGCATGGTTGCAGCATCAGTCCCGTGCGGCTCCGTCTCGGGACGGAATGAGCACTTAAAATCACTTCTTTCAGACACGTTTAAAGCGTCATAGAAAGTGGCCGTGCATATCCACGGTTGTGCATATATGACGGGTGGTGGTGGGCACTTTAACTCCTTAATTCAAATGGATGTATTAAAATATACAACAAAAAACACTAAATATACACATTCATTTTACCTCGTAGACCATTTGGAAGACGCTGCTGTAGATCATCAGACTGCCTTTATCCTTAGAGATAGGTAGGGGGGCCTGCCAAAGATCCTAGCATGGGGGCCCGGTTCAGGATGTGGGGGCCATGCATAGTACACATTCTTCATGTCACTAATGATAAATGACGGTAGAACAACTCAAGATTCTTTTTATATTTTGCCCAACTCTTTCTTTAAGCACAAAAGTGCATAGTTGCTACATCAGTCATGTGCAGCTTCGTTTCGGAATAAGGAAGTGTGACATTAAATTATTCTGACACGTTTATAATGTCATGGAAGGTGGCCGTGTACAAATAGCGATTGCATATACCTACGTGACAGGCTCAAATCATATTCAAATAAACCAGAATTCCTAATTGATTTGTTTTTTTTTTTTAATAATACCGATTTAGATTTCACTAAACAAACACTCAATTACCATTCATTAATGTAAGATTAGTGACGTACTGAGAGACAGCAAATAAAGGTAGAAATTGCGATTGTTATATACCTATGTGCCAGTGGCGAAGGGTGGAGGTAGGCTGTTAAGATCCGCCATAAATATTGCACAATAAACTTCGTCAGTCATACATACTTGTTTTCATTGAAATAAGCCTACATTTTACAGATGGTGTTGGTAGTTTTTAAAATTCAATTAAACCCTGCGAAAACCAAGCCATAATAGATAATAGACAAAAAATACTCGTATATCTATAAAATATCTAAAATTATGCAATTAAATGATACATAAATTTGGATATTTTATAGATAGAATAATATTTTTTATCTATTATAGTTTGGTTTAGGCATAGCTTGATGAATTGAAAAAATGAACCAACAATATGTGTAATACGTATTCTTAATCTAACGAAAACAAATAAGTAAGAATGAAAAAATGTGCACAATTTTGTCATATCGCCTAAAATATACCAATACTATTATGGTTTGGTTGAGACAGAGTTTAATTGATTTTTAAAACTCACCCAACACCATCTGTAAATAATTGTAGTCTTATTTCAATAAAAACATATACATTTCACTGAAAAAAGGTTAATGTGCACTATTTATGGCAGATCTTAACAGCCTACCTCCACCCTTCGCCACTGCTATGTGCATTTTTGATAGATAATGTATTCTGCAGGAGTATTACCTAAATTTAATAAAATGCGACTAAATCATTTTTGTATAGAATATACAAGACAAAAATAATAATTCGCTTAAACACGTGGAATATATGGAAAATTAAAATTCGATTGCTATTACCTAAGGGGACATCAAAATCAATCAACGCGTCAGGCCTCTATATCACTAAATGCGCCACTGGTTCACCGTATCAAAGATCATCTCGAGCTGTTGTATCGGAAATATATGGCCGTATAGTATTCATGCAGGGCACAAATAATTAATGGGAACTGAAATACGTAACGGGTGTGGAGTAACAGGCAACCGATCTCGAGTGTGGAAGAATATGGGATAAAATTAAACAGGTGTCAATAAAACGCTAGTCCTTCGTTCTGACAACTGCTCTCGGTTTATGCACTCGTCGCTCGTTTAATATTGGTGTATTTGAAGGTTGCAATACACACTATTACACGTCTATAATGTGTGGTTCATTTTTGTGGGACACTCACGTCATTCAAAACCCTGCTTTAAAATGTAGTGTATTGGGGTATAGCCTATCTGAATTATATTTATTAATCTGTTCTGTGTATCCATGTCTAAATAAAGCACTTTAAAATACGTGATAAAAAAGTATGCGCCGTACATATCCAATCAATATTAAATTAATGTTCTTAAGTCTAATAAAATTGGAGCATTATTGTCTGCAATGCTCCACGAGCAACGCGTCATGTTTTGATCTAAATGCTATGCGGCCATCTTTTTTCGGTACGACAGCTCTGCGTCCGGAAACTTGTACGTATGCAGATCGCCGTATCACACTTAACCGCGAAATATTAGAAACTTATAAATGTTTGTTAGAACCAGGTGTACCTATTGTTCTTTTTCCATTATCCGATGCATGTCAGAGTGCTCTCGCGAATATCAGGTGTATCGGATCTTGGCATTGCGTTTGCGATCGACGACAGCAGTGGCGAAGGGTAGAGGTACGCTGTTAAGCATGGCCCCCACAAGGGGGGGTGCTGACGGGGTTCTAGCCTGGGGGGCCGGGCTTAAGGGGGGCCCGGTGAGGGAAGTCGACTAGTTAAGTGAGGTAAACAGATCACAAATTAGTTCTAATAGGTGAAAAAGGCGCTACTTTCCATAAAAATATTTGTGGCCGTGCGATGCAATTTGATGAGATGTGATTGATATAATCAGGTTAATAACAATTCATGTGTAGGATTTTATTTTATAATATATGATTCCTGACTAGGGATTTTAATCCCGGGATCCCGAGCTATTTTCGATACCTATGAATCCCGGGATTGATAAACTTAATCCCGGGATTTCGGGATTGATTTTTTTTATCAATTTTTATGGATCATAAAATAAAAGCGAAAATATAACAGAAAAAATACTTTTAATAAAAAATAACTACATTAGAAATAAACTGAGTTTGAATGAAGTTTGATTTATACCCATGTGTAAGTTGTCGATTCATTTTATTTTTTCACATAAATTATTAAAAATGAGAAAGATTGGAAAAAAACAATGCTTCGCAGTTTTAACAAAGTAATTCCACCATGACCTCATACGTTTACGGCAGTTTCATATTTGGCTGAATAATTAGATTTATGAAGCGGAAAGGCCATAAGTACGCCATGATTATTTGGTTTACTATATTAAATCTCACTAATCCATTCATTAAGTCTGTACTATCAGAAACAGCAATCTCATATTAAATTCACATTATTATTTATAAATATATATATTTAATATTATTTACTCCATTAAACTGGTGTATTTCCAAGATTGAATGTAGATATACAATATTAACAATAAATATCTTAAATAGTATAAATTATACTAGATTTATTTTTGACCGATTTTGTCAATGTTATGTGTAAACATAAAAATTTTGTATTAACAATGGAAAAAAATGCCAATCCCGGGATTGTCAAATTGTAATCCCGAAATCCCGGAATCAGAATTTTGACTCGGGTTGGATTCCTTATTCCTGACTAATAATAATGGCAATTTATCCAATTTTACGAATGGTCGCATGTTATTTGGCAACCATAAAAGGGGGTGAGCACTGATGCTTTGGTTTGTACCTATCTATCTTTATAATACTCGTATGATGTCGAGAGCCGACAACTTAATAATTCAAATGGATTTATTGGAAAATAGAAAAAATCTCCAAAAGTATCTTTAATTATACCTCGCAGAACCATGGGGTTACGCGGAATACCATTTGGGGAACTCTACTGTATAACATCAAACTGCCCTTAACTTTGGCGATAGGTAGGGGGCCCGCTTCAGGATGTGGGGGCCATGCTGTTAAGATCCGCCATCAATAGTGCACACTAAACTTTGTCAGTCATAATTATTTGTTTTCGTTGACCTAACAATATAATTTGCAAATGGTGGTGGTTAGTTTTTAATATCCAATTATTAAACCCTGCCTAACCAGACCATAATAATTTAGGTATGCTATGGGCAATGACATTATTAATGGACAATGCACTCAATACAGTAGCTAGCAATTAAATTCACGCACAGCGACATTCGCACATGCATAGGTAGACGTCACACAATGTCCATTATGCAATATCACGCATCGGGAATTTATAGCAATATCACCTTTATTGCAATGGCGCTACAATAGTGTTTCTAGTGTCAATGTTCATTCGAGCGAACCCGTTCGAACCGAACCGTTCGGCAGACCCGACTAAAAGCATCGGGAATTTATAGAAATATCACCTTTATTGCAATGGCGTTAGAACAGATTGCCATTTGGCAGACCCGACAATAAAGTGAGTGTCATTTTTATTCCCAGATGATTCGTCTATATTAATGTCATTGGCTATGGGCGATCCAACAAAAATGGTGCACACTTTTTCAGTCATCCTTATTTGTTTTCGTTGAATTAAGAATACACATCACAGATGGTGCTGGCTAAATCAATTATCTAAATGATGCTAAAGCTCTGCCTAAATCAATTATCGATAAAAAAATATTCTTCTATCTATCTATAAAATATCTGAAATTGTGCTTGGTTTAATGGTATAATTTTAGATATTATATTGATATTTTTTTACTCTTATCTACTAGCTAGCTTTGATTAGGGTTTAATTGAATAGTTTAACAGACACTATCTACACATTGTCGTCTTAGTTCAATGAAAACAAATACGTTTGACTGACAAAGTTTAGTGTGCACTATCAGTGACGTCGTTAGACAAAATACCGCCCCATTTTTATACGGTATTTTTTTATCATCCTTTCATGTCTCCAATATCTAATAAATGTATTGTATGCAGTGACGTCCCTAGACAAAATGCCGCCACATTTTTTTATACTTACAGTAGGTACTTTTTATCATCCTTCCATGACTCCAATATCCAAGAAAAGTGTTGTTTGGATACATTACTAACAAGATATATACCACTAAATCTAATTTAAATTCAATATCTGCTTCAATAGATAATATTGCAAGTCTACGATTTCAGATAGGTATATTTTAAAATACATCTGACAACTTCCAAAGAGTGACTGGCAAACATATTTGGATACATTTTAAATTAGGTAGGTACTTAAGTATGTACCTACCTATAATTCAAATATTATTTGCAAATCTGCACGTGTCACTGTGCACTATTTATGTCGGATCTTAACAGCCTACTCCCACCCTTCGCCACTGTAATATAGGTAAATAGGTGCATGATTAATTTGCAAAAAATCTTGAGGTAACTAAAATGGAATGGAATGGCATTATATTAAGTCTGCTTAAGGGAGGCAGGTACGATGTTGCCCAGTCGAGACGATTTTCAACGTGCGACTGGACTTACATGTCAATCTAGTCTAGGCTAAACATTACGAATAAAATGAGATAGTAGTTATGTTATGATAATATTATTGTTATACGGTATCTAACCCAAATGGCTTATATACTGTTAGGTAGATATGTAAAGTACATATCACTTGGAGTCGCAATCAATATTATGAACCTTTTATCTAAAAAAATAACTTGCGTGCTATCATACAGATATGAGGTGGATAACCTTCAGGGGTTCCCCGGCAAACATAACAGTCATCCTGGACTTATCAGCACCACACTATCTTCTCTAGGATACCGTTGGTTGATAAGGATTTATCTCAAGAAATTCGGAGGAGACTATAGATACATACAGCTAGTGCAATGGCACTGAAGATAATGTGCAGGCCTTTCAGACCCATAGTTTGTCGCCAATCTAATTCGACGAGAGATAGGTACAGCTGGTATCTGTACAGCAAACAGTGTTAACTGTTAAGATAACTAAAGATAATACCAACTCTTGTGATATTAATACATAAAACACACTCTATTGGCCATCGTGGACTGATTTGGAGTAACATTCGTCTAAACAGCATACTAGTAAATTCGAATCTAACAATTGAAATCTCGCTTCAAAATACGCGCGTCGAGTGTAGTTTAAAAATCAAAAATACCCGAAACAAACAAATAATTTCAAATCAAAAACAATTGCTCAATATTGAAAAATATAACATGACGTAGCTAAGTAAATAGGGAGTGAATGAAAAACCGTTGGCCCGTGATACAATAGTGATGATTCCAAGTGATTAAGTACCTATAACTCAGTGAGACAGACTAATAATTGTCGATGGTTGTGCAGTGTAGGTTTATGTTGTAAACAAATGGTTCCCAACCTTTTTTCAGCACACTAAAAAAAACTTACGTACAAAATGTAAAAAATACCCCATTGTAGAGTATACGTTTTATAACTTTGCACTTTTCTTTCACTTTTTAGTTCACTGATACTATTTGCGTGATGACCTCGCATCAAAAATGATATTCACTTTATTTTCACAGTATATATATCTAATAATAATTAAACAAATAGATAATATATCTAAAAATATATATTTTTAGAATATATTACATCATTTTCACGTACAAGTGCAAAGTTATAATAATACATACTCTAATAATACCGCTGTTTCGTAATAGCATACTATATTATTTCTATCGAGGCCCTGCCCCCTGACCGCCTTCAGCCTTACGATCCAATATCCCCTCGACCACGAACACGTCGACCACGTGTCGAATACGTCGAAGTGACGTCATCGTTATTCACAAAACACACGTTGCCAAATGGAGCTCCACAGATTGGTCGAATGCGACTTTTTAGTTAAAAAAAAAACTACTGTTGTAATCGACAAGTTGCATGCTTCTCAAGCTGCAAGTCGAAGACGCGATAACGCATATGCGCACCTACGAATTGGTCATTCCTATAACGGCTCGCCGCATCTAAATATATATACGTTTCGAAAGGTTACATGCGACTGTCGCCAGGTAGAAGTGCGCGGTCTTCATTGTGAAACTTCGGATCGACGTTCCTAGAAGGTTTGATTTATGGCTACCGTCCCGTTTCTACACACGTAAAACGACGACGCGCACTAATGAAATGTTTATGTTCCATTATTTCAAAAAGTAGATCGACGACAGCTATGTTTTTTAACTTTGATATTTGGAAATATTATTTATGAGAAATTTATTAGTGTAGGTTTATGATCAATAATAATCGTTAACAAAAAAAGTTATTTTTTTAAGGACATTGTATGGAGACCCATTGTTTGGAATACTGAATCACCCACTAGGCACTAATATAATATAAGATATTGTCACGTTATCATGTGTAATGAACTTAAAGTTTATTAATACGAAAAATATGTGAAAAAGCTTTCTGAGTGTTAGCGAGATGGCTCATTTAGTTGAGGCATGGTCTAAAAAGATCGTGGCTAGGCGACACGCGGATTGCGGGACGCGGGTGCAAATGAAGCATGCCGAACGAAATATAATTTGTCATATAAATCCAACATGCGTCCATAGAAAGCGGCCGTGCATATCCACAGTTGTGCATATATGACGGGTGGTGGCGGGTACTTTAACGTATGTTCTATTGGTAACAATAATAATATATTCATTTTCTTTTTCAAGTAAATGGGTAACGTTTTTAGTCATCTTTTCACGATTAAAGAGTTAATACCCCCGTCGCCATCACGAAACAAATTTACGTATTCACACCTCGACGTTCGCTCTCCTAATGCCAGCGAGTCCAAAATTTCGTCGCGCTATAGTTGAAAATTATTTGCCGTTTCACTGAAGTATCGTCTTAAACATTTTCGTTGATAATCAAAATTAGGTATCAAACCCGGGTAAGTGAAAATCCTCGTGAGATCCAAGAACGTCCATCTTCTATTGCATTCTGATAACGAGACTGTCTGTTTCGGACTACCTAATAGTTCCCTTCAAACGAACCCACCCCGCATCACACTCGGTCTTATTTGAGCGTATCACGAAGCCCTACGTTTAAATATGAATAATTAAAAGATAAAAATAACTTTTTAAATACAATGTTTTTAAATTAATTTTCTGTTGAATCATATAAACTTGACTTGACTAGCTTAAACGATCAAAAAAAAATTGTACTGTAATACTGAAGTGTCATTTTGACATTCATATTGATTTCCATGGTAACGCACGTATATATTAATAATTTAGTTGCTAGGACCATTCGCTTAGCAACCAATAATGGTGTCGAAATAACTTTTTATACAAAACAGAATTAACCGAAAATGAATTCAATTCTACTTAAAGATGGCTAAAAGTATTAAAAAAATCGGCATCGTGTTCTGATATATTCTAAAAGTTTCAAATGTCTAGCTAGTCGGGAAGTCAGTTAACAATAATCGATTGCAAGATTTGTACTGGACAAATAAGAATACGAGCTAAGAAAAACGTTGTAAAAATCAGCAGTTGCTTATGCCTTGGAATGTCTCAGGAGTAGATACCCAAGTACTGAGATCGCCACGCTCTCAGTGAGTTTTTTTTTGTTTTGACTGAGGTTACTGAAAGTCGTTAAAGTGTAATGGGAGAGAAAAGCATGGAGACTTAACAGAAATAAATGAATTTAATGATAATATTATAAGATACAAAAAAAAAAGTTAAAATTATATGGCCATACTAAACATACTATGTGTAGAGATCTTCACATCCGAAATAAAACGCCGATTTTTTAAAGCATTATAGTTGACCTTTATGGCGACCAGGCCGTACGGCCCGATGGACCCAAGACTTGGTCATCTCTTCCCACTATTTGAAGCACATTCTTTGACAAACCAGTGGATGTGGTTTGCATCCAGTAGTTCTCCGCCACATGAACATGTCAAGTACAAACTCAAAGAGCTTGGCAGTGAATCCACCGTGAACAGTCGAGAATTGACTGGTGTGATGGTCAGAGGTCAAACTGGCTATCACCAATCGCCATTGGACATTAGAAAAGAACAAATATGTGTGTGCGCCCTTGATGGCAGCATCCCACTTTCACTGCCAGGTCTTTTACGCCGCATCTGGCGTCATTTGACGAATTCTCCTGGTTTGGACTGGCGATAGCATTGTCCCATATTTCTTCCAAAATAAGGATTGTGCGGCTCTGGCCATCAGTGACGTCCCGTGGGGGTAGGCAGATTGAGCGTCGCTTGGCGTGGCCGTTATTCGAAGGGCGGCAAGTTGAGGAGAATCATTAGGTATATACTTATGTAGAAATAGCCACCCAAACTTATTAATCACGGAAATATCTTTCCATTAATAAAATCAGCTCACTTCTTGAAAACAAAATGTATTAATTAACATAAAAGGTTTCATAGGAGTGTATTTTTTTGTCGGATTTGCGAAGTCTAGTTTACTTCCGTTATTTTTAGACGTCAAATTCTTGATGACCAACAATGACACGTGCAGAATTGCGAATTATATTTGAATTATAGGTAGATACATATTTACCTAATTTAAAATTTATCCAAAAATATTTTGGATTTGTATGTGTATTTTCAAATGTATCTGAAACTGTGGACTCGCAATATTGTCTATTCATTGAAGTAGTGATGGTATTTAAATAAAATTAGATTTAGTGGTAATTATATTTTGTTAGTTATGTATCCACACATCACATTTCTTAAATATTGGAGTCATGAAAGAATGATAAAAAATATTCTTTAAAAAATGGAGCGGCATTTTTCGCCTGCCTAGGGGCGGCATTTTATCTAGTGACGTCACTGCTGGCCATTAATGGTGACCAGCGTATAAACTGTACCAAACGGTGCATTGTTGTGCATGTAATAGAGTCTGTAGGGTCTCTTTTGGATTGGTATTTGCGATAAAATAATGTCTAAGTAATTACTCTAAGTTCAAGTTCAGAGTAAATTTGAATAATTACTTCGATCATTCATTCATTCATCCAATTCATTCATGATAATTTGTCAGATTATACCGACCATAAATGTCAAAAAGTGAGCACAGTATAACAGCTCAGTTTAACATTCAACCCTTTTGTAATGAGCAAAAAATACACCCCTTACTTAATCTCACTATCAATTCATAAAATCGTAATTGTAGGCGATAAGTAATAAAAATCTAATACAATATTCTAAAAACTTAGCATTATTGGTGAAACCAAAGCTACATTTCTTTACGACATAATTATACAATAAACATACACTCAAGGTGTTTTAATGAGTTTTCTATGTATCTCAAGTGTTTTTCACTGCGCACGTATTTGCTTATTAAATTTACTATAGAGGTTACCTGCCTATTTACCTAGCTGACGATTTTTTTTCAAGGAACTGTGTCATACCTAAAAAGCAGTGACGTAACTAGGCAAAGTGCCGCCCTTGGACTTACAATGTCATTCTCTTTAATTTTATTCGCAAATTGTATGCACAATAAACAAACTTGTCTATTATATGGGTGGTTCACAATAATTATGGATCAAGTCCATCAAAATGGATCCTGAGATATTTGAACCTAAAATTAAAACTCCTTTTGTAAAATTCAGGAATGTTTTCACTGTATATACTTACCATATTTTGATAGTACGTGGATCAATTTAAATAAACAGATCCAGTGTACTTCCGTGTACTTATCTAATTTATATTTTTTTTGTATTCACATTTCTACTGTTTAATAACTTACCATCTATCTCTATACTGATCTATCTCTTTTTTATGTAATACTGTTTTATATTTCTTTGTTTCTAAATGTCATGTTGTGAACGTCTTAAACTTATAATTTGTAATATCCACAATATGTTAAAAATAAATAAATTGAAAAATTGAAATTATTTAAAAACATAAAAATTATTTATTATTATTATTAGAAAATTAATGTTAGCAAATACCTCTTTATACTGCTGAAGGTACTGTCAAAATGGACATGATTCACATTCAATTTAATGCCTTATAATATTAAAACTAGTATTGTCATTTACCTATGCGGAAAATTGTAGAGCTACGATTGTGATATTAACACACAATATAGAAATTTGTTTTATCTAGCCACTGGAACAAAAAAAAATGAATTTTATGGATATTGGACTATATCAATAATTATTGTGAACCACCTTATTAAGTATCTTAAGCAATACTTAAACATAATCTACAGAGGATTGGAGCATTTACATGAAACATATTCTCAAACGGTGGTTTTTGTGGTACGTGGAGGTCTCATGCGTTGATAAGTTTGGAAGCCCTCTTTGTGTTTTTTATAGTACGATGTTTATAACAGTTCTATCAGTTGTTTGTTCTCAAAAGAAACATAACTAACCTGCTATTGATGATGCCAATTGGGAGGGCAATAACTCTGTTCAACCAAATCGCTTCGGATGTTGACATATTTCACCTACGTGAGATGAGTATAGGTGGACATTGTTTTATAAATTCTTGAAATAGGGTTCACTTAGCTCATTCGGTGTGCTTCCATGCTTTATAATTTACAATTTTTATAATTTGTGTACCTTTTACTTTACTTTTCATACTGTTTTTGTGATACTGCATTTATTTTTTCAATATCATGTTGTGAACGTCTTAAATACGAGGGTGGGTCAATAATTCCTTAGAAAAAAGCATTAAAACAGTTTTTATTTTTGTATTTTTTTTTGCGGCAAATGTAGGAACGAATACAAATACATATCATAACTTTTGAGTTTGAATACCTTTCGAATCAAGTAAGTAAGACCTGCTTTCACGCAACGGCGTCTGCGTTGTCGTGTGTCTTAGCCCTAAGATAACCAAAAATAAATAATAATAATTACAAGATAAAAAGAACTTTTTATATATAACGTTTTTAAATTTTCTGTTGAATTATTATGCTCAAAATGCTCAAACTTGTACTTAATATGAATTAAATAAAAAACAAACAAATATAGAATACTGAGATGTCATTTTGATTTCCATAGTAACGCATGTATATATTAATAATTTAGTTGCTAGGACCACCCCTTTAGCAACCAATAATAGTCTTTTACTTTTTACGGATTTTTCTAAAATAACTTTCCATACAAAACAGAATTAACTGAAAATGAATTTAATTCTGCTGATGGCAGATGGCTAAAAGTGTTAAAATAATGCATTGGCATCGTGTTTTGATATATTCTAAAAGTTTCAAATGTCTAGCTAGTCGGGAAGTAAAGTTAAAAATCGATTGCAAGATTTATACTGGACAAACAACCACCGGACAAACAAGAATACGAGCTAATAAAAACGTTGTAAAATAAATAAGTAGGTATGTAGATACTGTAGATAGGTACCTAAAGAATTTCCATACAATTTGAAAATGGACAGTGATGGCATTCTATATCGGCTTAAGGGTAACACTTTGACTACGGACATCATCGTGTATTACTTACTTTATTGCTGGGCATTACAAAACTCAATACCGATGCTGCAATATTTTAAGTGTGATTGAATTAAGTACCACAAAACAAATATTATTCAGCTGTATACTCCAAATTCTTTGTAGGTAGCAGTGGCGAAGGGTGGAGGTAGGCTGTTAAGATCCGCCATAAATAGTGCAAACTAAACTTTGTCAGTCAAACGTATTAGTTTGCATTGAAATAAGACTACAGTTTACAGATGGTGTTGGTTAGTTTTTAAAATTCAATTAAACCCTGCGAAAACCATGCCATAATAAAAATAGTCAAAAAATACTCGTCTATCTATAAAATATCTAAAATGATGCAATTAAATCATACATAACTTTGAATATTTTATAGATAGAATAATATTTTTTATTTATTATTATTTGGTTTAGACAGGGCTTAATGAATTTAAAAAAAATGAACCAACAATATGTGTAATATTATGTATTCTTGCATTCAACGAAATGTTGAATGAAAAAGTGTACAAAATTTTGTCGGATCACCCAAAATATACCAAAACTATTATGGTTTGGTTTAGGCAGGGTTTAATTAATTTTAAAAACTAACCAACACCATATTATAAATTGTAGTCTTAGTTAAATAAAAACAAATACGAATGACTAACAAAGTTTGCAAAATGTGCACTATTTATGGCGGGCCTTAACAGCCTACCTCCACCCTTCGCTACTACCTCAGCTATATACTCTAAATTCTTTGTAGGTAGGTACGCAAATTAAGTACTTACTTATATATATATTTTTTATTAATTTTTGATGTCCATTAAATATCGTCGGTGTTTTGTAAAAAGGGCGAATCAACCATTTTGACGAAATTGAGATTTTAATGAAAAAACAATATGTATTTCACTAGCTTTATTGTGCAAAAATGGCAAATTTGTTTGTCTACAGGAAATTACTAAAAAACAATAATCATAATGGCGAATATCTACTTAGTGTTACGGATAAAAAGCGAATGTGACATAGGTATAAGGCCTTTTAAAATATCATACCTATTACAGTATTCTTTTTTTGCTTTATTATAAACTTGTTGGACATTTTTAATCTTTCGTTTTCTTCCTTTCGACCATGTCCGATTCTAATACGATCATATGGGCCTCCACAGAGTATTAACAGATTGTGTTTTTACGAGAAATGGATGTCAGCCACTTGCTCAACCTATTAGGTCCATACTCTGACTCATTCACAAATTGAAAAACAATATGTACATTTGTCAAACCCAGGATTCGAACCTGGGGCCCACGACGCTATAGGCCGACGCTTACGCCGTGCGGTCATCGTGGGACTATCATCCAGATGTAATTAATAAATAAATGTCAAAAGTTAAAAATCTTCCTCCTGTAAAATAACATTTTGGTTGATTCGCCCTTTTACAAAACTCCGACGATATTAGGTATACTTAACAAAACTCTGTTAGAAAAAAACATTAACGCATTACCTATGCCGTTTTGTTATATTCAGGGCAATATGAAATGTTTCATGTATTTTTATTTATATAATTTTTGTAGCAACGTTATCTCTAGCAAAGCAAACCTATGGTTTTATTAAAACTTGCGTTTGTATAAGTAGACATCTACATATACCTGTATATTATAAATACCATTATGTATTTATGTAGAATTCAATAAGTCTGAGTGCTACATCTATTTTATAACCAATATATTGCCATAGTTGTGATGATATTATATAGATAAGGTTACGTCCTTGCTGCGTTTCTCTTCATCATCTTAGATTTCGTCAATACCTTCATACCGTTGCATAGCTGTAACCTCCATGGTGAAGTTGTGTGACTTATGCTTCAAATACCTACATTATCATCATGTTACGCGCTGTCACACGCTGTCACGGAGACAAATTTAGTATGTGGTTTCGTCATTCCGCAGAATATTTTGAATGATCACAATCTCTATAAATTCAATGATGAAGAGTGCCAACTCCAATGTATTAGTATTTTGAATTATTACACATTATTCATACTAATTTCAATTAGTTTTAACAGTTTCTACGTGTAAAATAACATGCGATATTGCATTCATAGATAATATTTTAAACAGAACCCAACCTGCAGACCATAGATAATAGATCTAAACCGCAGACATAGATAGTAATTGAATAGAAAACCACTAAAAACAAAGAACGACGCGAGTCGAAAATATGTAAGCCTGCAGAACAAAAACGTTCACTGACTAGTGAGGTTCATGATGTAGCGCGATACACGTGAGGTGACCTCATTGTTGTTCTAGCGATTTCGGCAGATTTTGATAACTGGCAATGTTCGTTTAAAGGTCCAAAATATGCTACGGAATGGGAGCATCAGTCCGATAACATTTTGAATACCTAGAAAAACGACATTACACTTTTTCTCCCGTAGCGGCAGTTTACTGTGACAACACGTAACAGCACATAACGTGATCACAATGTATTTGAACCTTTAGGGCTCCTATGACGTGTTAAAAATCTATAGTACTACATTGATAACCTTTTACTTAAAATTAAGTTTAATTTTATTATTTAAAATTATACTAAAAAGAGTTTTAAATTTTGTTAATGTTTATTTTACACAAAGGGTTATGGTAGGTTTTTGTTCGGGTAGTAATTTTCGTATCCGGAAACTTGTACGTATGCAGTTCGTCGTATCACACTTCACCGTTAAATGTTGTATCGGAAAGATATGGCCATATATTAAAAACCGTCCAAGGTCGTTGGGTCGTATAGCACTGACATAAAATTTATGTCTAAATAAAACACGGTTCTTGACGGCTTACAGGAGGCCAGCAGCAAACAAATGATGAAAATAGCCGATATACTGGGTTATTTGTTAGGTTAGGTTAGATTTCCATTCTTGAATTTTGCCAAATTCAGCTCTGAAAATTGAATTATTATTCATATTTAATCTAATAAAATTGGAGACCGTATAAAATACTGTCATCTCTATCCGATAAGAAGCTCACGGCGAACTGTGCCACAGTGAAATATTTTACGTACAATTTACATGTATCTAGTAATTTTATCGTCCTAGTAGGTACTAAACTTAAATATTATGTTACACCGAATGTATGAAATTGCATATTACACGAAATCGGCAATATTTTACCTAATTCATGAATAAGGCAACGGGCTTGCATTATTTCGTATAACGTGCGTGAATTTCGCAGGGTATGGAATTCTGAAACTGTCAACATGACAGTAGAAAAAGTAAATTTAATACTGATGGTTTTATTAGTTTTAATTGGACATAATATAATATTATTATTATTATTAGGTTAGGTTAGGTTTTTTAATTCTGAATTCAACTGAATGTCCATTTTGAGGTTAGCTAACAAGAAGTGTCAACAAACTATCAAATCATACTATACAAACAAACAATCGACCATAACACGATTGATACCCAAGCCCGAATCAAATAGCGAAAATACCTTTAAATAAAATTCTTCCGTTATCATAATATAGTTCTAGATTTTTTTTGGGCATAGTAAATGGATATGAACGTCATTGTAGTTATTGATTGGTATATTTTTATATAATCAATGACGCTTGACACATTTGATTAGTTGCAAAAAACACCACCGAGCGCGACCATCTATTTTGACCAATGCATGAGCATTTGACACATTTGGTTTAGTTGCAAAAAATACCACCGTAGCGCTACTATCTAATTTGCTCAATGCATAAAATAGGCAGAAAAATTACTGCAGAATTCACGCACTCGGCAGATATTTTGTCTAATTCATGAAAAAGGCAACGGGGTTGCATTTTTCATGAAATAGGCAAAATTTTGCCAATTTTATGTAATACGCAACTTCACACATTCGGCGTAACATATACAGCGTTCAGTGTTGAAAAATCTCTCCTTGTTACGTGTGTGATATTACCTGTTTATACATATATTATATGTATGCATGTATTTCAGCTATCACGTACGTAGATATTATTATCACTCCTCACCTCTCCGTTGTTTGCAGATGTCTTATCAATCGCCGTGTTTATTCAATGATAAGGGAAACGGTGTCTGAGTATTGTTATAGTGTGGTGATTCATATTATATTGTATCGTAAAGTATATAATATAAAACCATGTATTTTCACAAAATATAGATACTATCTAACTACAGAGTCTTATTTTTTTGTTTGTATTGAGTAGGTACATTATAACTAACGAGTGGATTTATATGCAACAAAAACATGACGTATGCACTTAAAATCAATAAAATATGCACTAAAACCGAAGAAATATGCAGTGAAAAATTGACATTTTTTGTGGGAAAGAGTTGTAAATACCCAATATTACTGACAAAAAATCGAACAACTAGTACTTAATAATTTTTTAACATAATACGATAGCAGAACAAAAAAAAACACAAACAATGAATTGAATATATAGTTAATCGATTACAATTTTCAAAATAGTTTTTTCACAAGTACAAATAACTGAATAATAAATGCTATGTAAACCAAACATAACCTAAAAAACAAAAACGACATACTTACTTACTATTCCTAAATACTATTTTCTGTTTTTTGCCCGAAAAAAAATTACAATATTTTTTTCAATATTATGCTCTGGCATTAAATTTTTCCGCATAGGTATCTGTCAGTATTTTGTTTATATGCGGAAAATGACCTCTCCACGTCCACAGAGGTGACTGGGAAAACTTTAAATAAATGTGCCCGAGTTGACTTCACTTTTTCTGATAAGTCCACAGCTCGGAGATGGCATTAAAAATGCAAGTGCATCTAAACTATCTACCTACCTAACTTAGTTATATTTCGATAAAATAATTAAAAAAAAACTAAAATTACAAATTCAAAAGCTCTAAAATATGCATGTATTGATGAAATACGCACTAATGTCTCAAATATGCTCTAACGTCTCAAATATGCATTTATATGCACAATACAATTTTATTTTTGGATTCTGTATCTTTCAAACAGATTTCTGTGCAACTATCATAGCTGTGCATACACCCTAACAAAACATGCACTAGCATATAAATCGGGGCCCTAATTATAACCGTAGACCCCTACAAACCATATGTCCCGTACTAAACCCGGTCTCAGTCAAGCGATCACGAGGTCAGGTGACTCAGGCCATCACACACACAAAAATATACTTTGCGTTTAAATAACTTTAAGTTCTACAAAACGATTTTTGAAGTTATCCTTCTTTAGGCGCGTTTGGAAAATCAGGTCAGAGTGTATTTTTGGCGTGTGACATGTACACATAATTTATTTTTTCACACGAAAAAAATCGCACTCGATTGGATTCGAACCACAGATTAGCACTGCCTTTACGCCACAGTATGATAATACAAATTATACAGTATAATATTATAGTTTATTCCGTTGCCTAGGCATCGAATTTATTATTATATGTACGAAAAACTGTTCTGTTGCATAGGAAACGAATTTATTATTGTTGGCCAAAATAAAATAAAAAAAACGTGAAATAATTAAATAATTTATTTAGTGATATAAGTTAAAGTGTCTAGAAATAAACCAGCGGCACTCCAATAAGCGGCTTTCGTTGATTCTAGTTTTTATTGATATGGTGCTATTAAAACGTAAATTCTATCTTATATCATACTGTATTATTTGACAGATCTAAAACACGGTGTCTCGCGCAATGATGTGATCATAGCCGACCATAGTGACCATAGAATAAGGAGTAGATATGGATTATTTTGCTTGGTGAACAATATTCTTTCTCGTTGTGATTTGTACCAACTCCTTTTTATATGTGTTTAGCTGTCAAAATTAAGCTTAATATTTTTAAGTGCGATATGTACGTTACTTTTGTTTGGTATTACATATGATTGAGGCGTCTAATTACAAAAGCGACAAGTTCACAATTCAATATTTTCGGGAAACGACGTTTTTATGTTTCAAGCTTCAATTATTTGTTTTAACGTGAGATGCAAAATAAAATTGGACGTAGCGCTATTTGTACCTCACTTTTTAATTTACTCCGCATAAGGCACATATTTTCGTGGCACTGTCATGAGTTTACCAGATGCTAGAGCATGGGAGACGCCCTTTTCAATATTGAACGTTCCCTTATTGGTTAACTTAAACACGTGCGAAATCAACCAAGCTTTAAATAATATGAAACACGGATTTGGCGCTTTTTGTAATAAATCGAGACATAAAATATTTTTTTTCGTAGGGTTATGTCGCGTTTTGGAATTTATAGACGAATTCATATTCTGTAAAATTATACAAAGAATACGTGTGTATTTTTTTCTTGATTTTGACCAAATGTGGACTTATCGCTTTTTGGAATTAGATGCCTCATATTTAGTTAATGTCAAAACTGTTTTCTAACTGCTTGAATATTTTGGTTGATGTTAATTTTGACTAACGCGGTGTGCGATTATTTTATTTTGTTACGCCAAAGAAGTATAACTTCTAACGCGCGTACATAAGTACACACACCGATTTTTTTTCTAGTGTGTAGGTATATGCATGTGATGTTTTCAAATGATGTATATGCATCTCTATTCAAAATAGTTTGTATTAGAAATCGAAGATTTTTATAAGTAACTTGCTGAGGTATCCGGCTTTGCACGAGGTCACTTCATTGATCGATATACATTTATCTTACCTAACAAAATAATAATAATTACATTTTTCAATATTAAAATATCTGTTATCTAGGCATGCAACAATATGTCAAAATGAATATTATTCTGAGAGCCAAATAAAAATCGAATCCAAAGTATTGCAAACTTTATCTGTCGTAAAAATTTCAAATTGGAATTCGGCAGGAAATATAATTTGAACAAACAAGCTTTGTATATTTATATATAGATGTCACTTGGGGCCAAGTAGGAAACGGACATCAAACAAACATTTTGACATAATATAATTATATGTAATGCACTTTGGTGGGTATTAATTGGATTTTACTAATTAAAATAAAACACAACAATATTTATAATACTAATAAAAACGTATGTGCACCCACGGTGGCCGCGCGGCTTAAGCGTTGGACTATCACGCCGTGGGTCTCAGGTTCGAACCCTGGGTCTGGCAAGTACACATATTGTTTTTCAATTTGTGTGTGAGTCAGGGTATGGACCTAATAGGTTGAACAAGTGGCTGACATCCATTTCTCATAAAAAAACAAAATCTGTTAATACAAACCTCTACTCTGTGGAGGCCCATATGACCCTATTAGGTTCGGACATGGTCGAAAAAAAAATGTGCAATTTTATACAGAAAAATAAAATTTCGAATACAAAATACATAGCACGTCACTGAAAATGTCTAAGTCTTTGAGGAGCGCATTGACAAATCTTGCACCCCTCGCTAATGGTGACACGATAAAACGGTTCCGATCCTGAATTAATCATGGGCTGCGACTACGTAGGTAATTGACATGCGCATGGAAATTCAAATTCTTTAGGACACCAGCGCATCTATTCTATGCACAAGACTACTTTCGGCCACTACGGCAGCTATCTAGGGTAGGTTTGTATCGAAGTATTTGCACTTATTGTAACAATTGCAATAAGTTAGCCGTCTAAACAGTCAAAACTGTCTATCTCACTCTAAGATTTAGCAGAGCCAAAAGAGGTGCTGTGAAAACATAGCACTTATTGTATCAATCACGACTAACTTATTGTTAAAATAAGTGCTAATACTTCGATACAAACCTACCCTATATAGCTGCCGTAGCGGCCGAAACCAGTCTTGTGTATAGAATAGATGCGCAGGATTGGAAACTATCCCCCGCGATAACCGGAAAAAATGTTTCAAGAGCAGAAGTGACCTACGAGATTCAAGAGAGTGAAACCTAAGCATGCCTTGTAGAAATGCTTATATTCTGGGCCCGTTTGATATGAGTTTCAGAGATTTTTAATGCTATCGGTAATCTTATATATGATGCTTCTACCTACCAGAGGCACCACTGTAAGGCATTGTAAGTTATCAAAAAAACAGGGCTCGAAATGAAAAGGAGCGCACCGGAGCGGCGTTCCTGTTCGTGAAATCGGTAAGACTATCGCTCCGTCTCGTGGACAAAATAATTTGACCGTCTGAACTAGATAATCCATATAACTAGAAAATCAAACTTATTTTTATGAAATACATATAAAATTTGATAAATATCTTCAGAAAAATGTCGAGCGCTCCGGTTCGTAAACTTTTCCATTCCGAGCTCAGCAAAAAAATGTCTCAAATTGCAAGCTTCCTATTTTTCCGTTAGGTGCCTCTGGTAGGTAGAAGCATCCCCCTTCAATGTCATTCATACTGTACATAATATTATGACCTAGTAAGCGCACTATCCCAAACACAAGTGTATCCGTATAGAGTGTATCCGTAGAGCTAAAGTTGCAGTCAAACATTTTGTCAGAGGTCCATAAATATGACAGAGAATTTTTCTATCAAAAATTTTCAGGACTCGTTGTGTCCCAAAGTAGATAAAATTGTTCGATTGTATCAAACATGGCCCCTTTAAGGGGGCTGACAGGGCTCTAGCCTGGGGGCTCGGATAAGTGAGATAAACACACATCATAAATTAGCTTTAATAGTAAAAAAATATACTTTTTGTACCAATAACATTTTAAATTATGATTGCGATGTAATTTTTGATTATTGTGTGTCAGTGTGTCGATACTCGGCAATTCGTTAATGTAGTGCGTCACTGCATTTAACCTTAGCGGTAGGTAGGGGGTCCCTGAGGGCCCGCTTCATGATGTGGGGGCCATGGTATCAAACGTTGTTACAATAATTAATTATTCACGACTTTACCGTAAGTATATATCTCGAATGCTTAATATGTATATTATTACAGTTTTATGTATATATATATTATATTAGAATGTATTTTATATTATTTGGGCATACACATACAGGTAGTCACATGGAAAATTTCTCTAGATAAAGCATTATTGCGAAATAATAAAATTTTAATTGATAACTTCAATAGATAATAACCAATTTATCATTTTTATCAGTTCTTTTATTGACAGCAATTCGGAACCGAATCATATTATACTCATAAGATAAAAACTTGTTATAGGATACTTAGCTAAAATAATATCGTACGTTTCTACACAAAATATCTTCTTGCCATTTCTAACTTTTCCTAAAGCCCTAAAGGAAGAAAAACTGATAAACTGTCACTAAAAATGTGTAATAGGAAATCCTTTTTATTTATATTACATCTTATTTAGGTATGGCCCTAATACTAAAGTTAGATTGGATATAAGGAATTCAAGTTTTACACATTAATTCATCATCATCATCATCCTGAATCTTTCCACTGCTGGATAAAGGCCTCTTCAAGCTGCTTATACTTATCTCGTTCCTGTGCGTTGCGTTGCCACGTGGGTACTTCCGCAGAACTTTATCATATCATCGATCCAGCGGTCTCTAGGTCTACCTTGCAGATGTACTTCTTGGACACCACTGGATGACCAAATTCGTCCAACGATTGTCTCTTCTTCTAGCAATGTGTCCAGCTCATCTCCATTTAAGGCTTTTAATGAAATCATATCGCAAACCCTTGTCTGCTTCCTTATCCACTCTTTCATCTTTTTGTCCTTTCGTGGTATGCCCAGCATGCACCTTTCCATACAGCGTTGTGCTACTCTAAGTTTCTGGATATCTCTTTTACTTAGGGTCCATGTTTCACACGCATATGTGATTACGGGAAGCACACACTGGTTGAACACTTTGGGCTTTAGGCACAGTGGAAGGTCACTTTTAAAGACATTATTCAGGTGGCCGAAAGCACTCCAGCCTAGCTTTACTCTGTTAGGCCGCCTGAATAATATTGTAATACCTATAGATAATAATGTGAAAGTAAAACAATTTTTTTTATTTATTTAAGAAAATATAACATTCATAAAATTAGGCGTAGAAACAAATGCCTACCTGTATGTCCGTGGCACTGGTGGTTAGACGCCGTTCGCGTGCAAGAACGTCGGTGGCGTCTAGCTGGTTAAATGAACAAATTTATTATTTTTCTGATATTCTTACGATTGTGTATGACAACAAAAAATGGTTATTTATTATCCGTGAGCATCCAACGATTCCCTTGTGACATTTTCAGGTACATACACGTCTTCATTAACATAATTTTTTAAACATACTAATTGATTGTGATTGATAAAAAAATCAATCCCAAAGATTTCGGGATTATGTTTACTAATAAATCCCGGGATTAATAGGTATGGTAATTGTCCGGGATCCCGGGATCCCGGTATTGGATTCTTTATCTGTGACAATTTTAGACTCGTTTCAGACGGGACACCGGTGTCGCGCTCGAATATAATAAGGAGGCCTTTGTATTCGAATAAAGGTGCCTTTGTATTATGTTTATGAACGCCCCAGAGCTAATGAGTCAACGCGTATCTGGTACACTTTTTCGTCGGCCGCTACATTCTCAAGCCACCGATACACTTGTTTTTATTACCGCAGCCAGTTTTATATTCTAATTTATAACGCGAAATTACGCATTAAATTATGGGCGTTCATAAACATAATACAAAGGCCCCTTTATTCGAATACAAAGGCCTCTTATATTATATCGAGCGCGACACCGGTGTCGCGGTGTCCCGTCTGAAACGGGCCTTATTCTTCGTAAAAATAGTATATAATATAATACAATAACACCCTGCATTACTTAGGACCGCAAACTCTATTTATTTATTAGTATTTGAAAATGAAACCATAGAAGATCAAAATAAAAATAGTGATATAAATATATATCAATCTATAAGTTCATCAATCATCAAGATTAGATAATGACCACCCCCACCCACCAACTTCGTATTTAATATATAAGATATTCATCTACAGGTAAGTAGGTGAGTTTTATAATCAGTCAACTATTATCGATATAAATTACATATGTAAGTAGCTATATCTAGGCGGGGGATTCCCAAACTTTTCCTGCGATGGAACACCTAACAAATTCTATATAGCAGTGCTCCGTACCTTTTCCCACCCACGGCAGACCAAAGACTTCCCAGAATTCCACTCCACACCACAAGTTAAAAAATTGCATTAATTTATGTTTTATTTTATTTGAAAATAATTAAATATACTCGTACATAACATACGAGAAAAATAAATTTACATATTTCCATGTATGTGAATCATTAATATAATAATATACAGTACACTCTCAGTAATCCGCCGCTCGATTATCCGTCAACTACTATAATCCGCCGTTATTTTTACTAGTTAAAGGCACAAAATCAAGTTCTATAATTCGCCGGTATTCGATTGTCAAATTCAGTAGTCCGCCGCGTACAAGTATACAACGCAGGTGAGACGGGTTTATGTTGGAAACTTCTCCTACGTACAGCGTACGTTCATCGCGAAGAAAGTAATGTACCAGGGAGGAAAGTGCCCAAGGACCGCATTATTTATGCCGTGCTCCAATGCAACCGGGACACACAAAATGAAGCTTTTGGTTATAGGGAAAGCCAGGAATCCTAAGCCATTCAAGAATATCTGCCTCACTAGTTGTGTCAAGTGATTTACTGTTTATTATTTAGTTATGACTCTTCAGTTGAGGCAAGATCTAAAAAGATCGTGGCTAGGCGATGCGCGGATTGTGCAAATGACGCGTGCAGAACGAAATATAATTTGTCATAAAAATCCAACATGCGTCCATCTAATGTTATATTTATTGTTATATTACTAATAATAATAGTAATATTCATTGTCATGTTTTCTTTTTTAAGTACATACGTAAAGTTTTTCAGTCATCTTTACACGATTTAAGAATATTTTCATCCGACGCCATGACAAAACAAATCGACGTGCAGATATCTCGACTGTCCGTCTCCGATTGGCGACTAGTGAAAAATTTCGTCGCACGTACTGTTGAAAATTATTTGCCGTTTCACTGAAGTACGCTCTTAATAAACTTAGTTATACTTATGTATAATTTAGTAAATAGGTACTTGATTATGATTATAAATAAAACCATAATTTGCTAGTGCGAATTTCTCAAAATAACTATTTTTACGACATACATGTTTCAATTTTTACCATATTTTGTTTGTATGCACTATAATCCGCCGCTTTCACTAATTGGATACTTGTCTGGTTTATGGGGTGGCGGATTAGTGAGAGAGTACTATATGTATTTACTTATTTAATCAATATAACATAATTATTATACAATAGTAACTAATTAATGTGATACTTAAGCATGTTTCAACAAACATAAAAATTGTATATTTGGCTAGATTTGAAAGAGCAAACCGAAGTTCTTGTAAAGAACCTTCAACTACGACTGCTAATCATTTTTAATTAGAACTTGAGTTGAAAAACTTTGCTTACATTATGTCGTAGAAAATGGGAGCTGAGCTGCAATAGCCTTGTCGGAAACACGACGATATTTTACCACGTTTTTCTTAGCTCGTATTCTTGTTTGTGCGGTGGTTGTTTATCCAGTACAAATCTTGCAATCGATTTTTTACTAACTTCCCGACTGAAACTTTCAGAATATATCAGAACACGATGCCAATGCATTTTTTAATACTTTTAGCCATCTTTAAGTAGAATCGAATTAATTTTCAGTTAATTCTGTTTTCTATGAAAATTTATTTCGGAAGAAATCTGTAATCCAATCCACTATTATTGGTTACTAAGGAGGTGGTCCTAGCAAATAAATTATTAATATATACGTGCGTTACTATGGAAATCAAAATGACATTTCAGTATTCTATATTTGTTTGTTGAAAAATAGCAAAAAAATGATTTGTTGACAGTTGTCTCATTTGTCCTAAATTATTAATACATAGAATTCTCAAGTTTATATGATTCAACAGTAAATTTTAAAACGTGGTATATAAAATGTTCTTTTTATCTTGTTTTATATTTTTATTACCTATTGGAACATCCAATGAAACATCGACAAAATTCAGTTTTAGTATCCCGTGGTTCCTCGATTCAACAAATTCCTCTTGAATTTGTAGGGAAAGCGCTGTTATAGAATTTTCTGCGTCCGTGTCAAAAAGATGTTGAATCCAGTCGTATTACTCCGTATTGATTGCATGAAAGTAATGATCAAATTCCTTTTGCAGCAGAGTTAAATTTAATATTTTTGAGCCGGATCAAAAATTAATTGTTTGTTTTTATTCGTGGTCTGGTAGATCCTTACACAGTCAGATACATTATAGAGATCTTTGTCTTAACTCCTTCTGCTAACATTCAAGTTTATTTTTGAATCCTTCTAATTAAATTTATCGGAGCTAATACAAATAATACATACAGATTTAATACCGTGTAATGTACCAATGTACAAGGCACACCAAGCATCACTGGTTACGGAGCACTACTATATAGTATAAAGTTGAACCATGGCCCCCACATCCTGAAGCGGGCACCCAGGCTAGGATCTTTGGCGACCCCCTATCTGTCGCTAAGGATAAAGTCGGTGTGACGCTTTACAGCTGTTTTTTCTAAATTGTGTATTCAGTAAAATTGTGGTATATTTTTAATACATCCATTTGAATTATGGAGTTCCCGAGTATCGACACACAATGAAAAATTGTATCATACAACCATATATTTTAATATAATCACACATTGAATTAAAATAGCGCCGCAGACGACTTTTTTACTATTATAGCAAATTTGTGATGTGTGTTTATCTTACATATCTGGTCAACTCGCCACGCCGGGCCCCGAGGCATTTTCAGCCCCTTGGGGCCATGAGCTGAACCATTGGCACTTTTCTCTTTGAATGATCTTTTAATAAATTTATTATATGAAGTGTTCTAGATGTGTATGTGCACCACTGATAATTCCAACTATCATTTTATTGCACTTTTTACACTTAGCAATTTCTTTACTTGTATCGTGAGATGTTTAGCGTAGTACCAAAACCAGAAAGTACCTCGGACATATTATAACAGGACAAAAAGTACAGCATCCCCAATCATCCATGGAAAGATCAACGGTAAGCGTAGCAGAGAATGACACCGCATTTCATTACTTAGGAAGGCAAAGATCGTCATGATAGTGGCCGACCTCCGCTATGGGGTTGCTCGATAAGAATTAGAATTAAGTACTAACCGATGCCCACTATGTGTTAATTGGTAAAGTATATTAGCGCGAACTCAGTGGATACGGGTTCCAGTCCCGTCGGATGTCGGATTTTTTTCAAAGATTTTTTCTAGTTGGTACATTTTTAGATAATATTTTAGGTGTTTAAAATTATCTATGTTTAATTATGTTTATGTTTAACATAACTCAACCTTATTTCTGCCAAACCCCAACTTCAACGCTTCAAAAATTTCTATACTCCCTATCAAAAGTGTATAGTTACCTAACTAATTATGAAAAGAAAATGAAAATTGCACATAGGTATACCTACTATTTTAAATTTAACCTCTGTAGGTAAATATGTATATTACCAGGGAACTGGGAACTGAAATACCTAACGGGTAAGGCGATGGCAGGTAACCGACTCGAGTAAGGAAGAATCCGGGTTAAACTTACACACGTGTCAAGAATACGTTGTACGTCGAATACTGAAAACTGCTCTCGGTTTATGCATTTACGCTCCTTTAATGTTGGTGTATTACACACACTATTGCACGTTCATAATGCGTGCTTCATTTTCATAGGACACTCACACATTCAAAATCCCTGCATCAACGTGAGGCGCATTGAATATAGCCTATCGGTATTCTATTTAGGGAATGGGACAACTGGACTCCGGACAATTGGACGCCGCACTGTCGTAGACACGTATACATAACGTAGACGAGGTATTTTAATCAGTTAATATCTACTACTTAGTAGTTTTAATTCATTTTACTCTCAACATAATGTATTCTTTATTGCGGATTGAGAATTACCAAGGCTTTATATAAAATAAAAAACTCTTTTTTCGTTGGAACTTAAACATATGCATTAAACCATTATATATGTCTGCATATTTACATTCTAACCAGCTATTAAATCATAATATAATAATTTAAATATAAATAATAATATTACATATTTAAGTACCTATAAGTACCTAACGTCTATTTATTTTCGAATTCCATGGCGTCCAGTTGTTCCGGTGCCAAATCGTCCTAGAACCTCTATTTATTATTTGTTCTGTGTATATTACGTTACATGTACAATTCGGAAGGAAATTAGTGCGACCTTGTGTTATGTTTCATCTTCAATCCAAGATGACCTTTTTGCCCCCCAAAATATTCAAATTGCCCCCCGGTGGGGCGTACGCCCCACGTTGAGAATCACTAGATTACTATAACGAATGTAATATCCTCGAATCTTGCGAATTATTCATCGAATAAAAGAAATAGTTTGTTAAATTGTTAGCAAGCATAAATAACTGAATTTGTACAGATCAGGAAAGTGTTTTTTTTTTCGTGGAATTTAATTTATCCCGCGGACCATTTGAGAAACACTGATGTAATGGAATAATATTCTTTATTCAAATTACAGTATGCAGAGTCCTAAAATTCTCTACGTTGGTCAGCATAATAATAGTATGTTAGACCATTTAAACGTCCAATTGCTTCGAAGGGTCTACGGTCTACGCCATGGCGTAGCGATTTGCTACAAAGCGTAGAGATCGTGTAAACAATGATACATGCTTTTCTGAGTTATATTATTTAAAAAAATAATCATTTAGTTTAATTTAGCAAATAATCATTGTCTTACTGATGCAAGATGTATTGTTTAAAGATATTGTGAGAGATAATAGACAATCAACACTTAGAGAAGAGCAGATTTAACTTTTAAACAACACCATCAATAGAGCAGTATAATTAAGGGTGGTCCATATATCACATTCTTATAAGGAGAGGATTCTATACAATGTGATGATTTCTGACAAAGGCGTCAGGTCACTCAGGGAAGGTTCTAATAAATGTGACGTCACAAAACCAACAAAATATAAATTCTAATTGAGTACAAAATTTGAACATCAGATAAGACGCCCAGCAAGACTCGAACCAGCATCTACTGGATTCGTGCCAATGTGCTTTACTAATTGAACAATCCATCCAAGACCATACAAAAAAAATCTGACATTCTTAGCATAACAATCCGATAATACAATAGCTGAAGAGAGATGGCGCTGTTGTATTTTTTTTAAACTTTGACCTCTGGTTCTGTATATATTCAAAATAATATATATCTACATATACGACAGCGTTGTCTGATGTCGTTGACAAATTAAATTATTTTTGTAGAACATAATATAATCAAGTTATTATTTAAATAGGTTAATATGCAATTAAAAATATTTTTCTTCAGAAAATAAGCTTTAAATAATTGCCTAGTTCGGAGACTTCGCCACTGCTAGTTCAATTAACGATAATTATTGTTTTTGCACCTTCAACAAAACCCCATGTGTGCGCCCCTAATAAGACTGCGCCCGAGATAGCTACCCCACTCGCAAACCCTTTGCTACGACACTGTATAAATATATAAATTCTCGAGTCTAATTTACTTGAGGTTGTATGGATACTATCCGTGGCTGTATCCAACTGACTTCCTCTTAGGTATACTTACATACTGCAGTCTGCAATTTAGAAGAGATGTTTATTTAGCTACGTATTTTTTCGACTTATACGAGGTATAAATGGGCAGTGTTGACCTGTGTGTCCCTGACAACTATCTTAGAAATAGAGAGCATCAGTTGTTTATTCTCCCGAGGTGCAGAACCAACCTGCCACTGGTAATTCCAATTGGGAGGGTGAGAACTATGTTCAACCAAATTGCTTCGGGTGTTGATATATTCCATTTGCGTGAGGGTGGGTTTAGGTGGACGCTATTTTATAAATTCTTAAAATAGGGTCTTTTTAGCAAACTCGGTGTACTTCTTTGAATTTCTATAGATGTATAATTGTATTTTCTCTTCTTTTGTATGTTTATATTAAGTTCTCTGTTTATATTTTCATTTTATTACTTTTCTTCTTTATGTGATGTTGTGAAAGTCTTAAAATTTTAATTTGTAATGTCCATAATATATTAAAAAAATTAATTGAAAAATTGAAAATTGAAGCCAAAAAGGATAATTTCGATAAAAATAATAAAACAGGTATATTTTTCATCAAAAACTTTTTATTATATTTTAAGATTAACATAATAGTACCTACCTACCTACATATGACAAGAATATGTGCATGGTTGAAATATTTTTTTATTTACAATATTTAAATGTCTTTTCTAGTGTTTACA
Source organism: Rhyacophila brunnea (assembly GCA_022495005.1). Lineage (NCBI taxonomy): Eukaryota > Metazoa > Arthropoda > Insecta > Trichoptera > Rhyacophilidae > Rhyacophila > Rhyacophila brunnea. Next base: position 10,669 of record JAGYXB010002096.1, on the reverse strand, counting down.
CTGGAATGTATTTACAAGTAAATGGAGGAAAATGTTTATTTATTATATTACCTATAACTAATAACCTAATAGTATATATTATAATAAGTATTGTACATAATAATATAACAGGATATATTATATAATAAAGTCTGTTCATTGTTTTTTTAGCAAAAGTAATTTTAAATAAAGCGAGGTTAAAAAAAAGCAATTATTGAAATTACACATTAAAATGTTTTCATTCTTCTGTTTGCACCTATATTGATAATGTTTCAATGGATTGAGTGATATAATTAATATCATTAACAACATAAAAATGGGTACCTACCTACATAATGAAATTCATTTTACCCTATAATTTTAAATACAAATGAAATACCTAATTACAAGATAAAAAGAACTTTTTATACACAACGTTTTTAAATTTTCTGTTGAATTATTATGCTCAATATGCTCAAACTTGTACTTGGTATGAAGTAAATAAAAAACAAACATACAAAAATATAGAATACTGAAATGTCATTTTGATATTTCATTTTGATTTCCATAGTAACGTACGTATATATTAATAATTTAGTTGCTAGGACTACCCGATTAGCAACCAATGATAGTCTTTTACTTTTTACGGATTTTTCTGAAATAGCTTTCCATATAAAACAGAATTCTGCTTAAATGGTGGCTAAAAGTATTAAAAGAATGCATTGGCATCGTGTTCTGATATATTCTAAAAGTTTAGTTAAAAGTTAAGTTTCAAGTTAGTTAAAAATCGATTGAAAGACTGGATTTTACTGGACAAACAAGCACCGGACAAACAAGAATACGAGCTAATAAAAACGTTGCAATAAAAAATTAATAATTAATAAATTAGGTATTGTCACTTCAAGCTTCTTCAATTAAGTGTTATTAAATTAATAAATGACAAAATTTTGAAGATTTGTATGATCTGGCGTGTGTATAAACTCGGTAATATAGACCTACCTACATTTATAATCATTCACATGACAAATATTTTTAATTAATTAATCAAGAATGATTTAAATATTTTATATAAATGTGTGTAACCAATAAAAAAAAATATTACAGAGGTAGGTAGGTACCTATTATAAGTAACAAAATAATTTCAATGATGCTCTGTAAGGAATGTATTGTATTATCTGGTTTAATGCTAAATGGGATTAAAATAATTATGTTTTGACATGGCTAAGGTGAACAGACTTTACAAAGAAAATTTTAAATCTAAATTAACCCGCAAATCAGAAAAAAATATTACAATAATAGGTATAACCATGTTTGGTATTTTTCTGTTTTATATGCATGATTTATGACTTAATTTTTGTACTTTTATAAAAGAGGCATTATTATAGGTACTGAGAGTTTTTTTTTGCAGAATGTATCTAACATGAATGTACTAAAAAAATGATTTTCTTACTTACAAAATAGAGATCAAATTTGTTTATAAAAATTAAAATTTTCTAAAATGGCTTTTTTTCCAAGTATTATTAATTAAAGTATGTCATTGTATTATTGTTTGGGTACTTAGTCAAAAAATATAACAATAATCAGTTTTAATATAAATTGAAAGTAACATTAAAAATATTAAATTAATTTGTATGAAACAAAAAGTCGATGTCATGATAAGTAAATATTGTTTTCTCTATAAGTATATGTATTTGGAAAAAATGACTTTCTCAGTGTAACATCGATAAAACAGAACACTGTTCTGAGATCAAATGTTTATTATCAATTAAAAAAAAATTAAGGAAATAATAGTAAGTAATCATATTAATAATAATTACCTAATAATATTTTATTCTACTTTGGTTACTAGCCGCCTCTGCAATATATTTAAAATAATTATTTTAATTTATTTATATAATATTTTTATAATAATATCTATATAAATATAAAACTGTACCACTCCCATTACTGTAATGGGACCTTAGTTTACCCATTCCATTAATTCGTTCGGTGCGCTCACCGCGCCTGTCCCAAGGCCATTAGAGGTCATTAGCATGTTATCCAATTGGGGTAATTGAGGGGTAATTAATAGCTCAGCAGTAAATGTATTAAACTGTGAAATATTTAAGTTAGTATGCAATTTGTCATCTTCATATTATAAGCTATTCCTTAAATCATCAATATTACATCAAATGAAAATGTTTTTATTTTAAAAATCGATTGTATTATCCAGTAAATACATCAGAATTCATTTACCTGTCATAAATTACAAATACACATTGCAATTCTATTAGGAACAAAAGAGAGACATATTCAATTGTAAGCTCTAAGAATGTATAGAAATACTCTTAAGATCTCTCTTGATCATTTTATAAATAAAACAAATATCAAATAATGATTATTATACTTATTTATGTTGAAAGGGAATCAAAAAGGATTTTCTTTTTACCTACTGTAATATTGTGAATTTTGTATGGTAACCCAAGGCGACATCGCCGAAACAGACGGAATTTATTAACATAGTAAAGGTAAGATTAAGATCAATTTAATCACATCTAAAATCCCTACTTAAAAGATCTTTTGGAGAATATTAAATATTTATAAAAGTTGATAATGGCGTTTTTAAAGAAGGAAATTATATTTTATTTTTGGCATGTCACTAATATATTAATGTATGAAGCAGTCCAATTGTATTAAAAATAATATGTAATCATAATATATGAGAGATGTTTTATAATATTAATATATAGACAAAACAACCATGGTATCAGTAAATACATTTCACATAATATTTCTGCAGTTAAAATTATTGATATTTAATAAACACAAAAAATTTAAATCTCACACTTTTTATGGTACAATCATTCTCAAACTTGCATTCTAATCTAAAGTGGAATGACAATTCAAATGAATGAATTTAACAGAAAAAAAATATAAAAAAATACATTAATTATTAAACAGTTTAAAAATTATATTAAATTAAATTCTACAAATTTTTCAGATAATAGTCATTAATTTATTTACATAATATTGATAAATCCAAAATTGGAAATATCTAGTGTATAATTCTGTAATGAGAAGCAAATGATCTTATGTCCATTTTGAGATTCACAAAAAAAGATTAACAAATGACCACTTGCATAAATAGCATCAGCCCATGTTGAAAGTTAAAGTATTTATCAGTTTTGATGTAATCAAGTTTACATAACATTGAATCAAAATATTATATACAAGGTTTTTTTAGAATGTATAGTGGATATAAATGCATCATAATTAAAAATCAGAAGCGAAGGTGGAGGTAGGCTGTTAAGATTCGACATAAAAAGTGCACATTAAACATTGTTAGTCATACATTCATTGAACTAAGACTACAATTTACAGGTGGTATTAGTTAGTTTTTTAAAATCAATTAAACCCAGCCTAAACCAAACCATAATAGTTTTGGTATATTTTGGGCGATATGACAATATTGTGCACACTTTTTCATTCATACTTATTTGTTATCATTGGATTAAGAATACATATTACAAATATTGTTGGTTCATTTTTTTTAAATTCTTTAAGCCCTAGCTAAACCAAACCATAATAGATACAAAATATTATTCTATCTATAAAATATTCAAATTTAAAAATGATTTAATTGCATAATTTATATATTTTATAGATAGACGAGTGTTTTTTTACTATTATCTACTATGGCTTGGTTTTCGGATGGTTTAATTGAATTTTAAAAACTAACCTACACTCTAAATTGTAATTTTAATGAAAACAAATATGTACATGTATGACTGACAAAGTTTAGTGTGCACCATTTATGGCGGATCTCAACAGCCTACCTCCACCATTTGCCACTGTTTAAAATATAATAATTACCACCGAAAAGAGACCTAAACTCTACAATCTACATCCATTTTTCTGAACTGATAACTGTAATTTAAAAGAAAAAGTATTTTTTCCTTTTAAACAAGCTAGAAATTGGATGATTATATTGTGTAAGTATTACAGTGAAATTTTGTCATGTAAAAAAATCAAGATATGGTCCATATAACTAATAAGCTTTATAATATAACTAGATAAATTTATAAAAATACATAAATTTCTAATATTTTGTTATACTAAAAAGCCATGAATTATTACTACATAGGTACTATTTACAAAATAAAAATAACTATCTACATCTACAATATGATTACAGTAATATTCTTTTAATAGTTTAAAATTTAAATAATGTATTAAAATCTATCGTAAATAAATTGAGGAATTCATTATTGTAAAAGTCTTTGATATCGCGAAGTATTGAAAAATATCATTTTTAATTTTTTTTATAGTCTATTATGTAATAGTAACTCTTTATTGTACTTACTTTAACCCTAGTTTAAAATATAATTAAAAATTTGAAACCCTAGTTAAATGCAACCAAAATAATAACTACCTATTTATAATATAAATGTTCTTAATTCAAATAAATCGAATATGTACCAATTATTAAAAAAAAATGTATTTTACTTATAAGCAAACATTTTTTAAAAATTCATTAATATAAGCATCATAAAACATAGGTTGGTGTCTATTTTTTTTAACTATTTAAAAATATCAATGTACCTACCTATTATAATAATTTAAAATATTCCTATACAATAAATTGTACAATTTTCAGCATTAAGGTTTCGTCCGTATATGACATGACGGTCTAAGGGTGGTGGGGGAGGTATGATAAAATATAATGATTTATAACAAAGAGGATAGATAGGGGGTGTTGGGGATGGAACATCACAAAGGCAACTAAACATAATGTTATAGTAATTATGATGTAAGTATGATTTTGTGATAGGTTAAAGGGTTAAAAATACCGAAAATCATGTAAAGTCATATATGGACAACCCCTAATTACTTTAATATATTCATTATAAACTATTTAATTGAACATTTTAATCAATAATTTTGGCAATGAAATAATATTTTTTTTCTACGCGCAAATCCACCAATCAGCGGTGGAATAGTTTCTCTACAGTCTTATAATAGTTATAATTCATAATTATCCACTGATAATGTAGATATGTAGACAATTAAGGTGCTGAGGATAGAATGGATATAAGTGCATTGAGAAAATCGACTTCAAATTTATTAATAATTATGTGATTTTTATATATCTACCTATTTTCACATTCCATAAATGAAGTATTATTCTCGAACAATTCATTATTACTACCCCAATATAAAATATTAATATTTTTAATGTTTTAATTATTTTTAAAAATTTAATGTCAATTGGATAACATAAAAGATATAATCGAATTTTCGTGCAAAGCTTTTTGTACAATATTCATAGGTAATATTTTTAATCCTGTATCAATAAAAAATATTACAATATTAATACTATCGACCGATGATACTTGATGGAATTTGAATTTAAATTCTAATGATTTTAAGTTTTGTACTATTCCATTTGAGTCGTTTTTTGCGACCCGGGTTTCGCCTTTTGGCATCTTCAGGCACTGTGTACATGCGAAACCCAGGTCGCAAAAACGACTCAAATGAAATAGTACGTACAAAAATCCATTAGAAAAAATATTATGTTTGGTGATGTAAAAGTGGCTTCAAACACATTTTTTCAAGTATATGTCACTTATAATAGTTCCTCTCAGCATCTCAATTAGGTATTCTTTTGAGTACCTACTGATTTAAAAAAAAACAATTGAAATGCAATTTGAATTGAAATTAAACAAAAATTTTGGAATGACTATACTCAGTCTACAATAAGTATTGAAAAAAATCTTTTTTTTTTCTCTTCTAATAAGTCAAATTCATTTTTATATAATAAATTATATATTATTATTTTTTTATTGCTATAACAATATTCTTATAAATTAATGGCTCAATATCTAAAAAAAACATTGTATTTGAACTCATCAATATTAAATAGTATTTAACAAACGCATTATTATAAAATAGCAAATCGGCATGGAAAGACCTTTTGGAAACATAATAAACGAAAAAAAATAAATACAAAAAAGTGACCTACTTGGTTTTATTTTTGTGAAACTGTGTATGCTTTTTATAACAAAATCTGTGCTGAATCTATGTGGTAGACAGTGCAAGTAATATTCATTACAGATTATTTTGATATTTATAATATTCAAAACAAAACTTTAAAAAAAATTGTGAAAATTATTTCTAATAATTTTGATTTTATTCGAGTTTAGAATCCATCATCACAACAATCAATAGGTACCTAATGATAATTATTTTCAGATTTTTATTATATTGTGAAAATGTCTTATAAATTATTAAATTTTATTGTAATAATATAAAAATAGTGAATATTTTAATAAAACACTATTACTAAATATTTTTTCAAGTAAACTCAAAAATGTTGTAGTACAAGAAACCAGTTCATTATTTTCGTTCATATACCAAAATGGCTGTAACCAACAATTCATTTCTACTAAACACTAATTCAATCGATAAACTTATTGTTAATAATTACAGTCTTCCACTTAACAAAATAAAATTTAATTATTTTGGTTAAAGATTTTGGGTTAGTTAGTTAGTTAAACAGATAGTCGTTTAACTGCTCAGTGAAACCACAGTAGGCCGTTCCATACCGACGTGTTCTCCTGGTGAACTATTCGAAGAATGGTGACCATGATGAATCAAAGAGTGTCTTTCATCCCTGGCGTGGTCTTCTAATTCATCTTCGAGGTCCTCACCAAGAATTGAATGATGCCCAGAGACAGAATCGTCATGCATGGAACCGTGATGTCCAATATTTCCGTGCATTACAAGAACCGGTTGGTGATGGTTTTGGTGATGCAGAACACCACCGTTGCTATGAACCGAAGACATGGCGTCTTTAACAGCTAAGACGTTGTTATTTAAAACAACTCCTGATATCAGATGATGACTTCCTCCGTCATGTATCACATTATTGAGGTGATTGTTGTCATGCATTAGTCTTTGGTGCAATTGATGAGATGCTTGAACAATGTGGGGAGAATTCTCCAAAGTGGATAAAGTAGCGTTCGATAGATCGATATGGTTGTTGTTGTCTTCTTGGGGAGAGACACTCTGCCTCAAATGCTGGTGATCTTGGTGATGATGTTGCGGTGAGGGAGTCTCCTGGATTTCTCTCTCGTGATCGTTCTGGTGTTGTTGGTGGGGCGACTCGTAGTACTGGAGAACTCGTGGCGACGTGGCGGACACATATGATCGGGATCCATAGTTGGGATAAGCTCCGCTGTCTACGTGGCTTTGAAGGTTGCGCATCTCCGTGTAGGCATCGGATACTGTAAAACGAAAGTAAAGTTGTATTTTTTTTTAATCTCAAGGGTTTTGAGAATCTATATTTTAATTATAACAACCATATCAACTGTGTTTAGGAAAAGGGGCGTAACCCTCGATTTTTCGAAAAGTGCTTTTATTAGATATTAAAAATGTATATAACTAAATACGCGTTCTATAAAAACGAAGTAAGCCGCAAATGCCGAATTATCAACTAAATTCAGGTTTTAATTGAGCTTTAATTAAGTTTTAATTTGAGGAAAAAAGCATTTACCCTCAATTTTAATGATTTTTCTGTAATAACTTTAATTATTATTAGATCGAAAATATATTCCACCAAATCATCAATCATTATGCACCCAATTTCTATGCCTATTTTTTTAATATTAAATTAAAATCATTCAAAAAAAACCTTTTTTGCCCCTCCTGTAAAAAAATTTCTGTGAGGGTTACGCCCTTTTCTCTAAATACGGTCGATATTATTACGAATAAAACTAAATATGAGTCAATTATATTGTCCATGATGTCCGAGCGATTACGCATCGGGGCTATAATGTTGTGCATTCCGGGTTCGAATCCCAAGTCTGCCAAATTCACATGTTGTATTTCAACGTGTCTTTGGACCTAATAGGTTGATCAAGTGGTTAACATCCTTGTCTCTTAGAAAAACCTTGATAACGATTTTTTTTTTTGTCTTCAATTAACCAACACCACTTTTCCAAATCATATAATTAAATTATTCTGTTCCGATCTCTGGTGATTTTCAGCAGGTACGTAAGGGTCTGAAACACTGACAGCCTTAGACTACCCCTTACAATTAACCATAATTGGGTCTTAAACCGTTTCATCGTTTGATTGTTTTTCATATACTTACATATTGTAATTTTTTTTTTAAAGATTTTGGAACTTTTTCATAAAGCGCTACTGTTTCGTATCCGGAAACTTGTACGTAAGCAGTTCGCCGTGTCACACTTCACTGTGAAATGGTGTATCGGAAATATATGGCCATATATTAAAGACCGTCCAAATTCTTTGGGTCGATAGTACTGACATAAAATTCATGTCTTCATGTCTGAGTAAAACACGGTTCTTAATGGTTTACACTTTACAGGAAGCCAGCAGTAAACAAATTTTAAAAACCGATATACTGGATTATTTTCAGGTTAGATTAGCTTTTCATTCTTGAATTCATGAATTTTGCTAAAATCAATTAAAAATGGAATTAATGTTCATACTGAATCTAATAAAATTGGAGACTGTATAGTATAAAATAGTCATCTCTTTCCGATAAGAAAGCTCACGACGAACCGTGCCACGTTGAAATGTTTTATGTACAATTTACATGTAACCCTACTGTCTTACCCCTCAGTCTCACTCTATCAGGTATAAAGTAGTAAAATCTCTATAGATATGATGAAAACTTCATAGTTTAATATACTTAAATTGAGTCATCCGTGTCGGGTCTATGACGATTCGGCGCCGGGACAATTGGACGCTATGCAATTCGAAATTTAATAGACGTTAGGTACTTATAGTTACTTTAAAAAAATATATTTAATAGTATTATTTATATTTAAATTATTATATTATGATTTAATAGTTAGTGAGAATTTAAATATGCACACGTAAATAATGATTTAATCGTGCATATGTTTAAGTTTCAACGAAAAAAGAGTTTTTTTATTTTATATAAAGCCTTATGCATGATAATTCTTAATCCGCAATAAAAAAAAACATTATGTTAAGAGTAAAATGAATTAAAACTACTAAGTAGTAGATTGAAACTGATTAAAATTCCTCGTCTACGTTCTGTAGACGTGTCTACGACAGTGCGGCGTCCAATTATCCTGGCGTCCAGTTGTCCCATTCCCTCCGTGTCATACCTAATCACCATGAAATTACTATTACTAACACCTATGCTACTGAAGGTTTCAAATTTTAATTAAAATAGTATAGCATGTTAACCGTAATTAACGTACGGTTCCCGGTTCGACTCTCACACCATAAATTTTGTGACGTAACGATTAACAATTTAAATTTAAAAACCAATCAATGTTGATTGAACATACCAGTAGGCTCTGTTTTAATGTTGCAAGCAGGAACGAGGTTAGAACTCGTGGAGGTACTGCTTCCTCTCTCGGCTTTGGAGCTTCCTTTAGGCTTCCGTTTCCTCGTCTAAAATTAATAAAAAATAAAATAAATATATTTTTAAATTACAGAAGGACTAAACAGGGTTTCGCAAGTCGTAACAATTAAGGAGCGTCATTGACGTCCCTGGACAAAGTGCCACCCTTGGGCAGGCTTCGAATTTTTCATATTTAATCTCAAATTGAATGCAAAATTTGTAAGTACACACTTAGGTACCTATTTTATTATATTTAAACAAACAAAATTAATGCAACAAAATCTTATAAGTACATATACTTAATATATTTCTCAGAAGTGTGTAAAGTATCTTATTATTTATTTGTTGAATAAAAAAATTGTTTATTTTATTTTTTAGCCAAATATTTTCTTTACTGTCGTCATATTATGGTGGTAACAGTGGCGAGGGTTGGAGGTAGGCTGTTAAGATCCGGCATAAATAGAGCATTTATTTGATTTCATTGAACTAAGAATACAAATTGTAGATGGTATTGGTTAGTTGTTAAAATTCAATTAAACCATAATGGATATTAGATCCAAAATATTTAACATATGCCATTAAATCATCCATAATTTTAAATATTTTATGGATATAAGAATATTTTTAATTTATTATGGTTTGGTTAAGCAAGGCAATGGATTTTGAAAAAAAGATGGTGCAGATGGTGCTGGTTAGTTTTTAAAAATCAGTTAAATATTACCTAAACCAACCCATAAATAGATAAAAAAAAATATTATTCCATCTATAAAATAACTAATATGATCTATAATTTAATTGCATAATTGTAGATATTATAATATAGAGTTTTATGTGCACTTTTTATGTCAGTTCTTAACAGCCTACCTCCACCCTTTGCCACAGTATTTTTTTCGACCGTGTCCGATCCTAATAAGATCATGTGGGCCTCCACAGAGTTTAGGTTTGCATTAACAGATTTTATCTTTACGAGAAACGGATGTCAGCCACTTGCTCAACATATTAGGTCCATACTCTGACTCATACACAAATTGAAAAACAATACGTGTACTTGCCAGACTCTGGATTCGAACCTGGGACCCACGACGATAAGCCGCGCGGCCATCGTGGATGCATTATATATAATAACATACTACTGCAGAATCGACCCACATGTACGTACTCAAAGTAAATTTTTAAAAAATACTGAATTTTACCTGGATCGAATCTTTCTTCATGGCTAAAGGACGGTTCACACCGTGCAACTTAAAGTAGAGTCCACACGCGTTGCAGACGGCCTCTCCTTGAGCGTTCCTCCGCCAGAGAGAAGTAGTGACAGTACAACAGTTT
>JAGYXB010002095.1:196649-237437 GCA_022495005.1 Rhyacophila brunnea | reverse complement strand
GTCCATCCAACAATCTAGCCGATTTGGGGACAAACCGTCGCTAATTTTCTACAAACACGTATCTCAATTTTTGTCAGTTTTGAGTTATTTGATGTAATGAATTCAGAATTTGAATAGGCACATATTCCACCAACACGTATCTCAAAAAAACATACTTTATAACATAATAGATTTAAGCAATAACAAAAAACTCATATCACAATAAAAGACTCTTATAAATATATATATTATATAAATATTAAACTCGTATCTTGAGTATACAGAATACCGAACTCCGACAGACGATTATACCTACTGAAGTTCTTTCTCGTAAGTCAAGATACGTGTTTGCTGCATTTCCATCCATTTTTCCATCCAACGCATTCTCGTATCTTCGACAATAAATGACTGATCGGTCGAAAGTAGATATAGTGAGATAAATTGAAGAAACATAATATTTTATTCATGAAAATATGTGTAACTATACTAAATGGATATTTCATAGAAGAAAATTAATTTCTAAATATAAAACTTAGAGAATAAAGTTGTTATTTGCCTCTCCTGAAAAGTTGTGTTTTTTTAAATACGTGTTTGTAGAAAATTAACGACGACTGGCACGGGGAAGTTCAGAGGTTACGTTCGCCCACAAAGTTAGGCAGGAAAACGTATTGTTTCGATTAATATGTAGGATGTATATATGTATATGTATATATAATTCAGGTTGCCCTTTGACAAAGCATTGAGAGTATTGACAGCTGTAGATAGTTAAAGCAGTGGCGGCTCGTGGATAAGATATCTGGGGGTGCTGCGGTTGATTAAAAATAAAAATAAATGTTTATTTCGATTTTATTTTACTATTATCATGAAAATTAAACATAAATTATTAATTAAAATAAAGAACTTTGCATAAATTGCTTGCATAAATAAATTTTATCAATGTTAACAAATCATTAAAGTTAAATATCTTTCCTCCGCTGTCGCGCGCGTGCTCACGTATGAACGCAGAAACGGCGAAATACTGTCGGGCCGGCAGTACCGATCAAGCTTCCAACTGCGTGCCCCGCTCCCCGCACCCCTCCATTCGAGCATATTTGTTTGAAAACGGCACTGCAGTACCGCGGTGTATGATAATTATTATGATGTATAGGTGCGCGGGCGAGCTTAATTCACGCTTAAATAATATTGATATTTTCATATAATATACGTAAATTTATGTATATTATAATATTACATTTTTCTAAATTTGCTTGGGGTGCTGCAGTACCGCAGTGCATATGGACGAGCCGCCTCTGGTTATAATGCACTTTGCAACGAGATCTCGCTATCCGAATGGGAATGTCTAGCTATATTCAATTCAATGCGATGTGTCTGAGACTCCTGTTGTACTCGGTGACAATCAAATGCCACCTGTTCAATACTTGCATTCTGATTCTGCTGCTTCATTATAGCAAATACTCAGAAGAAACATGCTGCACTTCGAGAACAAACGCTTGTGGCGTATAGTAGTCATAAACAAAGACACAAAAGAGCCAAACCAACCAATGCCACTTTTCTTCATATCTAAGGTGAAGACGTGATGTTCGACTTGGCTCGGCCACGTACTACGAATACCTCAGGAGCGTCTCAATCCGCCTCAAGCCTTTTCTTCAAACTAACCGAATACCGGTGCCTTAGAAAGCCGGCAAATACCGAAGATACGGTATGCAGGCAATGACCTGGAAAAAGGGAAGAAGGATTCCTTGACGCGCCGCGTAGAGTCCATACCGAGGTTACTAGGTGAAAAGTAAGGGACAGTTTCGCGAAAATTAGAAATTTATTATATATAGGTAGATTGTTTAGAATGTTATATTTAGCGACCCACAAGTGCGTCGGCAAGAGTTATTCCGTGATGAAGTTATTTTTTGGTAGGTTAGCTATATAACAAAACAAATAAAAGTATTTATTCGAATTGCTGTCATTTAAAATTGGAAAATGTCACTTTTAGCTTAACAATTTCGATGTTCTCTATTTGAGGAGAGGAGATGGATCAAGAATAAGATTGTTCTTAGCTCATGTAAAAAAATAAAGAAATTAATTAAGAACGTTAATAAAAATCAATAAACGACCATTTAAATTAGAAACAATTTCGTTTCGGAATCAAGTACGCCAATGAAATTAAAAAGTGACATATTACGGCACCGAAGCGAACACATGTGCACAATAATTTCCGCAAGCATTTCCAAGTCGCATTGCCGGCGCACCGCAGGCACGCGTTCCGCCTAAGTAAATAAAAGCTCAAAAATAAGTGCCGGTGAGTTTGGTGCGCGCGGAAAGTGTGTCACTTCGCGAGCGCTTTGGGCAAAAACGACGCCCGCGTCACGGCTAATTAGACGTCGGCGCGAAAATCCAAAACGGAATGCCGTTTTCGAAAAACGCGAATTCGGTTCTATTTTCAAATAACTTACGCGGGGAAACAGTGACGGGGGCTGGGGCGGGGGTCCCGCGGCAGGCGTGATGATTTACTAAGCAGAGTGATTTATTAGCGCAGGAGATAGCGCTTAACGCGAATAAAATGTGTGAGGAGATGCACTTACAGAGTGAATATGTGTGTGGGCACAGATGCAGCTGTAGGTAATTACAACATAATTTTAATAATAAACTGCATATCTTCGCGACCTATAAATCATAAATATCATCAGCCATGTAAACCCAACATTTGCAAAAAAATATAGGTATACTATATTATCCGTACATCACAGTTTACCATTACCCTGGATCAGTTTACCATTACCCTGGATTAATCAGTTGTTAATTAGCTATGCATTCGTATTTTAAAATAATTAAACTATTTCGTGCACCAACAGCAGTGCCCTCTTTTAATTTTATTTTAATCGAAGTTGAGTTATACCTACACAATATATTTGACACCGTGTCGCAAACGCATGAATTTCCCAACCTGATAATTGTTTTCAACCCAGTTTTATATTTAAAATATTCGTGTCATTGTTATTGCAATAAAGGTTTACCTATTCAACTGGTGAAGGCATTAACTTTAGAATGAATCGTAGCTCACCTATAAAAGATGGTCACCAATATTACAGCTTTCGAATTTTCCCAAATCAACAGTATCACAACCTAGTTTAATTGGCAAACCTCACCGCCTCAGTTACGATGGATATGGATTCAAGTCAAATAACACATTACCGTGAGTATGGATTCCAATCCCGGGATCCCGGGATCTCGAGCTATTTTCGATACCTATAAATCCCGGGATTGATAAACATAATCCCGGGATTTCGGGATTGATTTTTATCAATTTTTATGGAACATAAAATAAAAGCGAAAATATAACAGAAAAAATACTTTTAATAAAAAGTAACTACATTAGAAATAAACTCAGTTTGAATGAAGTTTGACTTATACCCATGTGTATGTTGCCGATTCATTTTATTTTTTCACATAAATTATTAAAAACGAGAAAGATTGGAAAAAACAATGCTTCGCACTTTTAACAAAGTAATTCCACCATGATTTCATACGTTTTACGGCAATTTCATATTTGGCTGACTAATTAGATTTATGAAGCGGAAAGGCCATAAGTAGGTACGCCATGATTATTTGCTTTACTATTTTAAATCTTTAATATTATTTACTCCATTAAACTTATGTATTTCCAAGATTGAACGTAGATATACAAGATTAACAATAAATGTCTTAAATATTATTAATTATACTAGATTTATTTTTGACCGATTTTATCAATGTTATGTGTAAATATAATTTTTTGATATTAACAATGGAAAAAAATGCCAATCCCGGGATTGTCAAATTGTAATCCCGAAATCCCGGGATCAGAATTTTGGCTCGGGATTGGATTCCCTAACCGTGAGATTCTATAGTTTTGGCATAGTCGAATTGGCGCTTATCAAGAGAAAGCGATGTAATATACTTGAAATTACTACGGTCGACCATAGCAACCGTCAAGACATTATTATATAAAGTAGCCTTGACCAATATCTGCGCGTGAAAAGAAATCGCATCTACGCATATTCATGGTTAAATGGGTCCACTATAACCAAGCGACACAAACAATATTCAGTCATTAAATGACGCTAAATTATTACCATAGATCTAAATACTCTTAGATAGGGATTGCAATACCGAATGAAAATATTAATATCAGTATTTCCTATTGAATATCGGTATTCGTGAAATATATGGGGAAAAAACAGAAGAATCTACCAATAAATATATATTATATAAATCTCTTTAAGATCCTAATATTCTATAGCACGTGCTATTGCTTGTCTCCAAGGACGTTGAAGGGCAGCGGAAGTAAACCGGATATTGCAAAACCCAACAAAAAAAAATACAATACAATATTAAACCTCTTTTGACATTTTTTTTCCACTTTCAAATCGAATATATTGGGGTTATCTGATTTTTAAAACCGGTATTTCGGTATGGAAAAATACTGGGATACCGGTTTTGAAATACAGCTATTGCAATCCCTACTACTGGATATTTATCCGAAGGGCTCTGAACGGTGAAAAGTGGAAGTAGTTAGAATAATGCCGGGTCCACACTGGCAACATGTCGCGCGACAACCTCGTTAAATTTTAATTATTAAAATATAATAATTAACTTATCATAATTGCTTAAGAAATTTTACGATAATTATCATACTTATCGTAAATTTAATGAGGTTGTCGCGCGACATGTTGCCAGTGTGGACCCGGCATTACAAATAAAAATGTCATAAAAAGCTTTACGTGTTAGAACTTTTTTGAACATTCGGAAATCGAAACTAAAGATAGTAATTTCAAAATCGTTCACCTCACGAAGGCTTAAATAGTTTAGGATTCCTGAAAATAAGTAAAAATATAAACGTTGAGAACACATTAATAAACTAGCTCACGATTTTTCCATAAAAAATAAATATTCGAAATTTTACTGACCAACCCTTTCCCGCATTACATAAGATTCTTTCCTACCCCCACCATACAGTATTGACGATAATAATTCTAACATTACATAGAATCAAATGTAAATTTCGATTGTTAGGTGTACTCTTCTTGACAAGTTATAAAATAAACCAAAAAAGTTATAAACTGGCGAATTGAATTGTCAATTAAACTGGTGACACGATCACGACAAAATAAATCCTTGGTGCACCGCGTTAACAATGACAGGTGTAGCGGCGTCGCTTCATTTTTTTTATCAAGTAAGATAATTTCCCAATTATTACTACCATGAGGTTGAAGTGGGGCCACAAAAATAAACCGTGTTTCCGCCGAGGACAAAATCAGGTTAATTGAATAAAAAGAAACGATGCGGCATCTTGGCTATAGCATGCAAAATAATAATATTAAAAGGCAGAGGAGACGAGAGTTCTGGAACGCGGGCTGACCACACGTACACCATTCTAATGCCGTCTTCCGGTTATCTGGAACGGCCTTTCCTAACCCGGGGTACGCGTACCAGTAGTCATAAGAATATTATTGAGAAATAGACTAGTCAGATTGGATGAAGGTAAACAATGAGTAAACAAAAGAATATTCGTACACAACTTCTATTTTAATATTTTAAATATTTTCATTCAAAATTTTCTGAATATTTTTTTATAATCTAACTATAAACATACCACATAAGTTCGATAATTTTGACAGAAAATATAACGGAGTTACAACGACGCCGAGCGAGAGAAAACAATGCAATAGGCTTCATGTAAGATCAGTCGGATATAATAACATCAACAATATAAATTTACCCTGTGTAATTCGTGCACACTATACGAAATCGCAATCTTCGCAATTTCAAGGTTAAGTTGTCCGATACAGTGTGGCACCACCATCACCCCGTGATACCCCGCGTCCCTCCCTTCACTATACACGCAAAACGCTATATTATGTGTAAGTTAAATTGTCTTGAAAAGTAGATCGGCGACACTAATTTTTGTATTATATGAAAATCAGGAAACGATAGGATTGATGCGATTAACAAAAAAATACGTTTTTTAACGTTCTACGGGCACGCATGTTTGACTTACTCGACCGCCCCGCAATTTAAAATGAATATATTGTCACTGTGTAACAACCTGATTATCGAATTTCAAGTCTTTATGTATACGGGAAATAGGTGATTGTAGTGTGATTGCAAAAATGTTGCAAATTTTACTTTATATTTTTAAAATATGGAGTGGATATAGTCTCCATCGTTTTTTGTCAAGTTATATTATAATATATATTTTAGAAAGACATCAGAAACATACATATTAGAAAAAATATGATGCTGGACAGATTCTGGCCAATGCATTTTTGTACCTACTTTAGTTAAATTCCCCGTAAATAATTTAGGTGTAGGTGTTCTAAATTGGGGGAAAAATATAATAAGTATGTTACTGAAGTGTTTCCAAATTATGTGTGTTCAATAAAGAATGTTATATTATTAGGTCTTATGAATTATTCGTTAAATAAAAACCAATAACAACGTTCTTCAGTTGTATTCGTTGTTATTACAACGTTTTTATTAGGTCGTGTATTTTTATTTGTCCGGTGGTTGTTTATCCGGTACAAATCTTACAATCGATTTTTAACTAACTTCCCGACTAGCTAGACATTTGAAACTTTTAGAATATATAAGAACACGATGCCAATGCATTTTTTTAATACTTTTTGCCATCTTTAAGTAGAATTTAATTCATTTACAGTTAATTCTGTTTTGTGTGAAAAGTTATTTCGGAAGAAATTCGTAAACCAATCCACTATTATTGGTTGCTAGGGGTCTGGGGTCCTAGCAACTAAATTATTAATATATACGTGCGTTACTATGGAAATCAATATGAATGTCAAAATGACATTTCAGTATTACATTTTTTTTATCGTTTAAGCTAGTCAAGACAAGTTTATATGATTCAACAGAAAATTTAAAAACGTTGTATATAAAAAGTTATTTTTATCTTGTAATTATTTTTAGGATTAAGACAGAGCAAAGGAAATCCCTTTCCTTGACTGCTACACTTCACTGCTTAAGCTGCCTTATTTAAAAGCAACTGTGTTTTTAGCCTACTTTTGAAATACGAAGGAATGCCATAAATATTATTTTAGAATGTAAGTTTTATCTTGTTGATTAATATGAATGGCACACTAGGAAAAGTGTTGATGTCCGCTGATGGAAAATTATTATGTAGATATCATTCATCGGAGATAATATGCGAACACTTTTCTTCTGTCGCTAACAGTTACACAAAATACACCTACAAGTCACATATGACAGAATAAAACTGGAGCATCGTTAATTCGAACGATGTCGACTCGGTTTGGGGTTGAACGAACCAAACTTTAAAATAATATTAAAATAAATAATACGAATCGATCATCGGATGCTGGATCATGGAAAATTTCGAAAAAAAAATGTAGGTCGAAAAAACAGGGATCATTGGTCCGATTAATCAGGGAAAAAATCCAAATTTTTCATTGAGTATTATCACAAACTAATGGATTTGCCAAGATATCGAATTATAGTAAGTACGTATATCTATTTAAATCAAAATTGACGAAAAATATAACTTTTTTTATGAATTGACTAGGAATAAATTCAAAACGGGCATTCTTGGAAAAAAATCACTTAATAAATTATCGCGTCTATTTCCTTGGAATTTATTTTGATTTATGAGGAGCTACCTCTTTTATAAAAAAGAGTAAAGATCAAACGCTTATTACTAAGTGCCCTATGACATTTTGGAATGAGTTATTTCTCTGTAATACTATCGCATTTGCATAATAATTCGTCCACCTGACTTTTCGACGTTGGAAATTTCAATTTCTTTAATATTATATAAAACATGATTATAGACAGTGAAATAACTGGATTATAAATCGAGAAAAGATTATGATTGATTTAATAATAATGTAAAATTCACAATTAATAGAGAAACCATACACTTAAATAAAACACAAAATCCCTAATCATAATAATTGTGTTTAAATGCAATTATAACAACTCATACGATTATAATAAGAGTGAATATTGCAAATCCAGTCACGTCTTTACTGCATTGTTGTCTTATTCTGATCGCAGGTGTCAGCATAATGTATTTTATAGTTCATAACTTCTCCGATTAAATACCGAAATTGTCTCTATATGGAAATCTTCTGGTATAGGTCAATGCTTTTAAAATCGTTAACATACACATAAAGACGTGTACACACAAAGTAACAGTTGATAGCCACACATAATATTATATATTAGTATTTCAATCATCCTTTACCAGAAGTCCTTTTAACGGGTTGGTGTAACAACAGCTTCATATGTGTTACTTTATAATTTATACCGAGATTTAATGCCTGAATCAAGCAGAGTTGTCGTTTTTATAACGTTGCCAACCAGTGTGAACACGACAGAATTAACTAGTGATTATCGTCATAGGATTCAGCAATTACTTGATAATCCATGTCACGTACAGTAAAAATAAAACAATGATTCGGTTGGTCGATGGTGTGCGTGCGGATGTTTAGCCATACTAATGATACTAATTACCTGGCAGTCGATGTGTTCGTAGCGCTGACAACGGTATACATATTCGTACGCATACAATCCACGAAACGAATCATTGTTTTGTTTTTACTGTACGTATGTAGATGCTATTTTATGAGACGTGGTATTTTATATTTGATAAATATAAAAGAATATACATAATTAGAATCACATTCTTAAATCTTGTGTCTTGTGTTATCTTGTGCGTGTATTCGTTGAATAAAAAAAATAGTTATATATAAATAAAAAAAGAATAGGTATATTTTTATACGTGGAAAACACCAATGATCGATGTTTACTGGTGCATTTCGATGTTTTTGTTTTGTATTGTTATATTCCGTTGTTGCCACAAATCGCAGGAAGTAGCAGGTTAATCGTACATTTCAGAGACGGAATCGCACGTCCATCAAACCACGGCGCGATCAAAAGGACAAGCGACTGGACCCGCGGACTCATTAGAGATTAGACCCTGCGGGAAACATCCTTGAGATAATAACTCCCCAATGGAAACATGCCCAAGAATTTTCACAAACATAATATTGAAATGTGAAGAAGCCACACATCATGCAAGCAAGTATTGTTCGTCCCCGGCAGCGGAACAATAACATTCGTCCATTTTTCGACAGCGTCCTACGCGTTGGCCCACAAACCGAGCGAAATAGGTTAAAATACACTATGTAGTAGGCAGAGGTACACACGAATACATCAATGACAGTTTTTTTCTGTTGTTTTTGTGATGTTTAGTTGGCATGGAGTCCGTTAATAATGAATCCATTAATTTGAGAGACGCAAGAAACTGAGAACGCGCTTGTAAAATTTTAAACTAGCATCTTTTTAGAAAAATTGGGTTACTGAAAACGCAGGGATGTAGCGTTTATCGAAAACGAAACGAAAAGTATATTATGTTTCTAAAATACTAAGCACCAGTATATTCTCCTGATTATTTTCCGGGGAGGATCCCGTGTTTTTCAGTTGGTTAAATCATTTATCTCCGTAGTCTTGATAATGGTGTGGCAACTGAAATAGTTATCGACTAATAAATCTATTAGTAAAATTTTATATAAATAATAACTTGGGACAGTCTCGAAAACATAAATATTATAGGAAAAAATACTGAATGGCCAGATGAGTGCTTGAACTAATTATGCTACCGACTCAAGTACCCTTGTATTCATACCCACGTAACGGAGGATAACTTAGTACGTACATATTATTATAACAGTGCGAACTAATTCGCTAAAGATTAATAACGAAATGCAACAAAATTAATTCAATCATAGCAGCACAGTATTGCTCCCTCGCTCTTTGGTGGTGAAAAATATAAATAGTATAGTGAGATATATCTATATAATTGAATTAGGAAATATTTTTTCAGTGCGTAATGAGAATGGTAACTACACTGCACCCATTTTTTGAAAAAATCTGCCAGTAAGTTGAAAATCCAGCAGAAATAATGTATTTCAAAATTAATTGAAAAAATATTGTGAAGGTTCTCTCGTTAGGGCATGGAAATTAATGAATTCTGACAAACGATAAAAAAATATTTTAGTATTGACTAGGTTGATAATGTTTCTGGAATACTTACTGATTGTGTGTTTCAAATAACTACAGTGAATAAGTAAGAAGATCTTATTTCTTTATGTAAGTTATCTAAGTTTATTCACACAGTCTTGACAATGATGTTGTAGCCAAAATAACTATCAAATAAATAAGTACCTATTTAAGTAATGACAAATCAAGCATGCATGTAAAAAAACTCGCTCCACCCCTGATGTGTTTGCTGGTGAGTTTTCTTTCTATTTCGAAATGCGAGTAAACATTTTTGATTTTATTTATTCTTTTCTTAGATTGATACATCGGAAAACACTTCCATGGGTTCGTAATGAGGACGATTCCAGAGATAGTTATTTACTTACAACTCTTGGTTGACAAATTACTTGCGTTAATCCGACGCGTGGTACCAAAAACAAGTCATGCTCAAACAGTAGATGAACGTAAAAGAGAGATAATCACGAAAGCTTAAAATATCTCATTCAAAATAAGACTATTAATAGTGTTTCAAAAAGTCGAAAGTCGATTGCCTACGCTAAACCAAAAGGACGTAAAGGACATTTTCAGCTTTCCAAAAGTTTCGTCATCTAAGACACATTTTTTTTAAATATGGGGTAATTTATATTTGATTTTGTCTTCCAGTAAAGTTGCAAATTGTACCTTACGTTTAGTTTTCCAGATCCAATGTGAGTTGAGCATTTGTACATATATTATGAATGCTCAACTCAATTCATGTTATCAATAATATGTGTACTGCCGATATTATTATCAGAAAGTAGCA
The DNA here is from genome assembly GCA_022495005.1 of Rhyacophila brunnea. Lineage (NCBI taxonomy): Eukaryota > Metazoa > Arthropoda > Insecta > Trichoptera > Rhyacophilidae > Rhyacophila > Rhyacophila brunnea. The sequence continues at coordinate 226,612 of JAGYXB010002095.1, read as the reverse complement.
TACAGGCTAAAATGGTACTCAAACGAAGTTTCGCGGCATTACTTGAACACTATACCGCGTGCTGTTGGCTCTGAATAAATGCAGGAGTCGAACCAGCACTGAACTAACACATGAGTCACCGAGAGCCATAACTCACATTTTGCAGTTTTAACATTTTTTAAAATTAATAACGCATCCATGGGTAGGTATCAAAAATCACTTAAAAGTTTAATCCATAATTTCCAAAGATAACTATTGGATATATTCTGTCTTAGCACCAAAGCCCTACTAACCAATCAGTATCTGTATTGTTCACAGTCTCATGGCGGATTTCATATCTTAGGAAGGAGACATACTACACATACATATTTAAATATTGCACATCAACCACTGATCCCCGCCACGCAGGACAACTCTGTACGACTGGTAAGTGTGCGTGTTGACAGTGCCGAGGCCCGTCATGGACTGCTGACAATTGAATATTTTTTGCGATTTCTCGATACTTCTTTTTTGTAAAATGTGAATTATGAGTCCAGGCTATTCATTTGATGAATGTGACACTGGATTAAATTGATTTCAGAAAATCGCAGGCCGGATTGTGTTGTAACAACGGTACGACTGCGGAACGGTTCCAGGATCCAGTTCAGTATTATCTACACTATTATCGATACTACTCTTTATAATTCTCGACCCCATGCAGCATTGACCAATATTCCTCGAATTAAACTGGCTCTACTATAAAAATAGTTATTTTCACTGGTCACTCTAGTTGTATGGACGTAACGATTGGTGGTAGGTAAAGCGTATGTGCAATCATTATCTGGTAGCAAGGATCGCCTGGCATGTGTCCGGCAGTACGTTTACACCTCATTACTAGCCTATGCACGTGCAGATCTTGAGTGGTGCCAAGAAAACTGGAAGAACTCCTGATACAAGTCAAACAAAACTTTAACATATTTTAAAGCAGTTTTATCCAAAGCATCGTTATATTATTAACAACTAACTATTCACGATGGTTTCTATAAGAAAATAGTAGATACGGGGTCCATTTTATATGTCACTTTCATATATTTAGTTTTTTCGTCGTGTTCGGTCGTGACCAATCGTTAGAACCTTTTTTTATATATTGTAACTACTATAAATGTAGGTACTACAATATTGTAGTGTAGGTATATTCCCATTATAATTTTTACAAATATACTTGTTTACATCCCACGTTACCGTGCATGTTGGACATAACGCGGAAATACAACAAAATAAACCAATGGATAAGGAAGTACACGTGATAGATATCGCCAAGCTGGTGTAATTGCTACGAGTTTAACATGTCGCTCAGCAAGTGCACAACCGTTGGACAAATACAAACATACAGTGGTACCGATTGCGAAAAACTTAGGAGCTATAGAGAAGCCTTATTCAAGCAGTGGATCGAACCCGCTAACGAAGATATTCATTTAACATAAATTATGTCATCAACCGCGAGTCGCATTCATTCGCCGGTTAACAAAAGTTACCTACTTGATATTATTATGTAACTATCTGATGACCAAAATTCAGTTACCCCTACGTTTGTAATCTTCATCTCATATAATATATGCCATATATTATATAGCTGATATCAAAATGATCGCAATGCCAATTCCAACACTACAAAGTTCCTTCTTGTAAATTCTATTGGCATCGCTGCTTTCGGCATGTGATCGGCCCTTTGCTTCGAATCCGATCTCCAAATGAGAGATCTTTTGAGTCCAATTTTAGACGAGACTCTTCCATCGATAGATGCACTAGGAACAAATCGACCAATGCTTATTTATAATTGAGCGACGTATATTTCACATAGCGGAATACTAACTTACGACTGTCTACTCTTGTCTCGGCGCCTCGACAGTCGCGATATGACAGGTGTACCTACCTTACCTTAGGTAGATACATACCTACTTAAGATTGTGGCACATATTATAGCCAATTCAGAATTAAACATAACTTTCATAACATCATTTAATTGACACAAATGCAATGAACAAAAAAACAGCTCAATCTATGCGATGACGTAAATACGATTGATAACAAAAACGAATCGAATCGACAGGTACCGCATCAGTGAGTGAGAAATGTCGGGGTCATTTGACCACATCTTAATTGTCCCAGCATTAGCTCATGTGTACCGAATTTCAAATCTCTGGATATACGGAAAAAGACCGAAAAAGACAGTTTAAACAACTGATATAATAAATTATAAAAATATAGCGTAAAGATATAAGTAGGTACCTGCTTACTTTTTCCTCCAAAACCCACCATGTGTTCACACCCGTTATGCGGTCGTATACCGTGTCGTAAAGAACGTTAGGCACTCTTCAAAGTCGTGCGGAACATACCATGATTAGCGTGTACCTATTAGAGAGTGCGTAATTCTTATCCTGATATGATATATTACAGCCAATCATCGACATCAGTGTATCCCAACTGCCGGTCCGCAGAATTTTTTGACGACGCCCAAATAGTTATCATCAAAAAAAAATTCAAACCCAAAGGTTCAATCACTGTTTATAACAAGGATGTCTGGGGACGACTGCGGCTGTGACTCATTGACAGCTGAATCTTCAGGGTGCGGTTTATTTAGAGTAAACAAAAGCGTTTATTGTTTTTTTTGTATCGCAGTGCCTACATATTTATATACCCTAATATAAATATATAAATTATAAATGACCAATCTAAAAAAAATACGGCAAAATAGATAAAATTTTAACATTTTCAAGTCCTGATCAAATTAAGGAAACATGAGTGAAATAGACCGAGGAATGAAAAGAATGTCGATATTCCACTATTTTGTGCGTACTTATAAAAATGATTTCTAGTACATATTTTGTTTGATAATATGATTATTGGGTAGACACGGTATGTGATGGTGGGTCAGGAAGTCCGCCAGAGCAATGCTCCCATGACGCGCATTGAATAAGTCGAGATGAGCGTGTGTCAGCGAGAGATAGTCGTCCGAGAATTCAGATTGTCAGCGGGCTTTTCCATAGCGGATGAGCATTTGCCAACCGTGTCGCAATATTGTTTGTCGCCGGCATCACATACCGAATTCATTACGAAACTTTATTCAAAAAGGCACGTATTTCGCGAACCGTTTGTAAAAACAAACTGGACATCTCTAAAAGTGCGTATAATTATTATAATGAATGATGCTATATGCTAAACTACGTACATATTGTTTTATTAAGAGTTAAAGAAACAATGCATCTTATTTCATCATCATCACACTATTGGCCAAGAACTAAGCTCCTAGCCTCTTCAGTTTGTAGAACCCAAGCAAAAGAAACAGGAAGGTGTATCCAAGGTACAGAAAGTACCTACCTAAGTACCCGATGTCAAGTTTAAAGGGTAATAATCATAAGATAATTAATATGACTACAACTGAGGTAAGTGACTGCTAATGAAATCCTATGTCAGTAATTGGCAAGGAACGAGAAGAAAAATAAGCCGAAGAAGGTGCTTGCTTAATTTAGTAATCATGATAATTTAAATAAAACAAAATATAATATAGTGGATATTATAAACAATTTAATAACATATTAAAAAATTAATATTTAATAACTTTGGGAGCGGGTAACATTATTAACTAAACCTTTAGTTAGACGAAAAAAATATTGACTTGCTTTGAGTAGATACTATATTTCATACCAATTTATAATTCTGTAACAAAGATCAATCGCAAGAGTGTGAAATGGTGTCAGAGCGCCTGTCTCTGAAGCAATGGTTCTAGGTTGCAATCATACGTTTGTTATATTTCTGTTCAATGAATATTTCACCCAGTGACCTATGTTAATAGCTAACAATCACTCATATTCAAAAAAGTATATTAATATAATATATACTTCAGTCCAGTAGTTCACTAGAAGCTAAAATGGTAATGTACCTTATAAATTTCCACGAGTAATTCCGTTTAAGTATAGTCAAGAACATTTTCTCAGTATTTGGCAGTAAACTGAGGGTCGTGCTATTACAAATTTGGCAAGTCAATCGATAATTTTAGCAAATTGAATTTTTACCAAAACATAAAAATTCCACGGCGAGAAAATGGTCGACGCCGAATGACGTCCGCGATTCGACGCCGCGCGACGCTTCAGAACTTTCGATAAAGCTCCGCTAAAACGCGATAATACAATAAGCTCCGCGACTATATACAACATAAACACCGACAGGAGCGGATTATCTCTTGTCATTACATGAGGCGATTATAAATATAATTAATACATATATACTATATTTAATGTTTGAATACAACGAGACACGTGTTATTATTAAAAAGAATTATATTTATTTATTTTAAAAGTAAAATCAGTGACTTTCAAATGAATTATTAATATTAAATTAAAATGTCAGTGTCTTATTTTCGCGTATGACAGAGAATTTATTTCCCACTCCTTATTCTATTGGTCCCAGGTTCAAGTCCCACGGCTAGGTCAAATTCACGTTATATATTATATACAATAAATATATGTTTGGATCCAGGGCACGGACCGAATGACCAACAGCCATTCTTCGAAAAAATGGTATACTCAGGATACACCATTAAAATTCACATTTTACAATATTTAATCTTTTCAATAAGTGGTAAACGGCAGTGGCGAAGGGTGACTTTTAAAAAGAGGTAGGCTGTGGAGATCTGATAAAATGAACTGTCAGGTATACTTACGGGAAATGAGAAGATAATTCGATATTACTAATAATGAATAGGTGCACACTAATGCCAACGACACACTAATTTAATGAAACTTCAACAACTCACTGACGACATAAAATTAAGCGATTAGTTTAAATTAAGTAAGTACGTATTTTTTTTAAACATTTATACACATCAAAAATCATTATGTAGATAAAAGTTCTTTTTATTTTAAAAAACAGTGTATATTTATTAATATTCGATTTAACACCATAGATTTTTTTTTAATTATCTAATTATTAATTATTTAGTTTTAGGCTCTGCGATCGGAGCTTATATTAGTTCATACAATTCGATAGACTGGGCGAGGCTAAGTGACGTAAAGTCCATATAAAAAAAATAAGAATTATTTGAAACATAATCCGACCTTTATTCACGTCAAGACAGATGGCGCGCTGTGGTACATTTTTTAAAACCTTTGCAGATTGTTTTGTTATTTTCTGTGTAATACATTCCTACACATACGGCATCTCTCGTTGGCAAAACAAATTATTTTATAGAATATATAATCAAGAGATTATATAAATAAGTCAATATGCAATTAAAAAATATTTTTAGGCTTCAAATAATCGCCTAGTATGGAGTCTTCGCCACTGGTAAACGGTATAATAAAAAATGAGCTCTCTTTATCTATTGCCAGGACAGAACAATCTAATGATATAAACGGCTGGGCTGTCATAGTGGGCGATGATCGAAAATAATAATTAAATTTAAAAAAACCCACATTTATCAATTCATTGGTAATTTAATGGCCTTCCATTTATTTGGCCAGTACTATACCAAAGCCACTAAAATACGTCTAGGATCTCTTGAATTCTCAGTTTGAACAAAAAAAAAACAAAGATTATAAGCATTTGAAATATGGTGCAGTAAACGGGTGTGGAAAGTCTCGTCCATCGTGAGCGATGTAGTCATTCGAGACAGTCTCACCTCGGTTTGCCTTTGCCGGACTTTCAATCTTGACAAACTGGAAAAACTCATGGTATTTCGTCTGTTCGGAGATCGGAGATAACGAAGAAAGAGCTACCTCCAGATGGAGACAGACCAAATCACGAGTACCATACCGCCAAAGACTTTTTGAATATGGAAAGGCGTGGATAAGATGGATAAGACAGTTGCTCGGCGCAAAATCATCTGGATAACGAGCCTCAGTCGTGAGATTCCGACGAAAAAGAAGAATATACTAGAACTAGATGATATCCATACCCTAATATATTTTCGTTATGATATGTGTGTTATTATAATAGACAATTATTATGTCATATATTGTCATTGGTGTAAAATTAAATGAATTATTAATAATTATTGGAATTGGTTTTAGTCCTGATGCCCCTCTGTCCTTACAATATACCCAAAGACTCTCATACAAGTTTCGTTCCAAAAATAACAAATTTGGATTATAATCCCGCGTAACGTGATGAAAACGTGACTGTATTCGTGGGTAAAAGGCTAGAGCGAGAGGAACGCAGGGACATACTATACAGTGTTGAGAAAATTCCGGTCACTCACACGTTTTCCTTCACCTATAATCAATGAATGCATCACATATAATTTTGTACGAAGGAAAACTGGCTGAAACAATAAGTTCGATTCACAAATAGCAGAAAAGCATTATAAGTCCAATGATATTTTCATACTTTTTACTTTAACACAAAACACGTGTTTTCGTACAAATCACCGAACACGATATAAAAATCAGATAATAAAGATAAAAAATAAATTATCATTGAATGAATGTGTGCGCAAGATCTCCAGACAATGCATTGATGAGTCGTAAAAGGGTTCGAACTAGCATCTAACAAGTCATGACTAGCGGTCATTGATAATCACATAAGAGCTCAAAACAGATTAATAATTTGTGAAAGCCGATCGCCATTGACCAAGGCTTTGAAGCCAAATTCGATGTATTACTTTATGACGGTTAAGCCACAAAACACAAAAAATACAATACGCGATTCGTTTACGTAATAAACTTTAATGCGTATTATAATACAGGCGTAACTATTGCAAATAACATTATTTAAAACGTGTTTAAGTCTATCCCATGTTTATCCACGTTCGTGAATTTAACTTCCTTACAGCCTCACCCAGAAGCCCCCTCTTCCCTTATTTTTGCAATAGAGTAGAATAAGACGTCTTTCAGTTTCGTGGAAATTAAATCAATTGACAGTAGGTACGTAATGATTTATTTAAAATTTATAACATCACCTCGCCTGGAATGCATATATAAGGTGTAAATTTCTACTTTCCTCAAATGGCAGAAGAAGCCGTCTCACATTCAAAGATTACATAACCAACCTCCGCTAACATATAATAATAACCGTATTTGCGTTGTAATTATGACAATACAATACGAAGCATAGATCGAATGAAAATTAGGTAACTCATGCCGGGTCCACACTGGCAACATGTCGCGCGACAACCTCTTTAAATTTTACGATAAGTATGATAATTATCGTAAAATTTCTTAAACAATTATAATAACTAGCTGAGCCAGCTGGCTCTCGCCAGTCTGTCTCGCTAGGTCTTGCAGACGGCTTGGCGGTATTGGATATTAATATAATTGTGAAGTATGCATAGGCGGCGCCATAATTTTCCCTTCGTCATAGATTTTCATTCACCTCAGACAGTTTGATATTTCGCTGATTTGTCAGTTTTACGATTTGCAAGTCGTCACTGCCAATATAAATTCGGGGTCATATGCGTAGTCTATTCTGGAGTCTGGCCTTTACAATATCGTCTGACACCACTTCAGACTGATAGGCCTAGCAGAACAGCTGGCAATCGCCGATTGCTACTACTGACATTTTAATAGAATATACCTAATATGTTTATATATTGCATTTTCTCATTCATTCTTATTTATTTTCGTTAAACTAAGAACATACATTACACGTCATGTTGTTGGTTAGTTTTTTATAATTCATTAAACCCTGCCTAAACCAAACAATAGTAGTTAAAATATTATTCTATCTATTAAATATCCAAAATGATGTATGATTTAATGGCATAATTTTAAATATTTTATAGACAGATGCGTATTATGGCTTGGTTTCCCAGGGTTTAATTGAATTTAAAAAACTAACCAACAACATGACGTGTAATGTATGTTCATAGTTTAACGAAAATAAATATGAATGAATGAGAACACTATCTGTAAATTGTAGTCTTAGTTCAATGTAAATAAATACGTATAACTAACAACGTTTAGTCTGTACTATCTATGGTGGATCCACCCTACCTCCACCCATCGCCACTGCAGGATAGTCTTATTTTTCATACATTTAGATTATTGCGATATAATACGTTTTATTTATTCAATGGGATCACCTTAGATTGCACCCACTATTTCTTATAATAAGTCTTTTAAGATACTCGTAATTACCACTCTGAAGGGGTGTGTCCATATGCTTTGCTTAGGAGCAAAAATGGTACTTTATTTTAAAATTCGTAAGTTCTTAATATACTAATGAATAAATTTCAACATGCTAAAATTATTATTTAACAAATTATCGTTGTGGGGAAATAAAAAAAATATTATTTTTATCATGTACAAAAATGGAAAAAGAAACAGGTAGGTACTCAATTATTGTACCTAATTGTGTCGTATAAAGGTCATAATCCACTATATTTGACTATAAGTATATATTTCACTTAGAAGAAATAAAAGATGAAATAGCAAACAACATGCATAATATCATTATCAAAAGAAACATTATTGCAATTTAATTTTTATTAATATTAATAGTTACTAATGATATAAAAGAAGAAGAAAGGTTACTGTAATTTTATATGTAATTATTATTATAAAATATATACCTAAACATTATTAATGTTTAATTACTTGTATTAAACGTCACATGAATTTCATTTACCAACGAAATGTAAAAATAATACAATTATTACTAAATCACGATAACTACCTATCTATTTTATATGGAAGTGTTTGATACTTCGACGTTGATCTGACAATAGTATCTATCTGACATTTATAGTCAATTTTTCAGGGGGTTCAAAAAACTGTTTTTGTCGGTATCAGTATTATTTTTATTTTTCAGGTGAAATGATTTAATATTAGTACTAAAACAGTCATTTAAAGATGTATGAAAATTGTAATGTCATAATAAAATAAATCACGCAGATAGATAATATTTCTTTTTAGTTTCTAGACACTTCGATGCAGATAGACACTATTTTCCACGTCAAATTTGAGCATTTTAGGATTTTTTTCGTAGAACAATAATATTTCCATTCGATCCGTCACCATTTTGTACAAAATACACCAATAACCTAGAATTTGCCAAAACTGCAGATAGATACATTGTCAGATCACAGTCGACTTACTATAATATTGAGAAGAGCGTAATATGTACTTATATAATGTAGTTTCATATTTATTAAGTCTGAAATTATTCAATTTATTGATGGAATTATTAAAATTATCTTCATCTTACAATAAATGTCTTGATTGAAATTGATTATTTATGGGTGGCTAATAGAAATGTCACATTTTTTCGATTACTTATTCCTGCAAATTCTAAATTTGAAATCTGATACGTCAAATGAACTTGTTTTGCGAAAGAAAACAAATGACAATCTATGTCTTTTAGTTTGACAGATAAAAAGCAGTGACATGGTTTTAGATTATATTTTCGTAGTAATTAGTGAGGAAATATGTATTTATTTTGTGTTAAAACTCAAGAATACGCCAATGTGCTACTTACAGATTTGAATAATTTTGTGGAATATTAATTTAGATATTTTCAATATTGATTATATAAAAAGTATTAAACGACATTATAATCAATTTGAGGTACACGGACTGCAAGATGCGAAAATGTATGGTGACGGATATAAAACGCGATTTAAAAACGATAGTATCTGTGATTGTGTCGAGTTTTATCAGATTGTGCCCGATTCAAATGGAAGTAGATTCGGGACTCTAAAAATTGAAGTGAATTCCTTTAATAATCAACAAAACGGTGTTTAAATAAAAAAGTTGACGTATTTCCCAAAATTTCTTAGGATAATAATATATAGGACACTAGCTGAGCCAGCTGGCTCTCGCCAGTCTGTCTCACTAGGTCTTGCAGACAGCTTTTCGTCATAGTGACTTGGTGTTGGATTTTAATATAATAATTGTAAAGCGTGTATAGACGGTGCCATAGTTTTCCCTTCGGGATGGATTTTCATTCACGTCAGACAGTTGAAAATTTAGCTGATTTGTCAGTTTTACGATCTGCATGTCGTCACTCCCAATACAAATTTGGAGTCATGTGCGTAGTCTATTCTGGAGTCTGGCCTTCTCAATATCGTCTGACACCATTTCAGGCTGCTAGGCCTAGCAGAACAGCTGGCAATCGCCGATTGCTACCACTGTCATTTTAATTTTAATACAATATATGTAGGTATGTGCATTTAAATATGATAAATAATTATACATCTCAATCGTGATTATCATAAATAGCGATCCAATATAACGCGAATATTAATCTCTTTCGGGTCCCATTTACATAATAGAAAAAGGTTAGCAGCATAAAAAATAAATTTAAACATTATTTTGTTTCATTGTCTATAAAAAATAAATGCTCGGAGCTATAGAATAATATTTTAAAAATCATATTTTGATTTAAAAATTAACCTTAAACAATATAGTTTCCCGGTGCGGGACATTCATATCGAGACAAATGTTGATAAATAATGAAGCAGTACATATTATATCTGATAAAAATAGGAATTTATAAGACCTAAAGATGTGGAATCAGCTTAAAAAGGCCTTCATCCAGCAATGGATTGATACAGGTTGATGACGATAATGACGATATAAATGGGTAGGTATATAAAATCACAAATTTAAAAAAATATTGCAGTTTATATGACCAAAAAGAGTAGAATTAGGTTGGGATAACCTTCATCCAGCAGTGGATTAATCTTGGTTGATGATGATAACGACGATATTATGAATGGGTAAATATAATATCAGCAATTTTGATAAATATAGCAATTCATATGACCGACAGAAATTCAAACAACTTAGAGAGAGAGGCCTTCATCCACCGGTGGATTGATTCAGGCTCATAATGATAATGGAAATATAAATAGATATAATATAATATCACCGACTTTGATAAATACAGCAATTCAAATGACAGAAAGGAGTAGAATCAGGCTTGGGAGGCCATTATCCAGCAGTAGATGGGTTCAGGTCAATGATGATAAGGACGATAGAAATAGGTATAATATAGTAGTAGAATCAGGTTGCGGAACCCTCCATCCAGCAGTGGATTGATTCTGGTTGATGATGATGACGATATGAATATGTAGATAAATGTATTATCACCGATTTTGATAAATACAGAAATTCATATCACAGAAAGGAGTAGAATCAGGCTAAGGAGGTCTTTATTAAGCAGTGGATTGGTTCAGGTCGATGATGATGATGATGATGATGATATGAATATGCAGATAAAATATATAATATCACCGATTTTTATAAATACAGGGATTCATATGACATAACGGAGTAAAATCAGGCTAGAGAGGTCTTTATTAAGCAGTGTATTGGTTCAGGTCGATGTGATGATGATGATGACGATATGAATATGTAGATAAATAAAATATAACCGATTTTGATAAATACAGAAATTCATATGACAAAAAGGAGTAGAATCAGTCTATGGAGGTCTTTATTAAGCAGAGGATTGATACTGGTTGATGATGATGACGATGACAATATGAATATGTAGATAAATATAGTATCACCGATTTTGATAAATACAGCAATTCATATGACAGAAAGGAGTAGATTCGGGCTAGGGAGGCCATTATCCAACAGTGGATTGGTTCAAGTCGATGATGATAAGATGGATAGAAATATGTATAATATCACAAATTTGTTAAACCAATAGTAGTAGAATCAGGTTGCGGAACTCTTCATCCAGCAGCGGATTGATCCTGGTTAATGATGATGATGATTATGATGACGATATGAATATGTAGATAAATAACATTAGAAATTCATTACTGTCAATAATACAATCAACGTAGAGAGGCCTTCATCCAGCAGTGGATTTATTGAGGCTCGTGATAATAATGGCATTATATATAGATAGGTAGATAATAATATAATATCACTGATTTTGATAAATATAACAATTCATGTGTAAGTAAGGAGTCAAATAACGCTGAAGAGGCCTTCATCCAGCAGTGGATAGGTCAAGATTGATGATGATAGGGACGATAAAATAGGTAGATATTATACAATATGACTCATTTTGATAACTATAACAATTCGTATTAATTTCTTTCATTGTTTGCAATGGCAACTTTGTTAGTTTAATATGACTATATTGTGATCTATGGAAATTAGTAGCCTAGGTAATTATTCAATAAAAAAATAGTGCGTAACAGCCACAAAGAAGTATTTAAAAAAATCAAATTTTGAATATCATGTTATCTATGAAATGGCGGACAGTGGCGCACGCTCCTGTCAAAAGATATTATAAGTAGTGAATTGTACCAGGATTATGGTTTTTTCACCGGAAAAAAGTGCGCCAATGCCTACATTACGATATTTGAATAAAAATAATCGAATCTGTTTGTCAAATAAAGGATTAGAAGGTCTTAAGCGACGTAGACGTCATTCTGCGAAGCGTAAACAGTAAATATGGCGATTGCATACGGTGTGTAAGAAAATATCGGATATAAACGTCACGTACATGTAAAATCATGGAAAATTTCTGAAATGTGTTCAATTCAATCGGTAGATGAATCGGTAGCGCACATTTCGAAGTGAAGATGTAAAAATAACAATAAAATGTCGCTTAAATGAGCCGTTAGTGAATTTTCCAAAATCTCTTAGGATAATAATATATAGGAGATTATCATAAAATTTAACGAGGTTGTCGCGCGACATGTTGCCAGTGTGGACCCGGCATTAGTACTTATGCGATTTTCATCGACTGGCAATCGTAGGACTTTATTACCCATTATAAAAAAATACGATAGTGAGTAGATTTATTGTGTTGGTTCTCGGAAGTGGGTGAAATTCTCTGGCAAACTATTAATATAAGCACCGGTTTTTCAGTATTACATAATATTGAATCTTCGTTTAAACGCGGCATCTCCAAAATTTTGTATAATAATTGACATTAATTGAACTTTAAATGTATGTTTTTTCCCTTTGTTATTATTCTCGTTTTTTGTTCCATCTTCTTCTTTGTTTCATCTCTTATTTAATATTCTTTCTCACTTATCTTATGTAATTTCTCTATATTTTATGTTATTCCTACTCTCTTACTTTCTATCTTGTTACGCGGAACTATATGGAAACTTTGCTGGTTGCAATATTTTTTTTAATTTCATTGTTATACATATTTATAACCTGTGTTTTCCTTAATAGATAAAAAAAATACCGATATCAACACCGGTATTCGTTAAAAACATGTAAAGACAATTTTTTCACGGCACTCCAGTTATTCCGTCAGTGCCGTCAACTTTTCCGCTCACAATGAAATAAAATTCCATTTATAAACCAAAATCGACAGGATTCTTTTAGCTTCTGCCAAATTCTATCCAAAACCAGTCAAGAATTTTTCCGCCCAAAATAAAATATACCTACTTATGTTCTTGATTTTTTTATTATTATTTATCTTCGGACATTTAAGATATACTTATTTTTAATCTATATGCTTTTTTAATACCGAGAATACCGGTATTGTACATTATTAAACCCGGTATTTCGGTATAGATGAATCGCGGGATCCCTGTTTTCGGAATACCGGTATTGCAATCCCTAGACAGTATCACAACAAAAACAAGCATTGAAAGTTTTTAATATATTGCATAATAATATTATAATGCCTCAAAACAGCTGGCATCGCATTTTAGTAGATACCTAATATAAGATAACTATTTATTTTGTATGTAGGAATCAAATTCCCGCGACACGTCTATTACATTGTGAACTCGACTAAAAATCCATATTTTCCGAAATCTACTTAACTGATGTCCACATACAAAAATGCCTAGCAAACAAATTTCACATCATACTCCAATAATTATTACACACGCGAACACTTGTGGTAGGTATCATTTTTATTAGGCAATAATCAAAATCGCTGACCCAAAAGATTCGGCCAAAAATGGACGGTCGTCGGCCTTCGTTGCAATTCGAAAAGGAAAATAGTTATCATTGTGAAATCCATTTTGGATAATCGTACTGAGAATCTAACGTCAGATAGAATTGCTATGATAATACTTACTATCCAAATCGTTTACTGTGTTCGACTATTCAATATTAGCAGAGTCATCGTCGAGCATTCCAGAAATATTGCTGTTTAGCAAAGATTGCGTGTTTTTATTGACGTAGGTGGATGCAGCATGTCAAAAGAGGCTCATTGCAAACGACCCGCCCCATATAATGTGGGTCTGCCAGTATCAGGTCATACACAAGTAATATGCAATTATTGCAAATCTATGTTCGTGACTTTGCAGCAGTAGATACTGTCCTATTCTGCTAACGCGTCTGCTGTTGTCCACATGTTGGATAAGTCCTCGCTCTTAATACGGTGGCTAGATGCTGCAATAAGTCACAATAGCTGGTGGGTGGACATAACAACAAACAGTATACGTAGAGTGCATACTGTACGGATATGTAGGGGGGAAACGGGATAAAGTGGGGGTACCGTTGCGGAAGTAAGAAGGTAAGGTATACGTAAAATTATAAAAAATGACCGAAAACGTCTGCTGGTTAAGCCCGCCCACCAGCCGTTACGACGTGTCTCAGCGGCCGGCCGACCGTCGTCGTGGGTGCGAGCTCTAAGCGTAATTGCTGCAGATCTTCATGAAAATATTATCTCTGACCCAATCTTCAAATCGTGGCCACTTTAATATTGAGATTTTATATTGAAGGTGTACATAATATATGGAAAATGGAAGACGAAGGATCATCCTGGTTCCTATAACAATAGTCAAAACGTACCCTCCCCAATATATCTGCCGTAAATTTCATCCGCTGACATAGTTCCTAGGAAACTGTGTTTCTTTTTTTCCTACCCGATCTATTAGTGGTCAATCTGAAACGTGTCTACAAACCACGATAGCATTCGCTTAACAGTGCCATTCTCCCTATACCTTTAGCTTGATTTGCTATTATTTTGCTTCCTGGTAATACTGCCCTAGTAAGCTGAAACGTCATAGACAATTAATTATTATGATCTCTGATGTTTTCGTGGGTGAAGTTTGCTTATTTTTCGTGGGACAGTATACGCCATAGAGTACTGCTTCGTATTTCTTACACCTAGTACTGAGTAAGAATGAAATTAAATTAACTGAAACAAATGCGTAAATCTGCTGAGTAACAACTTGCAAGTGAAACACTTTAGTATGACCTGGACAACGCAAATAGGTTGATTTCGTTCGCAAAAACGCACCTAAAACGTACGGGTGCTGATTGATCTTTGGCATACTTATTATTTTAACTGAGGTAAACAGTTCAATAAATAAACACAACGTGTACGAACACTGTTTATATTGCAACATTGTAAGTATACCGACAAGGAATTAATTATCAGATATATTCGATGGAATGTCTATATTCTTTCCTTACCCCGATAAATTAAAAAAAGGTGTAAGTATATAGGTGTAAATATATTTCTTTTGGTATGGTAAGAACAACAAAGTTATGTCTTTGAATAATATTTCTGGGCCAATTATGCTAGCGCTAATCCCATACAAATGTTTGACCTACATCCCATAATGATTGTAGTGCGTCCAGGCATGGAATCGCTATAGTCTTTTATTAGACCATATTATATTCCCTCAGATAGTAACATAATTACATTAATTACTAAATAATATAACTTGCAATTGAGTAATTTAGTAAAATGCTTAATGCTAAAATAGCATTTACCTTACTAAGCAGAGAACATAGAAAGGAGGCGAAAGGTTACACTTTGCGAAAAATTGTTATCTATTCACTTAACCAACTCGGGGTAAATTGTTAAACACATAAATTGTCATAATAACGTGTGAATTTTCTAAATTCCACATCCAGGGATTCGAAGTTGCAGGCTAAAATGTTGTACCAATACAACTAAAATATATAATATACTCTTATCATCCTATCTAGATCGAATTCATTAAATCGTTTGATCATATAAATGGGAAAATGCGGATGGCAGCTTAATTAAAAGCTAAAGCTCGCGGTACCTGACACGGTCGGTAGGCGAATAAAACGTGGACAAACCAAATGAAGGGTAGGTAGGTACCACAAGATTTTCTCTTTCGTAAGACGTAAGTAAGTGCTCGTTAATGAAAAAATAGAGGCAATTCATTGTGAAGACTCGCCCGGTTACTAGACGAGTGATTTACGATCCTCGGATCATGTTTTATGACGTTGCGACCTCGAAGAAGAAGAAAAAAAATCATATCTACCAACACGTGTTTAATTAATCAAAAATTCTGATTAATCTGAGTTTGTCAAACAATATATCGACAAAAAAAACACGATAATAGCATTTATGACTAATAACTAGACGATAAAACCTTCATTATAAAAAGAAAAATCGATATCTCCTTGAGAGTTTTGAATTAAACTCAATCGCCCAAAAAGACAAACGTCGCCTAGTATATAACTGCATAATGCATTATAAGACATTCTTAATAGATTAAGGTAGGTACACCATACTTTGCTGCTTCTGATTAATTTAGCGTAGCGTCTCCTGCCAGGTTCCACTGTTCACTTCCATGTGGTCGATCCTGGACACCTACGCAACCGCACCTAAGATCGGTCAAACGGTAGAGTGAAAATGTGAGAGAAATGGCTCTTTACTACCCCACCCCGTAAAAACTCTACGTCACAAAAACCGTCGAAAAGAAAATCGAACACACACTGACACCCGGGACTGTAGCGCCAGAAAAGAAAACGAAGAAAGAGGCAGTAGATAAGTACCTACCTACATAACGTTTTATATCAAAAATCCCTAATACAGTTTTCATTGAAAGCTCGAACAATACATAAACTATTATATGTAAACAGCAAATATTTCCCGAGACAAATCACTCATTTGGCCGACGGGCATTGAGAGGCGGAATTCGCACAAATGACGGGCGCGACCTTCTCACGGAACACGAAAATATATCAAATGCGCGTGCGGAGGCGTTCATCATTAGTAGGAATATTCATTTAGACACATTTAACGAGAGCTAATTTGCTTTTATTCCGTTACAACACGCGTTGAAACAATAATTAGAAAATAAATAAAAGGTTATAGATTTTATAATATAAGTAAAACGCCTTTTATGCAAATATTCGGTTAACGTTAATTCATTAAGGGGGGACATGCTCGTCGAAGGTCAAAATTGAGTTATTTGGACACTTTAACGATGTAGATAATTATTACAATTTTGAAGTTGTTATCCTCTTATAGTTATTTTAAATATTGATGATTGCTGGGTATTTTTGTTACATAAAATAAGTGAATCTTCCAAGGCTCTAATGTTTTAATTTGTCGACAGGCCAATTTTAAACGGCATTTCATAAAACTATTAAGTAGTATAATTTATTACTAGAAATATTTATTAAAAATTATATTATTTGTGATCCTTAATTGAATTAGCATTTTATTATTGAAAAATCGATGAAGCCCTCATTCAAGGTGATGAATAATGATTGCTTTAATTATGCTGACCTAATATATGAATACGCCGCATTAATGAAGAAGGCGATATGGTCGTAGCTGATTAAACTATAATTGTGCTTAGGAGTAACAACAGCGCGTGCCTGGTACTACGTACCTAACCGAATTTTTTTTTATTTTTTTTAACGGTACATGTTCAAACACGCGTCAATATCATTTTACTCCCTACTTCAATTATAGTTTGTCAATTTATGGCTACGGCCGTATGTTGTAGCTTAACCACTGGGGAATGACAAAAGAAATGGCGTATTTCAAAAAAAACACTACCTTATTCTTAGGTCAATAATTATTATAAAGCAATCATTATTCATAAGATGTTTATCACACTCGAATGGTCAAAGACATAGCTTATAATAAGTATCTTTAGAATTATCTTCAAATGTGTTAATCTTGCCGATTTTTTGAATAATAAAATGCCTAATTTTGTCAAATTTGGGATCACAGAGATTATCAATATAATTTTTTATCGTGAATATTTTACAAAAATTATCTCGTAATAAATTATACTAATGGTTTTATAAATGCGTTTAAAATTAATAAATGTAAAAAATCTTAACACCACTGCACAGTTATGTACCGAAATATGACTATGTTCTAAAACATTAGAGCGAGAGGTTTAAAAGAATACTATTTTATGTAACAAAAATACTTTATGCAGTCATCAAATGTTTAAAAAAACTATAAAGGATAATAAGGCTTCAAAATTATATAAATAGATTATCTACAACGTGTAAGGAGTGTCCAGGATTATGGTTTGAAAATACGATAAAAACTCAATTTTGACCTACGACGAGCACGTGGGCCGTTAACGTATAAAAAACTGATAAAATTTGTGCATCGCACGAGTGATGCAGAATTTAGCGTTCAAAATATGTAATGTTTTTCATGCAGATTAGGTTTTAAAAGATTCTCGGGTCGCCACCTTTCACTAAAATATCCTCTCAGCCGACAACTCTTGACATAAGATGTCCCAACAATAATTACAAGATAAAAAGAACTTTTTATATACGTTTTTAAATTTTCTCTTGAATCATATAAACTTGACAATTCTATGTATTAATAAATACTTTTTTTTGTACTAAATAGAAATACTGAATAAATATTATAGAATAGGTACTGAAATGTCATTTTGACATTTCATATTGATTTCCATAATAACGCACGTATATATTAATAATTTTGTTGCTGGGACCCCCTTAGCAACCAATAATAGTGTTTTACTTTTTACGATTTTTTTTTCCGAAATAGCTTTCCATACAAAACAGAATTAACTGAAAATTACTTCAATTCTGCTTAAAGATGACTAAAAGTATTAAAAGAATGCATTTCTCGTTTTCTGATATATTCTGAAAGTTTCAAATGTCTAGCTAGTCGGGAAGTTAGTTAAAAATCGATTACAAGATTTGTATTGGACAAACAAGAAAAAATTTGTACTGGACAAACAAGAATACGAGCTAATAAAAACGTGGTAAAATAATGCATTAAATGAAAAACGTGTGTTGGCTTTAGTCAATATGTATAAGTAGTTAAGTAACGCACATTTCTTACGCATTTTAAATTTAAAGTTTACAAGTAATTAGTAAATCAACTGTGAGGTGAGTTGATATCCGCTCCCACCCTCATACTAACCAATGTTCGTATGGTTAATTCGTCGGTGTCTTACTATAATAATATGCACTGATTGGATGTCTACAAAAAAATGTTATGATTTCCATAGCAATGTAAAAAAATAAAGATAAGGGGTGGCTTTTTGGGATCCTGCACGATGGTTTTCGATGGGACTCTATATTATGTATATTATAGAATTATAGACCGTGTTAAAACATAAAATATGTTCCTTAAATTCTTAAATATATTGTAACCTCACCAGCTCGGATCCGGAGCCCCCAGATGTGAATCCAGTACCATACGCACTGGATTACGAGAACCGCTCTGTTATGAATGACAATGGCTATTCTCAACATTACACAAGACATTTTTATTAGTTTTATTATTATCATGGTCATTAAATTAAAATTAAGACAATGTAACATCTAATCCAGTATTACTAACCTTACTATAATTTTGATTCCACGCAAAATATAAAATAGTAAGCTATACCTTTCTGTTGTGTGTGGTGTCTGTGTTGGCAGACACAACAGCCTTCGGTGATTGAAGTTATCACGAAGAGACGCTTTACGTGACTGGGTCACGTATTCCGGATGCCGCCAAAGAGTGCGACACTTCGTACCCGTATAAGGGTTCCGTCACCGTCGCCGGCCCTCTCTCACCCTGCAGCGGTGCTACAAGAGCGACCTACGAGCTGCAGGTCTGACATGGCGGGAGGCGCAAGAGTTGGCGATGCGATGGACCGAGGGAAATGGCACCAACTTGTGCATGCCCTATGCCCCAATGTTGGGACGTGACAGGGTGGAAGAAGAAGAAGAATACCTTTCTAGGTACCTTTGCTTAAAATACATACTATAATTTTGACGGATTAAATATGAAAAAATATTCCCTGTAGTATAATCAGCATAGAAAATACAGCAACACAGAACTAATCATACGTTATACGTAATAAATTAACCCTCTTTACTTATAAACAGATTGCATGGATTATAAATTATAAGTTCAAGGGTGAAAAGAGTAACTGAGTATCCAGAGTCAAACGTAAAACTATAATTATTATAAAACTCGCAGTTATTTCATCGCTCATGAACAGTAAATATGTCAAGAAAAAGAATAATTGCGGAATAACAACTCCAATAAGCACCCTCAGTCCACTGTATCCATCAATCATAATAACATACGCTTCGTAAAAATATTTTGGCAAATAAGTAGGTATAACGCGTAATTTTTTCAAAAAATTGACCATGAGATGTGTCCTAAGCTACCAGAAAGCATAATGAATATAACAGTGCCAAATTCCACAATGGATACTATTTAATTAATTAATACTTAACGACAAAAACTGTAATTAATTTAATAATCTGGCGCCAGTGTCTTGTCTTTATGACTATAGAAAATGTATTTATCTCAGCCTGTATTGAATCACCTGTCCTCGCATTTGATTGTTACATACACGTCATGTTACTATACTATTTAATTTCCATATTGATAACGACGAAGTTAGCATTACTTAGTGCCAATCAATATTTAGTAGAACTTGATAGTTTCAATGGAATAATAATTTACAAACACCAAATATCTACCGGAATAATTATAACACTATCTATTTTGTACACACCATGTTGTGGCAAGGCTTATCAATAATTGATAATGCATAACAAATAAGAAAATATAAAATCCTATGATGTAGTTTTTATTGAATTTCAATTCCAATATGGCATTAAACACTGCTGGAACTACCATCAAAATTGAATAGTGGGTACTTAATTGATATTAGGTATTCATCAGGCGTGCTCAATGGGTCGATCTTGGCCATATTCGTAATTTCTGGCAACGTTTGTTAATTTTTCACAAAAAACGTTTACTGACAAGAGCATATCCTAAAAGAAGATATATAATTTAATTATTTTTAATTGTTCAGTACGTCCTATGTTAGTATTTAAAGTCAAATTTTTACATACACAAAAAACGGAGTATCTTATAATAATATATACCTACGCCTACTTATTATAAAATCAATCTTAGTAATTGGAAGATTATATAAAAACTTTAGTCGAGAAAAATATTAAAATATTATGTATTCTTACTTATATATTTTTTCTTTGGATCCACATAGTCATGTAAAGTGATATCATCGTTTTTCGCACACTGATTCCTATACTGAAGATTTCTTAAGATTACATACCCCATGATGAACGCCTGGTCGAAGATAATATTATCAAAACATAATAATAATAATTATGTTATATTTTTATGTAAAAAGTCAACCGCAACAACAGAGAAGTTGGCGACCCCTGGTATATATATTAATACGATCGTGTTTTGGGTTAAGAGAATTAGCTCTTATTTAATAATAAAAAATACTAAAGTTTAATCAAAAACAGAAAAATATTGATTACAAAACAACAACATAATATTTAGAACATATTATATCAAGCGTAAAGTAATTATTGTATTCTTTACTGTCCCGGGTGTTTTCGTCGTGACTATTCAAATTTAATAATTATGTAGTACCTATATATTATATGAATAAACGGTAAAATTGCAATAAGTAGGTAATTATTTCACACACTTATTATCTTATCATTGTCAAATCGTAATACTTATCGTAGATGTCACGGATTATCTCCTATATAAATTCAGTCTCATACAGATAGACTATTCACTCTTCACACCCACTCAATTAGATATTTAAATTATTCAATATATACCTATAATAATATATTATATAGATCACGTCTTACAATCTGTAGTTATTTTTAACATACATAAGTATAAATCATCAATGCGAAAACTAAAACTAGCTATTATATGTGTATATAATAGATTTTCATTTATATTCAGGAAAATCTATAGACGTCAAAAAACAAATATAATGTAGGTATAATCAATAATAAAAACATAAGACACGTACATAAATAACTTCATGTTAGTATAAATTTACTAGATATTTTTATTATATTTGGTTGATTATTAAAATCATAGGGTGAGGGAGCACAATTCGTTTAAAATGTCATTAATTTATTAAATCGATATTGTCGTAGACTCATAACTTAGGAACAAAATGCTTTTGACAAATTTCATTATATTTTACTCCAGTCTCGAATGGTAATTGAAATTGTTTGTGTTCTAATATTCTTGTTTTAAAGTTTGATTGAAGTTATCAAGCATGACAATTGATAAGAGACTGAATCGTTTGATATTTTTTTTTTTTTTCTTTATTTGGAAGCAATTGAGCTCTTCTCTGAATGGAAGGCTATTCTGCTTTACAATGGTTTACAAAAGTATACATACATTTTTTTTTAACGACAGGCATAAATAGTTACGTAAAATTATTGTAACATTACCAAGAGTAGACTGGAAAGTATAAGAGCATTTGAATAATATGACAGTTGAAACGATTTGTGCGTGAAATAACAACAACACTCGACTTGCCGTTGTAAAAACGGTGTTTTTTATTAATTTATTATTGACGAGACAACATAACACAGGTTATTAACGAGCATCAAGCAATTCACACAGGTGTTAGAGCAACTTCAATCTTCCAAGCCCGGGGCAGCCTCAACTCTTTCACTCGCCACTGACAGGCACCACTAGTAACCGAATCCAAACCCAATCAATGACTTGTCAAAAGATAAGGCTAAACGATAAAAAGGGTGTAGTGTCCAATGAGAAGTATCTGAGAAGGTGTTCCAGTCAGGTTGTAGAAACAAGTCACTAAACTGATTATAAAGAGATACGCATCAACTTAAGGAGATGGCTAGAGAGGCTTGACTCGAGATGTAGAAGTTTTGGCTCGGAAATCACTATCGAGGTTAAATTTAAGAGTCTGGAATATATTTGCTCAAAACTGTTTTCAAACTAGATCATTATTTCTCCTATATACATAAAAAAAAAACACTAGGTTGAGACTACACAAACACCTCCTCATTTATGTCGAGCATCATGTTAAACGTCAAAATAAAAGGGATGAGGTCGGTCACTAGTGCTGGAGTGAAAGAGCGGAAGCAAACGTCATCCTCGAAGGAGGCGGAAGTCAGTCAGTGAGGGTACAGACCGTCACAATGCTTGCAGCGCTTTGGCTCTGGTTCCCCCGATCGGTCTCGGACCGGCATGTCGGCGGGGACGCGACCCGCTCAGGGCTGCGGGGGGCGGGGGCGAGGGCGACGCGGCGGCGCTCCTCGCATGGCCGCGGGGGCCCTCAGCGCCGGACGGCCGCCGCCCCCGAGCGCCGCATCCGACAGCGATGGCGGTCGAGCCGACGGGAGAGCTCTCCCGCCTGAGACATCTACAGAGTCGAAGGATAGTTCGCGCGCGCGAGGCCGAGCAGGAAGAGGCGCGGACGAAACGTTCTAACGGATGATATGCGGTCGGCGACGGAGCCGCTACTGGCGGTCCCGGCGGCGCTGGCCCCCGTCGGTCCTCCGCGCCGCGTCGCGCCCCCGTTTCCCGCGGGCTATTCCCGGCAGCGTGAGTCACGCGCCTGCGCTCGCGCCACCGGACAGCGCGCGTCGACAGGATCGCCTCGAGAACCCTGCGCGCTCTGCAGTCTGCACCGGCCAGACTGTTACCAGACAGGCCTTGCCTCCGAACCCCCATGACAATGAATACGTGCGAAGATTTCCCTATTGACAGAAAAATCGCGACAATAGGGACCACGCTACTTACTGCACATACTATCGTCAATTGCTTGCTAATGTAAATGTAAGCAACAATGTCGAAACTACCATGACTTAAATTTTGCGCATTAAAAAACAATTATAAGACCCACAAAAATAGTAATGCCCACATGATGGTCTCTATAATTATGTTATAAAATTATCTTAATCTGATATTACATGTTCATAAGAGTTTTCCAAAGCTATAACATTGTCTTCGTGAGAGTTTTCATAAGTATGCCCACGTGGTAGCCACGTGAATAGCATCCACTTCGCGCATCATCCAAGATTTCAAGAATACACCTCACAAGAAACAATCTAAATATGAGAACCTGCCGACAACAGCATACGTGTAGCGTTGGAGGTGAGAGCGCCGTTACACCGTACAATACGAGCATACCGTGGGAATTTCCACAGTCGTGTGGGAATTGGATTTTAATAGGAATACTTGCCTACTTACTTAGCAACAAAAAAAGAATTGCAATCAGCTGTTGAAGAATAACTATTCTCATTCACGAGTAAGATAAAATGTCAAAAATAAATTTAAAAAAAAAACATTTTGACAATAATACTCCCAGAAGACACAAGCGAATAATGATAAGGTAAGAAAAGATATTATCATCAAAAGATAATGATTTTTTTTAAAGAGATGTTATCTTTTTTCATATATTTGCATTTCAACGAGTGGTAATATCCCTTTGCATATCGACAGCACCAAATTTACAATATAATCAAACGCGTATTTTTTTATAAAATTCTTCTCACTTCTTTCAAAATCAAATTAAGAACAAGAAACACTTAAATATTTTTATTTTCTGTACGTATTTCCACAATTATATTTAGGTAGGTGCATAAAAACCAATTGAGAATATCCTAAGGATGAAAACGGACTTGTTATAAGTAAATAATACGAATACAAATAAGAAAAATGACTTCAATATTATTTGAAGAGTTTATTTATAATGTAATGTATGTTCATTACTTACTTTGCAGTACATACTTAACAGTGAAAGAAAGAAAAACTAAAAAAAATACATTTCAGACTCTATTGACATCAAGTGCGTAAGGCGCTGGCCTTTCATCTTTCGGATCCGGGTTCGATTCCGGTGAGGTCACAATAGATTTAAGTATGTGCTTTTAATAAAATTATCATTTTACTTAAATATGTAATTATTATTCATATCAAGTAAAAAAATTGCTTTTTTTAAATTTGTTAAGTAATACAAAAATATCTGTATTGTATAACAATTAATTGACAATGTCCCTTTGAAGCGGACGAAACCGGTCCTAAAAATACTAAAAGATGTAGAATTAGTACTATATGTTGTGTTTTATTTATTATATTGCATCGATTGTACCATTGTAGTTATTTAAAACAGTAAATAAAATCTCGCCTCCTCTATCATCGCGAACAACGACTACCGTATCTCATCTGCAATACCTATCTTCTATCGAACCAAAGAATACCACTTGTACCTATAACAGAATATTACAGGTCTATGATAATAATTATCTGTTCAATTAGTATAATGCTATATGTTTTTACTAAGAATTGGTTTTGTAAATGCTTGATAATGTCGATTTTATTTATAATAATAATGATAACGAGATAATGAATATTTTACATGTAGTGTTTTTGAAATGTCCATTAATTATAAACCAATATTTATTTTTTTGCCATGTCAAATCCTAAGAAGATCATGTAGACCTCCATAGAGTGGAGGTTTGTATTACGTAACCGATTTTTGTTTTTTATTACGAAAAATGTATGTCAGCCACTTGCTCAACACATTAAGTCTATACTCTTACTCCAAACACACATTGAAAAACAATATAATAATGTATACAAACATAATTTTTTTTCGAAATCAATGTAAGTTTTGTTTCATTTCAATTTATTAGATATACTTATATAGGGGCACCAAAATTCCAAATGCTCAAAGCTCCTGAGTACCTATATGAATACGACTCTAATGGCAACTGGTGACGTCTCTATAGGCATGAGCTCTACAAACTTTTTGATGATCCCAACGTCATCTAGTTTATAAGAACCCAGCGGTTGCAATAGATCAACCAAGTACCTAATATATATGGATTATCAAGGACCGACAAAGCACCTCACGTTTAATGATCCAGAAGGCAAACGGGGGTGTGGGAAGACCACGACTTCGGTGACTTGTTGGCATACAGAGAGACGTACAAGCGCTAAAAATGCTTCATCACATGAAGATAACGATGGATCGAGCAGAGTGGAAGAGTCTATTAAGTATTATATTGCACAATACTTACTTTGGAAACGCACACTGGCCCGAATTCAGCGGTTACAGGTGCAAGTCCCGTCGGGTATCGTATTGTTTTTTTTAAATGATTTTTAATAGTGGGTAGGTATATCCATGAGATATTTTCAAATTATCCCTTACAGACCCTGCACTCACTCTTGTGAGGGTCACTTTAGTATGGAATAAATAATTATTTTGGTAGTGTATGTGGTTTGGCCCTGGCTCACATGAAAGTGAGTGTAGTTGGCAGAGTGAAAACAGTCATCCTTAATTCTACATGTGCGTCGGTTGGCGACACTGGAACATTGCAAAGTGACATTTTGACAGCACTGTGTAAGGAGCATTCTGTGTGAGTACTTTATTGATTTTATTACCAAAAATTGTTCCCAATGATATTTTTGGGATGAATAATGTAATAAACATATCCTGCAACATATTTAACTATTTTTTGAAGTCATAACTATTAATTTATTATGTTTTTGACATGTTCAATCTTGTGACTCACGTTTGTGAGTGCCAGGTCTCAACAGTCACTAAATTACCAATTTTCATCTTTTACTCATTAGGAATTTCATATTATTTGAAGATTAAAGAACTTAATTATATTGATTTATGTTGTTATACATGTTGTTTATATTTATTATATTTATTTTAGATTTCAAAATGGAAAATATTGAATCTGATAAATAATTTAATAGGAAATGGAGATAATTCCGATGTTGAGTAAAAAGACGATGATGAGAATGATTTTGATTACATTCCGCCAACTATCGACAAAGATGACTCATCAGATTCGAATTTTGACACCGATGGTAATTTGTGGAACTTACATGTAGCACCACAATCATCCACTACAACCATAGGTTTTATTCTTGTACATCAATTTTATTAGTAATTTCTAACTAATTAATATTGTATTTAATATATATTGTTATAATTGTTCATTGTGCACCATATTAAAAATAAAAAAGTGTCTCAAAATCGTAAAAAACAGTTCTTTACATTTTACATTTCAACTTTCCATTCCTATTATTGTAGTGTTTGAGAGCCGACCATCACAAATGTGAGGGTCGCTTTTTCTAAATAACGAAGAAAGTAAAAAAAAAAAAAAATATATTTTTGATTTCTTCAAACCCATTTTAGATATGTTTTAAAGAGAAAACCGTTAAAAGTATTCAATTTTAGGCTTGGGTCTGTAAGGGTTAAGTATGTTCACAATAGATATAGAATGTTACATTCTCAAATCTTGTGTCGTATTCGTTGCATAAAAAAATAGTTTACAACTCAATTATTTAAGCATTAAAGCCTTAAAACTTAAACTAAGTAAGTATTTACGATTCTCCAAATAATGACAAAATTTATTATTACTTAGCTTTCTCATTCTGGTGGCCATCTGGAGTACTTAATCACATCTAGTATTCCTAAAGAGAATTAAACTTAAATAATGTAATATACCTAAATAGGCGGCTCTCGTGGTGCAGTGGGTAAGGCGCTGGCCTTCCACCCGAGAGCCACCATTCGATTCCCGGTCATGACAAAAACATTTATGTGTTTTTCTCAAAGCCTGGGTGTTTGTGATTGTTCAAAATTACTAACAACCACCTTGTACGAACAACTTGGTAACAAGAAAAGAAGAAAAACTTGGTAACACCAAAATAAAAAAAAATGTATTCTCTTAGTTATCGAATAATATTACAATATATTGCTTATGATGTGTATCTATACCTACAAAGGCATTAAGTATATTAATATCTAGGTATGTTATTGTTGTGTGCAATTCCTAGTGTAAAGAATGTATGTAGCAAAGTTAACTAAAGGGTATCAAATATAATTTACTTAATAGTTGCTTACTATTTATGTAATTATTTTATGTATTTTTATGTAACTTATGTAATTTATTTATTATATTCACAATGTTAACAAACAGGCATTTTATTTTAAGGAGGTAGGTAACTGTAATTCAGGTAGGTATATTATTCGCTGGTATGAAGATAAAAATCTACTATAATATTTATGTCATAATGTTATAACTATGAATGTTCACTCATTGATATTCTAAAATATAATACATATTATATAAATGTATCTACATATCCCTGCTATTAATACTTACTGCACAATTACTATGATCAGATAAGATGAGATAATGTAAGTACTTAAGCAATCTACTTATCAATATACCTAGGTATGTATTCAAACCATTAGAAAACTGTACGCAGATGACATGCTAGAATTACTTTCAAATTAATAATTCAGATAACATAAGGGTCGGTATGTGACATTCATGCAAGCTAATACAATTAATAGTTACCTATGCATAATTTTCACAAACATTGATTTTCATAATATGGATATCAAATTACTTATGGATCTATATAAAACATAATTAGGTATATGGGACTGTAGTTGGAAAGCTAAGTCTTTTAATTTCAAGTGGCTACTGTGAACTATAAGAAAAATAACTGTCATGGGAATGATTGGTGAAAAAATGAGAAAAATCATAATAGTGGTGCACCATTGGCGTTAATTTTGACAGTAAATTAATCCATACTATTCAATGTATCGCCAATCGTACAACAATTTCGTTATTTGAATGCATTTGAGGGGTTCTAAGGTATTTGAAAAAAAATGACAGCTAATAGAGGTTATGGCTATTAGACACAACAATCATTTTTCAAGTGGTTGCATGATTCTGTCATTGTGCCAAAATCATTGTTTTATGTATAACACGTTAAAAATAGCTGCATTATCACTGTACCAGCTTATAAAATAAAATATAGATAAAAATTAATGCAAATTACTCGCTACGTCACAATATTGGCTTTGACATGACCTAACCCCTTTCCGTTTGAAATGCGCAATGAACAACCCACCCGTGAATAACCGTGCTGGAATTTTTTTAAGTAATTATCCTATTGTTAAATGTCATCAATATACAGAATGTAATCATGCAAAAGAAATAAAACACATGACAATTATCAGCTGCAAATAGATGTCTAGTGGGCGGAGAACTAACGTACTAACTGCGACTTTAAAATGAACTTACGTTTTCCACGGACTCCAGATTAAC
Source organism: Rhyacophila brunnea (assembly GCA_022495005.1). Lineage (NCBI taxonomy): Eukaryota > Metazoa > Arthropoda > Insecta > Trichoptera > Rhyacophilidae > Rhyacophila > Rhyacophila brunnea. The sequence goes on along the minus strand of JAGYXB010002095.1, from coordinate 197,591 downwards.
TCCAAACGGTGTACGAATGCCAGACAAATTGTTCATTTATTGTACAACATAAAATTGACACTCACTGAAACACCGAGAACACTCTTATTATTTAAATTACTCAAAAACAAACCGTGGACGACAGCTACGGCCATTTTTACAGGTTAGGCAACTTTTGTGTTTTGTAATTTTGTTTCGCATAGTGCTGCCAGTACTGATGCATAAAGTATCCATAAGATTAATTGAAATTACCTCTGTAGACAATATAAATATTTTCTAAGAATATAAGGCTATTTTTAATTAAAGGTATGGTGAAATAATATTTGGGTAAAAAAAACATTATTATCATTTTACGTACCTGCTAACTTTGAAACTTGCTTATGGCTAACATCATTTTTGATGAATATTGGTATAGTTATTAATTACTTAATCTATGCTTTATTGACGATGTTGTCGACGTCCTACTGTTCTTCCTAAACCTATACAGACATCCAAACGGATATACCTTACCACAGAAATATTAAAAATCACTTTTACAAGATATTATTAAGTAGGTACCTTTAAGATTGTTTACAATATCCCTGTAGTCCAATGCGTATGTGCTGGCCTTTTATCTGAAGGCTCCGGGTTCAAAGGCGTGATGGTAATTTTTTCATTCTATTAAACTGACTCCCCATGTCCTTTTGCAGTGTTTTAATTATGTTACATAATTATTATGACGTCTTTGGCAACTTCATACGTCTTGATCGTATTAAGCCTAACAATTATTATTATTTATTTTGTTTAAACTAAGATTGTCTTTGTATGTAAATAGATACCTACCTACCTACAACTCCAAGCACTTTATTTTTATTTTTTAGAAACTACTTGCCTTGGAAAATTTATATATATTTTATTTTATAAAAACATCTTTGTTGAAACACAGAAGTACTCCGACTAAATTGTATTTGGAAAAGGGGAATA
>JAGYXB010002095.1:0-196626 GCA_022495005.1 Rhyacophila brunnea | reverse complement strand
TTAATTCCCACCCTTTGGAAAATTCGCTGTTTACATTACCTAGGTACATCAAAACAAAAAATATAAATATATTTTTATATTTATAATACTGGCAACTGGCAGCACTGCACCGAATGTTTTGCTGTCAGTTTGACAATTTTACGTATATTATTATATCTATGCCGACAATGGTCTGACATTAAATTGCAGAGTTTAGGAGTAATACCTATATTATTTTGTATTATTCAAGATTATTTTATGTTAGAATCTTATTATTGAAAATACATAATTTAAAAATAAACTCAACTTACAATTTTCATGACGAATTGGAAATTGAGTAAGTATTGATTTGTGATATTGAAATACAATCTAAGTGTTGTTTAATTTGTCCTCAACCAAATATAATCAAATCAATTAAAAAAAAAAATAGGTGTTTTCAGTTGAAAAATGACAATGGGAAGTGATGGATAGATCACCGCCAATTTCGATACTGAATAGTAGATCACCGTCTACTTGAAGTTGGACATGCCTACTTTACACAATATTATCATTTCTCAATTTGATCAGTCAAATCGTTGTTGAGCGGTTTAAAACCCGCTTTTATAATTCTTGTTTATATTAGACAGGATAATTTCACTGGTCTCATATACAACTAAAATTTAAATATAATTAATTTGGTACTTAGGTAGGTATTGAAACTTTCAATGTAACGTATCTCATTTTAATTAGACAGTGATACCTCCAATATACTTAGTCATCACAACGAAACTATTGAAAAAACTCGATAATGACCACCACAACCTGTTATTTAGATAAATCGGTTTATTATTAATTATAGAAAAACTTAAGGGGGGACATGCTCGTCGTAGGTCAAAATTGAGTTTTTATTGTATTTTCAAACCATGATCCTGGACACTCCTTAAACGTTGAAGATAATCTATTTATATAATTTTGAAGCCTTATTATCCCTCATATTTATTTTAAACATTTGATGACTGCATAAAGTATTTTTGTTACATAAAATAGTATTCTTTTAAACCTCTCACTGTAATGGTTTAGAATATAGACATATTTCGGTATATAACTGTGCAGTGGTGTTAAGATTTTTTACATTTATTAATTTTTAAACGCATTTATAAAACCATTAGTATAATTTATGACGAGATAATTTTTGTAAAATATTCATGATAAAAAAATAAATTGATAATCTCTTTGATCTCAAATTTGACAAGAATTAGGCATTTTATTATTCAAAAATCGGCAAGATTAACACATTTGAAGATAATTCTAAAGATACTTATTATAAGCTATGTCTTTGACCATTCAAGTGTGATAAACATCCTACGAATAATGATTGCTTTATAATAATTATTGACCTTCAAACCGTTCAAACACGCGCGTCAATATCATTTTACTCCCTACTTCAATTAAAGTTTGTCAATTTATGGCTACGGCCGTATGCTGTAGCTTAACTACTGGGGAATGACAAAAGAAATGGCGTATTTCAAAAAAACACTACCTTATTCTTAGGTCAATAATAATTATAAAGCAATCATTATGCATTAGATGTTTATTACACTTGACTGAATCATCTTCAAATGTGTTAATCTTGCCGATTTTTTGAATAATAAAATGCCTAATTCTTGTCAAATTTGGGATCACAGAGATTATCAATATAATTTTTTATCGTGCATATTTTACAAAAATTATCTCGTAATAAATTATACTAATGGTTTTATAAATGCGTTTAAAAATTAATAAATGTAAAAAATCACAAAAACACCACTGCACAGTTATGTACCGAAATATGACTATATTCTAAAACATTAGAGCGAGAGGTTTAAAAGAATACTATTTTATGTAACAAAAATACTTTATGCAGTCATCAAATGTTTAAAATAAATATGAGGGATAATAAGGCTTCAAAATTATATAAATAGATTATCTACAACGTTTAAGGAGTGTCCAGGATCATGGTTTGAAAATACAATAAAAACTCAATTTTGACCTACGACGAGCATGTGGGCCGTTAAAGACTATTTTTGTACATACCTATCTCCTCAAAATTTTGTCATATTTGAGGTTTTAACAACTCAACGATGATATTATTATGTACATACTACATAGCGGTCACTCAATATAGATCATTAATCGGCAGTGTTATACATAAAAACATATATTTTTCCTATTTCTAAGGGGTTTCTATAAAACTACAATGACTAATACTTTCTTAGGCATATGATATCTATTAAATTCATAATTACAATGAAATATTGCTTCTAAATAAAACTAATTTAATATTGTGTCACATTTCAGCACTCCATGAGATGGACGTCTATGGCAACAATAGATGAACACAATTTTCTAAGATTTGCTCTATTCATTTTGCTGCAAACAACTTTGATATAACCGGAACTTGTACAAGATTGCAAAGATCAACGATACCTTCAAATCATCGTACCTACAAGTTATCTGGATGTTTTGTTTTATGTGGAGATTTATCAATTGCCAAGTAGTGTCAATTCAAATCATATAATACTTTTTTTTATAAACTCTATTCCATACACCAATGCTCCATTGCTACACAAGTAAGACGATTTAAAGTTGTTGGGCTTTTTCTACTTGGAGTACCCTGAGTCCGTGAACTTAAACCCTCAATCAACCAGGTTTATTGGATGTCAAACATATTTTATAATATATTACTTGACGAGTCGCTATAAATCATCCATTGATGACTACCTTGAGTTTGATTAGAAATTAATATGCTATTAAAACTTAAAAAAAACGTGGAGTGGTTCTGAATTTTTTATTACTTATTTCATATAAAGATTTAGAGACCAACTCATTTTGTTTTATACAACTTTATATAACTCTTAGAGGGAGTAGAATAGATGTGTTCATTTATAATTTAGTTGAAAAGAGACCTCGGCGTCGAAAGCACGTCATTTTAAATCAACTTAAATGTAAAATGTGCAATCTAACTTTTACGTTATGGACTGATCACGATCAAAAAATAGAACATGGAAAGATGGATATAAATTTGGCGGCTGTGTCTGGTGTCTTGACCACTGGTGGTAGATATTCTCAATTAGAAAAATTGTGTGCTAGTCAGAATATACCCTATATGTCTAGCGTGACATATGTAAAGCACGAAAGAATTGCCAGAAAGGATCTTACCAATTATGAACAATAGGAGCAGTAATCCCATATAATACAGCTGATGAGTTTTGGAATATAATGCAACCAAAACTTGAAAAAAAAACCGTCCAGTGTGAGCATGAGAATATATTCTCATATAAGTTTTCTATATACATCAGTGTCATTAGCAGCTGAATGCGATTAGTGCAGTTAAAAGTGAAAATGACAAAACAAATCAAATGAGTTTAAGTAGTGATAATGTAGATAAATTTTATATAAATTATATTTAAGGAAAAATCAGGTGAATGAAGACAAATAACAAATATTATACAGGTCATTGGATGACCGAATGGTAAGCAACTGTCTATATTACATTTTTCCGCCAAATTGCACACTTAACCAACATGCGCCACGTAAAATGGAGATTTAATGGTATTTTCACAGCATAAGCATGGACATTCCTTAAACGTTGTTGATAATCTATTTACATAATTTTGAAGCCTTATTATCCTTTATTTTTATTTTAAACATTATTTGATGACTGCATAAAGTATTTTTATTACATAAAATAGTATTCTTTTAAACCTTTCAATCTAATTTTTTAGAAGATATATTTCAGTACATCCATGTACAGTGATGTTAAGATTTTTTAGGTTTATTAATTTTGAAACGTATTTATAAAACCATAAGTAAAATTGGTTCGAATCCTGGGTCATTGTTTTTCAATTTGTGTGTGAGTCAGGGTCTGGACCTAATAGGTTGAGCAAGTGGCTGAAATCCATTTCTCGTAAAAACAAAATCTGTTAATACAAATCTCTACTCTGTGGAGGCCCATATGATCCTATTAGGATCGGACATGGTCGGATAAAAAAAAAGACCAGCTATTACAGATCACATGTAAAAAATCATGTTTTCAATTCTCAAGGCCAATTTTGTAGAGCGTCGCCTTAATATTTGTATTCTCTTCACTCTATTATGTTATCTACACCTAAATAACAATATTTTTTGATTATCGGTAGACATAATGGGTATATTTATTTATTATACTTGACTATTTTACTCATTGCTTGCTTGATCAGTGGGAAAGTCAAACAACTTATTGTCCGTGGACTTTTGACCCATCAATGCGTATATTAGAGGCTATTTGTCAATTATTTACAGACTTACTAAAATTAGATGGAGAAAATATTTTTTAATGGTTTTGAAGTCATTGGGCTGTTGACATTTTGCATATTTATTTATTACTTATTTTTGTCTCTTTCTATTTTCAGATCGGCAATATTTCCGTGCCCCCAACATCCACAGTGGAGGGAGGTAGACATGCCAATAATTGAAAAAAATCATATTCCAGCACTTAATAAAAATTAATTTTCTGAATGCAAAACTACTTACCTAAAAAGAAATGTAATCCAGACATTAAAAGGCCAGGATAATCTTGAAGGTATCAAAATGTCATTTTCTTTTCGTGATTTGAACTCACTGATGAGGTACATTGCTAAATCACAGGGTTAACCCATTCAAACAAAGCACTCTGCAGATATTCTAAAGTCAGCCATTATGTGACATTTTTATTCACCTGCAGATTATAAATATTATGTAAGATGAGTTAACTCATTTAGTGCTTAACACCGCGACTGGCACATTTGGAGCAGTTGGCTATTGGATGTAATTAACGTGTTATTTAAATGTGGTAATTAAAAGGTCAGCAAAGATTGTCTTGTGTGATTTGTGATTGATTGACAGTTTTATCTCACGGCCGAACATTACCCTTAGCTATAATAACAACCTTATAGTTGCTGACTAGATAATTACTTTTTAATTACCACATTTAAATAGCATACATATTGTATCAAATGGCCACCTAATCGTTACGCGCTGGGCGCATCTTTAGCCTCCTATGTATTAAAAGATATAGAATTACTTGTGCAATTGTTTCAACATAATCGACTGTACGTCGTATCGAGTTCATCACGTATATAGTATCACAGTAAAAATTGTACCAAAAGCGACAAAATACCTCAAATGCAAAGTTATTAGAAAATTTCTGTGTGCTTTGGAAGTATACTGGTAGCCTTATAACTGCTCACCATATTATAAACTGCGATGTTCATGTCCCATTTGGTACATATTTTTAATTCCCTATGTATATTTCACATAATATTATATTATTTCAGGCTTTGTTGTTCATCTCTTTCAAAAGATCTTCAAATTTGAAATATTAGCAATCATAAGTGATATGAATGATATTAGATGAAACAATATTTGCGCTTACATAGTACAAGTTGATTTTCCTGAATCATCTCAAGCTGATCTCGAGGAGCAAGTCCGAACTCAAAACGATCGACCAGATTGGTGATCATTTGATCAAAAAACGATTTTTTGCTAAAAAAAATTAATGGTGAACATACACAAAATGAAACTCGGCTGCACAGCTTGCAGAAATGTTGGAACTCTGGAAACTGAAAAGACGATGGGAATGAAATATCTTTTCAAATCATTTATTGATAATCTTTATGTTTTATACCATGCGTCGCCGAAAAATAACAGTGAGTTGCATTTATGTGCAGAATTACTAAGCGTAGAAGTGCTGAAAATTGGAAGAGTTTTAAGTAGATACCTACCTGATGATGGGTGGCATCTAGTTTTCGTTCAGTTTCGGCTGGGTGGAATAATTATGAATTTTTTTCTCGAATCATTTTGAAGAAGCGATTAATGAGCCTACAAGAGATAAAAATGATAAGTGTACTTACGATGTCTTAAAGAAAAAAATAACATCTACAACTTCTTATTGAATCTGGCATTGATGTGCGACCCTCTCCAAGAATTTGTTAGAAATAAGTTTGGACCTACGAGACCGCAATGTGAACCTTTACATTGCAAATCGGAAAATAAATGAACTAGAACAAATGATACAGAATTTGGAACCTAATTGTTTTTATCTTTTTACTTCAATATTTACATAAGAACATGAAGTCAATTAATTTAAATTTTCAGGGGCAAACAAAAACTGTCTCAAAAAATTGAAAAAAATGTTTTTTTTTAACTAAACACAAAAAAAAATAAGTTAAAAGGTATCAATTTTCAATTTTTTGAGACGGTTTTTGTTTGCCCCTGAAAATTTTAATTAATTGACTTCCACGGTGTTGTTTCTTAAGCAACGCTTTCTCTTCTACTTTATTGTTATATTGGTTGTTATTTCTAATCAAGTTATTTTTATATTTTGTATTTATTATGTATTATAGCGCATTGGCCAATCTATGTAATGCTATAATACTCTTTTTTTCTAAATAAAATTAAACAAATAAATAAAATGATTTATTTTTTGGTTATATTTTTTATCCAAGGAGTTTATATAATTTCAAAGACATTGATTGAAAATTTTGGACCCTATTATAAATGTGCTGCAGCTGCTGTATGCAATCTACATTTTCGTGAAGTGACACTCCACAAAAATGTTTCAAAAAATGATCCTCCAATTGACCCGAAAATATTTTGTTCTACGCTGAAAGGGAAGATAGCAAAGTTATTGAGTTTGCACTTCGGGCTTGCATACATGACAAAAAATATTGGCCTGAAGATATTGATAATCGATTGACATTTGGAGAGATGGAAATTAGAAACACCTCAATTAGACTAAAACTAGACGAATGAGAAATGATTTGTGGATTTCATGAATAGATTCTCGAAAAGACATCCTGAAAAACTATTGCGTGTGATATATGCTTTGAATTCTATTCCCATTTCTTCAAGTGAATGTGAACGCGAGTTTTCACAAATGAATCTAATTAATACCCCAATTAGAGCTTCGTTGAAGACCAACAGTTTTGCTATTTTTGTTCATCAAGCACGTCGGACCGACCACCTTTGACCTTTTTCGATACTTCAAAATACGTTGATCGGTGGTTACTCAAGGAAAAACATTCGGGCATAGACACTATTTTAAACACTAAGAAGAAAAGGAATCTAGACGATTTGCCGGGTCACTATATTCAAATAATATCATGTTTTTACAACTTTAGTTGTATATTTGTATTTAATTTGTTTAATCACTGCTGACCTGTTAATTAATTTTTACACATTTAAAAATCATGTTAATTATATCTAATGGCCAACTATTGCAAACGCGCCTCAGCAATAATTTTAGATTTGTTACATGTCTAAAATAATTTTAAAAAAATGCCAAATTTTTTTATGCGCTTTGTGGCATAGGGAAAGCTGCTTTAAATTTCATTTAACCTTATCACTGCCAGGCAATTTTTACTAGGTGGACACTTGTAGGCCAGCTATTTTCGGAATAAAATAAATCCTTTAAAAACTATGAAATAGGCACGGAATGATAAATATTTGTGAAAACTTACCAACACATGTTTATAGAGTTAATCGTGAATATTTTCACACAAAAATGTTTATTCAGAAGTTATGACGTTTACAAGAACCCGCGAGTTAATTCGTCTGTAGCCTGACGCGACATACATGCTTTGGGGAAAAACCTTGACAAGAAATGAGTTCCGGCACCTTTGGTTTTTAAAAAAAAGCCATGCATAATATTATATTCTTTTTAACACTACAACAAGCTATTAGGCCCAATGTCATTGGTAGTTAATAGTGAACGAGATACAATCACAAACACCCAGGCTTTGAGAAAATCACATAAATTGCGACCTCACCGAGTTTTCAAACCCAGGGCACCTGGATGAAAGGCCAGCGCCTTACGCACTGGACTGCAGGGGCTGCCTGATGGACACGCTGATAACTTGTAAGATTAGATTAGGATTATTATATCATATCCATGAGGTGTACGATGATCTTCTCAGAAACACTCACAAAAATCGAGATGCTGAATTGCACCCTCTTTCACCTTCACTCGTTCGAACGTCGCATACAGAACCGTCTGAGCGCCACGCAGCAAATGTTATCACACAGACGGCAGAGAAGGGATCCCCTGTTTAGCTATATAAGATGATATTTGACCTTCGGTTATCAATTAGAATTGAATTGAGTTTGGCTCCAACAAAAGATCTAATTCTCTTACTTCACTACAGTAGTCTTGCTTGCACTCTGAAAACAGATAAATACGGTATCCCGTAATCCCAATCAGAATCAAGTGAGCTATTCGATTGAACTAGGTACATGATCTGACAACGCCATAGCTCCAGTTTATAAATTACTCCGATACTTATTATACCTCCGTTATATCAATTATTATCACTAACCCATAACTTATAAATATTAACTGAAAAATAGAATCTACATCGTTAATAACCCTGGATTTTAGGATTTGGAGTATTCAATTAATATTATTTTTTTACATCATTAGGATTTTTAAAAATTCAGGTGCACATACGTATTATGTTTAAAACTTCTCCATAACACACATCATAACATAAATCTTAGATGGTCTGCAACTGCCATCTTTATCACTAGTATTTATCAGGAATGCATATAATTTGACAGGTGCATACAAATTCAAATTATTCAGAACATCAGAATTAGATATCTTCCCAAGTGACAGCAGGCAAAAATTCTTTAAGAGCTTTAATTGACCTATGAGCTTCAAGAACAAGCATATCTTGAAGAAAAATTGTTGGGATATACCTATTCATTTGAAAAATTATGAAAGGAAAATAGTTACCTATCATGGTGTAGTGTGTAAGGGACTGGCCTTCCATCCGGGAGCTCCGAGTTCGATACCGGTGAGGTCAATATATATTTACTCAATCTTATACACAAACTCCTCAAGCCTGGAAGTTTTGCCACTGCAATTGGGCTACACGGCGTGTTGTGGTGTTTAACAAAGAAACAAATAAATAAAATTATGTTAAAATAACAACATTGAAGAAATTTCTCCTGGATGCATTCCAAAATAAGCTTATAGTCACCCAGATAATGGGCTAATATCAAGAATACTACCCAGATGAAAGGTTGACTGTGCATAAGACATTATGATTCTTGAATGGCTTAATAATTTGTCTCATAATGAATTGAAGATGTCACCCAAACAACGATGTATGGCAAACTTCAAGAAATATTTCTCTCTCATTGTAGATAGTCATTTTTATCATTAAAATTTAATTTATCATGTAAGTTCCCTCCAAAATGTAAAAGAAAATAATATCCTACTACATTTAAATGTATTCATGTAGGTATATTGATTAGAGTTTTCGTATGATCACTACTGATTCAATAAATTGTAGTAAATTACATCTTTGATATCATGTTGGTAGATGTCTCAAGCAGGAGTACTTTTTTTTCATAAATTATTATAGAAAATTTGGAAAGCTCAAAGAACATTTAAATTTTATGAATGTAGTTGTATGGAGACTAGGGTCATAAAAATGAATAATATGACAGTATCTATACCTACGTACGTATATATATTATGATAAATATATTTGTTTCACTTCACATTTAAAAAAACATGCTGTTGTTTCATTTTTTGCAGCAGAAATTTTTATACTTACTGTCTTTGGGATTCAACTGATTTCTGTACTTATTAATTTATAAGTTCATGATTGGAAAATCTTTTCATTACATATCCCCATAATATATTTATTTATTTTTACACCACCTGAATTAACCACAGCTCCCGGGCACATCACCTGCAGCAATACTTAAATAATTGTAAGTTTATTTCTTGATTAAATAGGTAATAAACTTATAACTTTAGAAAATCAATATTACATGTGCGTAAAGATTGAAGTTATACATACACACTATAGAATAATTCCAAAAATATCAATGTTCAAATTCAAAAAATATGTGATTTATTCAAAATTCTTTATCCTTTGTCAGGCGGCATCTGCAGTTAGCTATAGCTGAGCACTTGGCCACAGTGACAGGCAGATAACGGCGCGATGGCGTCTTGCGCAACTCAAACGTATAACCGTGTGTAATATGCCCCAAAAAAGACACTGTCTTCGAACATTTGACACACTGTTATACGTTTGAGTTGCGCAAGACGCCACCGCCCTCTGACCACTACGTTCTTGCACTGACTCTAAGGGCTTATTTATACGAACATAGTACTAACCATTAGTACTAACATTAATACCGACACTTGGTTACAGGCCGAATACTAATGCTCATTACTAAATATATTTATTTACTTTGCAAATTCAAGATGTTCACAATATGATGTGAAAAAACAAAGAAATAGTGTTAAAAAATTGAACCAATGGGTATAAAAAGGGTACCCACCACCTATAATGAGTAAATACAAAAATTATAAAGTAGGTACATAGAAGTACACCGAATGACCTAATTAGGCCCTAAATTAATAATTTATTAAACATTATTCACCTAACATAGGTACCTTAGGCAAATGGAATACTTATATCAATATCTGAAGCGATTTGGTTAAACAGTTATTAGGTACTCCTGCAATAATTGGCATTACCAATGGTAGGTTAGGTTAGGTTATTTTATACAAGTATTAAAAATCTTCTCTATTCAACCACAATAAACGAATGGGTGGGAATTAATCGCACAATGCAATAATCAAAGTTCACAAAAAAAAAAATAACTTTAACATTTGGAAAGTAGTTTTCACATTTATATTAAATGATTTCACAAATAAAAAGATGAAATCACATAAAATAGTTTGTTTCACAAAACAAAAATCATAAATCACTCATTGTAAATATAAATTCACTCAATTTTGACAACTGCACACATTTGTAAAATTGTTTTCACCGACAAATAATATATCGCACAAATGTCAAACTAATAATTGTAGCAGCAATACAATTTATTAGAAGGCAATCGCAAAAATGATGCTTAGGTGTCAATATAATTAATGTTTAACGAAGTAATATAAATATGTGTATATTCATGCTGCTATCGTTCATATATTATTTGATGTAAATCTACAACCAAATAACACCACCTAGGTATATCTTTTTCGGTTCATCGATATAAATTTTGGCAAATGTGGCGCAGATGCCGTTATAAGATTGTATAAGTATCATTTTTGAACTTAACCTAACCTAACCTATTCTAACGTAATCTAACCTAATATAACTTAACCTAACCTAACCCAACTTAACATAACCTAACCCAACCTAACCTGACCTGACCTGACCTAACCTAACCTTTTTCGGCGGGGGGAAATCTTCTTAAGACACCACCAGCAGTCAGCGGCGACTGACTGATGGTAGTGTGGGATTCTTACCCACTAAAACCCCCCTCCTCTTCTCAGCTGCCCCCCCGGAATCCGCTTTTATGCATTACTTCAGGGAGGCAGCTATGTCCTTGCCTTTTGTTAGGCCACTTCTACCTGTTCTCCTCGCCGAGATCTTTCGTCTTCTTCTTTGGTCTTGAGGGCGCACGATGCGAATTCTGCCCATGCTGACCATGCAGCTGTGCTTTCCAGCATTGAGGAAACCATGTTCGTCAGCGACATTGCTTCCTCGCTGACAATCCCTTTCAGGGTGTTTCTGGCTTCCTCCCAAGCTGGGCAGTCAAACAGCGTGTGCGCAGGGTTGTCGTCATGGCCTCCACAGTGATGGCATTCGCGGGTCACTTCTTTCCCTATCCTGTGAAGGTAGTTGGAGAAGCATCCATGACCAGTGAGCATTTGGGTCAGGTGGTAGTTCAGCTCGCCGTGTTTCCTTTCGCACCACGCGTTTAGGTTTCCGACGAGCTGATGTGTCCACCTGCCCTTTGTGGAGGCATCCCACCTTTCTTTCCATTTTTGCATGGTCAGCTCCTTAGCGTCGACTTTTTTTTGGCCGTTGTACACTGCTTGCCTTTCTTTGGCAAGCAGGTCTATGGGCGGGGTGGCAGTCAACACGAGGATGGCGTCCTCCGACACCGTGCGGTATGCCGAAGCGACTCTGAGTGCATTTCTTCTTTGCACCCTTGCCAGAGTGAGCCTCGTGCTCTCTATTTTCGTGGCATCGGCCCATATTGGGGCGCCGTATAGGAGGACGGAGTGGACCACTTCGGAGTAGAGTTTCCGTCTCTTTTGTTTTGGTCCACCGATGTTGGGCATCAGCCTGGCAAGGTCTTCTGCAATTCTCGTTGCCTTGGACGCCGCCTTTTCTGCGTGCTCTGCAAATCGCAGCTTGTCGTCGATCTGTACTCCGAGGTACCGTAATGATCTGGAGAACGGCACCTCGAAGCCGTCAACCTCAAGTTTTGGCGGCGCCAGCTTTCTGCGCCTTGTGAAAAAGACGGCTTCTGTTTTATGGACAGCGAGCTCGAGCCCTCTGCTGTCAAGCCATCTTCTGACTTTTCTTATAGTCTCCTCTGCAGCAAAGCGTAGTAGCTGGGTTGTTTTAGCTGTGACGAGGACGGCCACGTCATCGGCGAAGGCAACCAGAGTCGCTTCTTCGGGCAAGGGGATTTTAAGAAGGCCATCGTACATCACATTCCACAGAGCTGGCCCAAGGACTGAGCCCTGTGGAACACCCGCCGAAACGTTACGTTGGCACTTCTTGCCCGTGCACTCGTACTCGAGTACTCGCTCCGTGAAGTAGCTCTCGACGAGCCTGACGATGTGCACTGGTGCGCCGATTTCGACAAGCGCGTTGAGGGTTTGTTCCCAATTTGCCGTGTTGAAGGCGTTCTTGACGTCCAGTGCAATCAACACGACGTGCTTACTTGCCTTGACACTTCCTTGCCAGGCAAGTCGGATCGTCGCTACTACCTTCGCTATTGCATCGATGGTAGATCGACGAGGACGGAAACCGTGCTGGTTGTGTGACAGTCCTTTGTCTTCATCCTCCAATGACACCTGGAGTCGCTGAAGGATTAGTCTTTCTAGCAGCTTTCCGGCTCCATCGAGCATGCAGAGTGGTCGGTACGAAGATGGGCCAGGTGGCGTCCCCTTGCCCTTTGGTATGAGAACTAGTTTTTGCCTCTTCCAGGGCGAAGCGAAAGTTCCTTCCCGCAGACATGTGTTAAAAACCGCCAGCAGCAGCTCAGGGTCAGTCAATGCGATTCGTTTGATAACCGCGTTTGGAATGCAGTCTGGTCCTGGTGCCTTTGCGGTTTTTATGCGCTTGGCAGCCATAAGCAGTTCTGTTTCGGAGAATGGGCTGATCACCTCGTCCATCGCAGCACAGGAACTTTCTCTGGGCTGGTGCTGTGGAAAAAGGGTGCTTATTACCGACTACAAATTGCCCGGACCCTGGAGGTAGGGATCTACGACTGCAGTCCGGAGCCTCTTTCTTACAATTTTGTAGGGCATGCCCCAGGGATCTTCATTGACTGAACTGCACAGCTCGGCCCAGCATCTTGCCTTGCTCTCTTTGATGGCTCTCCGTAGCGCCTTCCTGTGGTCTTGGTGATTCCGTTGGAGGTCGTCGTTGCTAGGTCTCCGTTGAGCCCGGCGTCTGGAGGAAAGGCATTCGCGGCGGAGCTCAGCAATGTCTTCGTTCCACCAGTAGACTGGCCGTCGCTGGTTTTGGCTGCTACGTCTGGGCATTGAAGCGTCACAACTGTGTTTCAGAAGGTTATTCAGAGCGCTGGTAATTTCCTCAGCACTAGCACTCTGTGATTTGCTTAGCACCGCACTCCTTCTTTCAGCAACGGCCTCATCAAGTGCCGTCAGGCTGAGCTTTCGGGCCCCCCAACCGGTATTTGCGAGATTCGGTTGGAGTCTGGTGAAGCACGCTTCTAGATCAAAACTGATATAGCGGTGATCGCTGTGGGAGTATGCGTCGAGGACTTGCCAATTTCTGATTCCCCCCACGACTGATTCGTCCGCAAACGTGGCATCAATGACCGAACCGTTACTGCCTCGGACGAAGGTGTGACGACTACCAATGTTAGCCGCATGTAAATGCAAGTGAGACACCATCTCAGAGAGCAAGACTCCTCTTCTGTCTGTTGTCGATGAGCCCCATTCTGGAGCTTTTGCATTGAAGTCTCCGGCAAGGATTACAGGTAGGATTGACGTTTTCACGTCAACCTAACCTTACCTAACCTAACCCAACCTAACCTAACCTAAACTAACCCAAACTAACAAATAATCCAGTTTATCGGCTATTTTCAAAATGCGTTTTCCGCTGTATCCGCTTTAACCGAACAGTACCAATATGACCTAATGATGGTGTTGATTTAGTTTTTTTTTTTAAATTCATTAAACCCTACCTCACTAAACCATAAACAATAAAATATATTCTTCTATCTTTAAAATATCTAAAATTATGTATGATTTAAACGAATATTTTTGACTATTATCTATTATGGCTTTGATTATGCATGGTGTAATTAAATTTAAAAACTTACAAATACTATCTACACATCGTAGTCGTAGTTCAATAAAAACAAATACGTTTGACTGATAAAGTATAGTTTAGTTTAATAGCTTACCTCCACCCTTCGCCACTACAGTATCCATTAATTTGTAATACTTAAGCGTTCACCTGTGTCTAACATGCAATCTTCTAAAATCTAAAGTATAAATGATGTTACTGTCTACTATATCATAACCCATATTTATTTTCATAGAATATGGGACTTAGGTACTTATAAGTAATTTCGATGTAGGAAACTATAATTTTGAAAGTAGTAAGGATACTCTTATTTTTAAAACATGGATTTACACCTAATTAAATTACGAAAGTGTTTCAATTTAAACAAAACTATACAAGGCCGTTGCCTAACGTCCTGAAAATGTAAATTAAAAAGAATAAAAGTTTCCATTTGTGAATAAATTTGTAGGCCTATTTTATCTACTGGATTAAAATTTTAGAGATTTTCTTCTTTACTTTCCCAAAAGAGATTAAGACTTTGCAAAAATCTCTATTTGAAGGGTAAGAGAATATTGCTTACTCTACTAACTTTGGACTCCCCCGTTTACCCTTTAGGTAGAATATTGATTTTCTCTTCTTCAAAACGAGCTTTCTGGATTACTTTAAAAACTGACTTAAATAAGTTATTTATCGGCTGATGGAAATATTTTGAACTAATTTTATCAAAATTGGTTTTAATTTAACATTGGATTTATTTTTACTGACTTCTGTTTACAAATAAATTACTTTTATTGAAATTAATAGGTATCTAAATTATATTATATAATAGGTACTACAAACAGTAATTTAAATATAATACTTCCATACAACATGTGTTAAATTTAGACTAAGAATTTAATGGGTTGGGTGAATGACTAGAAACCATTCCTCGCTAAGCTCTGTTAACATTACCGCTATTTTGTGGAGATAATATAATATATATATATATATATGGTTCGCTTTTTTCAAGTAATACCTAAACTTCCAGGGGCAGCAAAGGGGTGCTCTTTGTAAATAGCCACCTATTGTATTTTAAATATTGGATGCTTACGGGGTGACATTTTACTAGTCAAAAATAGCCCCCATAGTTAAATTATGCAACTAAAAATACCCACACGTACCATCAATAAGTAATACCTAAATATGATGTAGTATTTCTATTACTGTGACACTCACAATACACACTAATACGAAAATATTATGAGTTCTCATGACTTTTCTCCTGAAATATTCTGAAGTAAATAAACAAATATCTAGATGTTACTCTAAAATACAGATTCTTCAATCCTGAAAATAATTTCTAACAATCTTCTAAAGTGCTCATTTAAGTATTTATACCGCGAACACTTTCTTCAGTCAATTTACCTCCAAAATATGTGCAAGCTTTTTGCGAACGGTAAGCACTATCTCATCCCTCTCTAATATTATCCACAATCCATTGACGTGCGTCCAATTCACTTTGACACCTTGAAGCTAAAATAAACGTATAGAACTGTAGTCAAATTATTTACTATAATTTTAAATAACACTTCAGCTATTAATTGTTATATAATTTGGACGTGATTAATTATTGGTTATTAGGTAAATTACAGCGCCCATATTGCGATGATTGTGGATTCAAGAGGAACCTATTCGATTTTTTAAATATTTTTTTTTCTGTGCTGGTCGAAATTATTTGAATGGTCACTATTTTTTTTGCGTAATATTTGGTTGTGATCAAAAAGATTAAATATCTACATTGTTAAGTAGAAGTACTTCTGCCAATTCTGCATGCTTTTTAGTACCTACTAACGAAGTAATATGGTCATATGATGAGAAAGTAAAAATTATCAACAACTAACATTTAATCTTGATATGTTTTTGTAGGTCAGCCAAATAGCAAAGCGTTTTTATCCATCCAAATGTTTCTCAGATAATGAAACCTCCAAGTATAAATTACAACACCACATAGTTGAACCGAACATGTAATATTATAACCTACGTATGTACCCATTATGGATAGATACTAATATGCTATTTTCTTTTTTGTTTTATAATGATTAATATTATGAACAGATAAGTAGGCCTCTAACTACTGATACAATCCATACTTTTTTATGTTTTCTGGTAGAGTATGTATGACAACTTAGTTATTTTTACATACATTTATTTGTATTTTAAGCCTTCATTGACAAACATACTTTTATATTTATCCTGTTAATAGTAAATTATACTATTGTACCATATATTTTAACCATCTCTTTGTTCATTATGTTATGTAGGTACTGTATACGCGTAGAAGGAAATGATTTAATGGTGGTAGGAAAAATATGCTTATTATACCTGCCTATCGTTATTGATCATTCTAAAACTCTCTGGTATCTAAAACCTATACTCCCGAAAAATATTTACTACTGAATTAAATAGTTTATTAAGTAGGCATGTGTACCTACACCACTGAAACATGAAAGGGTTATGTCATCTCATCTACCCCATAATAGTTCCGACGAAAGAAAGGGGTTGCTTAATTGCAACCGTTCACAAAAACTGAAACAATATGCACGGTCTGACGATACTCTTAAAAGATGCATAAGGGCTCGGAAAGGGTTACTAAGGTAGGTACATCGTTGAATCTATGAATTTTTAATAAGGTCGCGAAATATTTATGTTTATAATTTGCAGGTATGAACAATAATATTTTGAAGTTGAATGGCTTTGTGAAAATTTATTAAGTAACCAGATAATTACCGCTTATTTTATTGATAAAAAATAAAATATCTATATTATACTTATTCTTATGCTAATCATTCAAATTCCACCAAATTTAAAAGTGTATTGATGGATTTTTTTTCAAATACATCAAAGAAAAAAAATAGTAATACTTAAGCCCATATAAACAACCCATTATAAGCAGATTCTTTTATAAATTTTAACCTATGAATGAATCTCTAAACGAAACTTCAAATCAGTAATAGTATCTATAAGTACATTATTTTTTAATTAAAATAGTATAATTTACTATTCTTGGTGCATATACTTAATATTATCAAGTAAAATTTATTTTACTTTATTTATTTATAACTTCTTTGAAACTTACTAATAAAAATCAGAACCAATAGGAATTATTTATTTGTTCTTGTAATGTACAGAAATAACCTGCTACCTATTAGTTATGTTATACTTTTTAACACTAGAACAAACCATGAAACCCAATGACAGTAGTGTAGTGAAATAGAAATATAAAACAAATAGAAATATAAAACACCCGGTCTTTGAGAAAATCACATAAAAAAATTGTGACCTTACCGAGAAACAAACCCGGAGCACCCGAATAAAAGGCCAGCGTCTTAAGCACATTACGAGAGCCGCTAATTTGAGAGCGATAATTATGTTCAACGAAATAATTTTGGATATATTCCACTTGCGTGTGGTGAGTTTAGGTGGACGATTTTTTTTTATATAAAGTCTTAGAATACAATCTGTTCAACTAGTTAGGTGTACTTCCTGGTACTAATCATCAACCGTTCACTCATGTAGGTACATACACTAATTGATTGCATACATTTTATGACGAACTTATCATGTACATATTATACTAATCACGCAATGAAAATTTAAATTACCTCTACTATAAAACTCTGCCTTAGTTGAATGTATGTTCGATACTTTCTCTTCAGTTTACAAACACCTGCGGAATTTTCCGGTTGAGTTGAATATTATATTTTGGTGAAACTTAATACTTTCAAAGATATCAAATGTTAAAAATCACACTTGAATACCACAGAAGAGAAAAATAAAATCCAACATTAATTTTCGATTAACATTTTTAATATAAAATCGAAGAATAAAATTTAAAAAAATATTTGGTACGTACAAATGATGACAGCCATATTATATATTAATTACTATTATTATGTTTTTGAAATAATTAAAATACAACTTGTTATTAATGATTATAAAATTAGTCAATCGCTTCATTAGCTTTTTTTTCTGAATAATGGTAACCCACAAAACCGTTAGTCTATTGTTTTTTTCTTCATTTTAACAAATGTTCTAATTTTAAAAATGTAGCTGTCACTTTATAAAATTTGATGGTAGGTACCTAATGTCTATTTAATGACTATGAAAAAATCTTTATATGTACATCTTATATCATTTTTAATGTGAATTATAGTGTTATAATGTTTTCTTCTCTATTACAGTGCATTTTCCATTTCCATAATCAATACCATACATGTTTCATCGCCATAATTAGCAAATCTGTTTTCGGATAATGAATGATCTGCTTATTTCACTAGCACTATTATACAATCAGGATTATGTACTCAAAAGGTATGCCATATTTTGATTTATTTATTCTGCAAATTGCATAACTGTCCTTATGGTGATTACCCATACGTAGGAAGTAGCATAAAAGCTATTTTTAGTCAGTGATTTCGCTAGACAATAATAATATTTTAATAGTTATGATAACCATTAATTTACAATTTAACAGTGTATTTATTTTTGCTTTAAATTTAAATAGGTACCTACCTACTAACATTGCTGATCTTTTCCCGTGAAATTGTTTAAAAACTAATTTCACTAATTAAAATAAAACACATTAGGATCTTTAGTACCACCTACTTTTTCCACATTTTAAATTTAATAAAAATTAAGGTTGTCTTTGTTAGTGTTGCATGACATTTTCAACTTATACGAAAAATAACAGTAGGTTTATTAAAATACACAAAAGAGAATTATGAAATATATATAATAAGTATATATTAAGTATACCTTCTTATATATTTATGATATAACTTATGTAACATTAAAGTTGTCAAAATATATATTTCATACCTACCAGTTTATAAATCTAGCTTATTAGCAGACATAACCGATGAAGATCTTAAGTAAATTTTAAAATTATCTAGAATACTTGCATACAATCCTAGTTTATTTTATAAATATAATATTTGTCAAGTTTTCATCAATAATTGACCGCTTATACCTACCCTTAAAAGGTGTAGGTAATTAAGTAAAAACCAGTCGTAAGGTACCTATTAGTATTTTATCGGGGGCTCCGGATTCGATTTCCGGTGAGGTAACAATATATTTGTGTTATTTTCTTAAAACCTGGGCGTTTGCGATTGTTTAAATTCTATTACTAATAACTTTATTGTTTCCACTACACTACTGTCATTGGACCACATGACATGGTATAGTGTTGAAAAATAATATATATAATATATACCTATTATATTCTCATTTACATACAGTCATGACGATGCCAGTGATACAATAACGAGTTGTACGTTTTGTACGGAAGCCTACATATCAAACAGTTAATAAAATGGAACCGTCTTTATTGGCTGGACTATGTACACAAGATGGATACATCACGCATGATAAAGACACTGTCATTCGGGAAACTGGAAGATAAATAAAGATCTGGTTGACCTCGTTGCTACAAGATAAAGAGATACCTAGTACCAAATTCGATTTAAAGAAATGAGTGTCCAGCACTGGAAGAAAACGCCTTTGAACGGACCTGGCCAATACCTACATAAGTTTGTAGTCCCAGAAAGAAGAAGTTTGCTGTTTATTATGAGAGAGGAAAAGTCTCATAACAAATAAAATGTCTCTCCTGAAATATAAAACACCCAAGAGACGCATAACTTTAATAGGTTTATGCTATAAAAGTGTAAAGGCATCGTTGCATTTTATTAACAGACTTCTTCTTTTTATGTCTTCTTATATTATTTGATAACAAGCATACCTAATATGTTGGGGGAGAGAATGGAGACGATAAAAAAGAATAGCGTACCAAATTAAAAGTCTATCATAATTTGTATGTCGTACTAAGTGGCACGTGAGGGTGGGGAGAGGGGCTGGAAAAAATCCTAACTTTTTTTTCATCCCCTGTGAAAATTGAAAGAAAAAAAATCACCCCGCAAGGAAACGCGAGGGTGCGTCGTGTGGGTGTGCTCATAAAATGCACCCCTATCCATGAGGGTATCGAGCTTAAAAATCAGGGGTGAAATTCTAATCGTGCCCCTCAGTGGAAAAAAAATCTGAAAAAATGGCTGCAAAAATGACCCCACCTCCGCATCGAGCGCAAAAAGAACTAATAGAGTTGACATAAAATCATGCCACTCCCAGCCCGACGCGTCTAACTGAAATAATATACACGTCCGGTGAGAATAACTCCTATGTGGCAAATTTTACTATCAACTAGTCGGTGAGTAAATAAAAAAAAAAGTAGATAAAACACCTTGTACGTCCAAATAGAGAAAGTATTTGAAAGCATAGTACATTATCCAATAAGCCAATCTGACTTTCTTAAAACAAATAAAAATGAGCCTACATACATCCATCTGTATTTTGTTATAATTTTTTTTACAGCGATTAGTGTTTAGGTGATCTAGTAATTAATTAATATTCTTTGTGATGTCTTTTTTATATAGATAAATAATGCATAATTTTATCGCAAATTGTTAGTTAGGAGGAATTGTTTTGTTATGGGCGATGAAACTCTACGCGTCACTTCTACGATAAAAAGCCACTCCCTCCTCACGTAGCTGTGCGGAATGATTTTTTACTACGAAAAATGCACCAAAACCGAAACAGCTCAGAACCAAAACGTTAAATGGCTTCACTCTGGTGGTTACGCTTACGCCGTTTAGGGACTGCGCGAGTTTGTAGTTAGACCGTTATGAAGTGGGGATAAAAAATATCTCCCCTCTTTGGCGTCGGATCGGAAAAGAGTCGCGGGGAATGGGGGTAAGAGGGGGGTCGGAAATCTCACGTGATTGGCTGGGGACGCGCACGCGAGTGACAAGGAGGAAACTGCGGAAAGCGCACGGCGATATGGCGGTTGGCGAGCTCGCGGAAACGTGCATTTAAATTAACACGATAATTATTATAAAAATCGATGATGTGAACAATAATGTAATATAAATATTTTTATTTCTATTTAATTAAAGTTATATTTTATTTACATTCCTTAGAAAAATGTAGACTTGTTTTGTCCACTCAAATGGATGTGCTTTCATCAATAACAGTATAAACGGGTTTAGGACGATTCGGCGCCGGGGCAACTGGGTGCCACGCAATCGAATAAAATTCGAAAATAAATAGACGTTCCTGAATTATAGTTTTAAAATATCTATTTTATATAAAAATTTATATTTAAATTATTCTATTATTAATTAATACTTTTTAATAATTTACACGTAAATAATGATTTAATCGTACATATAGTTCCAACGGGAAAAGAATGCTTTTATTTTTATATAAAGCCTAAGGCATGATCATTCTAAATCTTCAATAAAAAGCATTATGTTAACAGCAAGATGGATTTAAACTACTAAATAAAAGAAAGAATATTATTAAAATTCGTTGTCTACTTTCTGTATAAAATCATAAAGAACGTCTATTTATTTCATTCGAAAATGCGGCGCCCAATTTTCCTTGCTCTCAGTTGTCTCATTCCCGTATAAACCATTAAAATGTGATCAGACAAAAGTAATTTTATAACTCTATTATTTGAATTTGATTATTGTAAATTTATATCTCATATAGTAAATCATTTTTTCGTTTTCTACTTTCTCAGCTATATATTCACGAAATATTTTACTGTACAATACTTATTTCACCCTATCAGTAGAGAAACACAAGGTTGTCTGTGATTGTCATTGCCTGTGGTCCAACGCCACGCCTCATATCTCTTACCGTGTCAGACCAGCAGCGAATAGGTTTGTCTAATAATGCTCCAGGGTGAGTCAATTCAACCACGTGAGAAGAACGTGGTGTGTCACACTCTCGGATGGCAATTGAAGGATTTATCTATATTCAAAAACTCGTAAATTTTCCCACAAACTCGACTGTGTATGATGTAGTGTTAGTAACCCAAAATTCTAAAAAGATATCAATAATATTAAATATGGTGGATATACTATAAAAAATATCGTAATATTCATTAGTAATGTCCGAGAAATGACGATGTGCAATGAGAACATGACATCTGTGAGTTAAGAAAAAAATAAAGTAGTTCGTGGAGAACGATATTGAATGTATCCATGTTTGTAATACGATTAATAAATATAATATTAAAATAGATTTACGTTTTAAATTTTATTATACTCCCATTATGGCAGCTTGAGCGGAGAATGGCAAGAGGGGTGCGAAAAGGTTGAGTATGACTAATTGATATTGGAGAATAAAATAAACATGTCGGCCATTGATTGTAAAGGTCTGCATCACCAGATAAGTAAGTATTTATTATGATGTTATTTAATATACAATATATTATGTTAGAAAGCAGACAGGAGTACGCTATGTATTAGACGTTGCCAAACAGCTGAAATGGAGATGGGCGGGGCACATTGCTCGCCGAAAGGACGGCCGCTGGACAAATGCCGTCATCCAGTGGTACCCAAGGGGCACAAAACGGCAACAGGGTCGCCCTAAAAGCCGCTGGATTGACGAACTGGTAAAGTTCGGCGGAAATATGTGGCAGCAAACGACACAGGATCGAGAGAGTTGGAAGAAGCTTGGGGAGGCCTTCATCCAGCAGTGGATTGACCCCGGCTGATGATGATGATATTTTGTTTAGTAAATGGTAAAAAAATAAAAATCTCTTGTCATTTATACAGTTAATGATTTATAATACGAGTATTATGTATAATGAGGTATATAACGTTCACAGCTATTTCGGACTAAAAATCCACTATCTACCTAAACTTACAAACAAAAATAATAATAAAAGTATTTAGGTTTTTCTGACTCTCTCCCTAAATCTTAAATAAAACCCTTCACAGAAGACTCTACATATGAAATTCATATCAGTTTCAACCACAAAACAGATTAATAAGATAGAATGTAAAACCCATCGCCATGGACCAATGGTTTAAAACAGTTTACTCTATGATGGTCATGCCATAAAAGCCAAGTAACAGAAAGCACGCTGACTGTCTTCAAATATTGTAAGCGCGTTACATATATAGGACGATCTATTATCGTATAAGCTTATTATTATGACACAGACGTAACTATTTGAAATAACATATTCTAGTGAATCCCATATTTTTTCACACTTGAAATTTGTAGCTTGTTGTAGGTACCACACTCAGTATGGTGAGCCAGTTCTCATTAATTTTATGTTCCTTGGTTTCAAAATGGGTATACCTACCTTTTTTATCAAAAACGATGATTTATTTAAATAAGTATAACTGTTTTTCTTTGTTAGATATATACCAATAAAACAAAAATTACTACAATTTTTTATCATTTTATTTAAGCCCGACATGTCATTCCACAAATAAAAAAGCAATGAAAATTAATAGCAATGACTTATTATTTTAATGCATCATATCTACTTGATGTTTCCACGAGCTATCTCCCTCCACGTCTGATAAAATGCAAATATTTGCAAGCGTATTTTTTATTATTTGCTCGCAGTTGTAAATACTCAGTAGCTACTCATTATACCTTTGCAATAATTAACCATGGATACATGACAGTTTTAATCATGTTAACGCTACTTAGCTATAAAATATAAAAAAATTAAAATATTTCGTTTTCAAAAATCAGTCGCTTTATATAATATTACCTAAGCAATCTGACTCATGGATGGGAATGGGTAAGGATCATACACGACTCTGAAACGGACTTCTGTATTTTTTTCGCCTGCAGCGCTAAATTAGCATTATACGATTTTTTCTCATTCAATTTCAGCCAATGTATCTACATACTGGACCCTAAGCATCTGAGCACAAGTTTGCACAATTTTTCTGAATCCGGCCGGCCACATAGGCGTAGAGTGACCCACTATCGGTTGATATCTGGAGCACAATATATTCCAGTCACGTCCACTTTGGTGATCGTATCCATCACCAACGACTAACGTGTTAGATCAGGAATCCAAATATCTATAATAGTATAATGCGATCATAATCATAATATTCAGGGAGACATCAATTCTTAAAGCTAAATTTCGAAACCGTTGAGCAACCTCGAATCGGTGTGTAGGCAGGTATATCTATTATATTGTAATATGTAAGTAATTATAATATTTTGAAAAGATTATTGTAGGTAACTCTAAACCAGTGATTCCGCTAGACATGCCAAGGACTCCGAAAGAATTGGGAAAAGCTCACCCAAAAGGTACACCTAGAAAAGCTTTTTGGTAATAAGCTAAAAGTAAGAATTAACGTTATCGCCATTTGAGTAATGTAGTGCTTTTTTGTTGAGCTTTTTTATGTTAAGAAATCGCATCAGTAGTTATTATTGAACTAAAGCAAATTATACTTGGGAAGAGAATTTTGATAGTAGAGAATAGGGTA
Organism: Rhyacophila brunnea; assembly: GCA_022495005.1. Taxonomy (NCBI): domain Eukaryota; kingdom Metazoa; phylum Arthropoda; class Insecta; order Trichoptera; family Rhyacophilidae; genus Rhyacophila; species Rhyacophila brunnea. The sequence goes on along the minus strand of JAGYXB010002095.1, from coordinate 171,965 downwards.
CCTGTATATGAATGAACAAAAATTTAGGAATTCAGTTGTATTAAAAACTATTATAATAATATTTACTGTTTATTTACTCTACCTGTAGTGACATACTGTGCTGGTAGACAGGTCTTGCATTGCTTATGGGTGACAGATTAAAAATGAACACGAATAATCTACCTGTTGATTGTCTGCTTCGCTAATATTCTATAAATATTTATGGAGATGTAAATAATACTTTTAAACATTTTTTATGCATATTTATAACTGTTTAATATAGTCACATAGAAATTTCAGTATGTAATGAAATTAGATAACATTTGTGACAAAACTAGTAAGAAGCAAGAATATCTCAACGGTTCGACCAAACAAAAAAGGTTAAAAATCATTGCTCTACACAATAAGTTTTGGAATCACTGCTGACCTTTTAATTACCACATTTAAATAACACGTTAATTATATCTAATGGCCAACTACGCTAAACGCGCCAGTCGCGGTGTTAGCACTAAATGATTAAATGATTGAGGATTATGAAAAGCCAGATATAAACCGTTCAAATCCAGCTATATTTAAATCTACTGATTGTATTATGCATACAACAAAAATAATGTAGCAGAGAAGGTAATGTTATATTAATTGAACTGGCGTTAAAATAAATATATCTAATATCTTTTGTTTGATAATTCTATGTTATTCGAGTTAGTCATATTCTCAAAAAGATTATAGATATTATAACTCAAGTTACTCGTTGAGACAACGATAGTAGGTGAAATGGAATATTCATACATAATATTATAATAGAAACTTGTTAAGCCAGAGAATAAATCATTATTATTATACTGATAATACTTGGAACAAGCAAATTAAATGTGCATTTTTTTAATAACGCTACACCACAGGGTAATAGGCCACGTGTCATTACGTGCACGTGCAAGATAATCTACATGCAATCATTTAACATTTACCGAACTAGAAATCTATATTAGTTTTCCTATTTTCTAATACAAATATATACTTAATATGTATACTATTTATATTATTTATAATTCGTCTATAAACAAAATAATTACAAGATAAAAAGAACTTTTTATACACCACGTTTTTAAATTTTCTGTTGAATCATATAAACTTGACAATTCTATGTATTAATACTTTTTTTTTTGTAGTTGATGGAAATAGGTACTGAATAAATATTATAGAATACTGAAATGTCATTTTGACATTTCATATTGATTTCCATAGTAACTCACGTATATATTAATAATTTAGTTGCTAGGACCATCCCTTAGCAATCAATAATAGTATTTTACTTTTTACGGATTTCTTCCGAAATAACTTTTCATATAAAACAGAATTCTACTTAACGATGGCTAAAAGTATTTAAAAAATGCATTGGCATCGTGTTCTGATATATTATAAAAGTTTAAAATGTCTAGCTAGTCGGAAAGTTAGTTAAAAATTGATTGCAAGATTTGTACTGGATAAATAACCACCGGACAAACAAGAATATGAGCTAAGAAAAACGTGGTAAAATGACAGTTTTCCACCAATTTTACTGTTCGATTACAGCACAATACAATAATACCGTTGTTTATAATTATTTTAGAATCAGCGACTGCATAGTTAAAGGTCATCTAGATATGTACCTATACACACAGAGACAATTTGACAACCTCATGGAATATTAATTATAACATACATTATTTGAATGATGGGTTGTAACGCTAACGATAGCATTGTTTGCATTATGTTTTTCGACTTGTAATGAGTACTTCGACATAAGTTGCTGATTGTATCATGTTGTCAACTTGTATATGTACCGTCTTTAATAATCTCAACCGGAAAGTAACATCCGGATTACATAGAGTGGTGACACAAAGTCATTCAGAAAGCTTACGGCAATGATCCTCAATATTGTTGTTTGAAGGGACCTTTAACCTTTAACCGGGCCTCAGGAACTTATTACCTACATCAATAATTCTAATTTATTTCAATGAAATATATCCTTTATTTGTTATGTGAATTGTAGGCACATACTAAAATTTCAGTGGGTATAAAATCTCTTGAAAAACTATGTGGAAACGATTTTTCCATAGCCTGATTGTAAGGAATTAGACAGTCCCACGATGGCCGCGCGGCTTAAGCATCGGCATATAACGTCGTGGGACCCAGGATCAAATCCTGGGTCTGGCAAGTAGGTACACATATTGTTTTTCAATTTGTGTATAAGTCAGAGTATGGACCTATTAGGTTGAGCAAGTGGCTGACATTCATTTCTCGTCAAAACAAAATCTGTCAATGCAAACCTTAACTCCGTGAAGACCCATGTGATTTTATTAGGATTGGACATGGTTGGATTGTAAGGAATACTTAACCATTACCTGAAAAAATCTTCAAATTGTTTTTGGGAAGAATATTACCATGACTTGATTAACTTTGGTAAATCTTGTGGCATCTGAAGATGGTTTATATAATATAAGAATTAATAGGCGAGACCCCAGTATTTTACGTAATGATGGTAAGAGATCAATGGCGTAAGGTATGGACAGATTCCAAATTAATAAAAGTTAAAAGTATTGGGGTAACTTAGTGTTTAGTGTTGGGCCGTATGACATGTTGTACCTAATGTTAAAAATAATAATACCATTTTTTTAAAATCTAATAAAAAAAATCCTATTCTTATTATTTTAATCTGCGGTTCTTTAATACTTTGGACGCGGAAGACGCACACAGCGCGTAATGACCAGGCGGCCGATCGATGTAATTAACGTGCATTTTAAAGGGGGCAATTAAAATCTCATTATCTATTCAGCAGCGAATGCGTTAATAGCATTATGTGGAATAAAGAAAAATGTTAATTAAAATCTTGATTCTGAAATTCAGGTTATATTAATATTCTTTTCATGAGGAATTGTTTTTAGGCATTGGGTCTTTATTCTGGATCATAAAAATATAATAAGTATTAGGTATGATATTGTGCAAGACATGGAATTTGAACCAGCACTTATTTCTTTAGAATTGGTACTAAAATCACGAACTATTAATGAGTCAATATAAATTAAAATAATAATTTGTTTTGAAATTGAAATTCGCAGGAACATTTATTTACAATAAAAATTGCATTTTGAGGTGACAATTATTATTATTATTACCTCTGTCACCTGATATTTATTGAGGACAGGTGTGGATAGTGACAATTTTCAAGTACGCCCGGTCAGAACACTGTCTGATGATTAAGAGTCAAGTTCGCTTACATTAATAAATTTCCACTGCATTTTTAACCGTATTACACATAGCGTAATAAATAACGAAACTGCCAATTTTGACACCTTACCTGTCACATAAAAACCTTTAGTAGTCTGCTTTTCAAGAAATCTCATTTAATTATTTTTTTTATGAATCGGTTATGTCAGTTAGATTGAAAAAAAAACACAAAGTCGTATTGGTGAGGATAAATCTTTTGGATATGACACTATAGTACCTACCTAATTATAAAATATATTGACGAAATACTGCATCATATTATATTGACACATATTTTCCTTCCAAGATCTTGGGTATCATATACTGGAGGGAATCGGTTTTCGACAGCTTTAGCTTGAAAAGGATCCTGAAAGCAATGACATATTAAATGGACAACTCACTTCATACCGGCGCGCACGAGAAATTGTGCATGAAAGTCATTCACAGATGTATAGGTAGATGTCACGTGACCATATGACGTATCCATTTCCATTATGCGATACAAGCTTCGAGAAGTTATAGTAATATGACCTTTATTGTAATGGCGTATTAGTGTCATGACTCATTGCGTTAAAAACAAATTCTCGGTTACTTACGACTTCTCGGAGATTAGACGCAAGTGAGCGCAGCGCATCACAGGCGACTGTCTAATGGTTTCTGTCATTCTATTGCATTGAATAAACATTCATAAATATCATAAAATGGCATTTTATAAATAATACTAACACATGAAAAGTGATATCCCATCTTTCTTGGAGTGTTTAGTAGGTTTTTTTACATTTTTTTACTAGGCACATTGGAATTTTGTAACACAATAACAACGGTGGAGTCGAAACCTGACAGTCAGAAATTTTGTATGGGCAGACCCAGCGGTGTCGCCAGACCGCTTGCAAGCAGAATGTTCATTTGAGCGTAGGATACCGATATTAAAATATGAATTTCGCCATCCGGCAGACCCGACACAAAGTGAGTGTCATTTTATTTTCTAGATGCTTCGTCCATATTAATGTCATTGCCTGAAAGGGACTTGGCGTAGAATTGTAGCGCCAGAAAGAAGACGAAATTATCTCATTGGTATAACTTACATAAATGGTGTATGGATTTAATGAATTTTAGTACTACGTAATTACGTAGGTACCTACTACATTGCAATCAATTTAAATGTATATTATGTATATGTGTAGTTACCTTAAATTATAGTTTGGACTCAGTATTATTTGTGAAATGTATTTGCTAATTGTTATTTCTATGTTGTAGTGAAGTCCCAATTGGATAAAAGAATGGATATATATATACTTTATGAAATAATAATGGCCGAAAGTAATCAGCTTAATTTACTACGCCTATACTGGGCAATTCCGTCTGCAATAAATATACAATCGTTGATTTATTAACCATCTACTAGATGGTACGCGTACTTTATTTATTATATGTTAAAGTACCTATTATTGTAGTTGGTGGCTTCAACTAATTCGGTATGATACTCAATATACCAATTAATACTTTATAATATACATATTAGACATGTGCGATGTTACACAGAAAGAAACCATGTCAGACTTAACCATATCACAGAACCACAAAGAATCAATCTATCAATCACTTTCCTCGGTCCATCGCTACATATCGCCTATTGCCATGAGACATACAGCGCGTAGATCGATTCTGTATCACCGTTGCATGATAAAAAAAGGCCTGCTATGACAACAGAACACGGTTGTGCCCCAAAGGTACGGGGTGTCGCAATCTCTGACGGTATCCGGAACACATTTTTCAACGAGCACAGGTAACACGCGTTGAAAAAACGACATTTAGTCCTGGCAGAATACACCCTTGACCTAAGAGGGTGTGCGACTCCAATTTGGCTGAATGCAGACCGCGCCACATCCACATGGATTCCAAGTTCACTGGAAACACTACCATCGTCGGCAACTGTGGCTCCTAAGTAATCGAAGCTGGTCACTAGCTCGACGGGCAGGCTGGAAACCTGCAAAGGTGAGTCGGCGTCTCTGCATACAGCACTGTACTTGAATTTGGTATTTGCCGCATTCAGATGAAAGTAAACACAGTTTGAGTACACGGCGAAACTGTTTACGCGAACCTACCTCTAACCAGTCGATCATCTACGTACTCCAGACCTACTCTATTACTATGTGTACTTTTATAATAATAAACACAATTATTTAAGTATCTGTTGTGTTTTCAAAACAGTAAAACGGAAATACAAATTATTTAAGTAAATGAAATATTACTTGTTTTTATGCTTAATCAGAATCTCATGATTAAAGATCGTTAACCGATTGATTTGGCTGTTAAACAGTATATGAACGGGTTGACCTCACTCCTCTTGCCATTATATGGCACGAAAGACCTGTGAGTTCCTAGAATACACGTGGCAGTCATAAATTGGGGTATCCAATTTTTTCTTTAATATTCTGATGCAGCATGTTTGAAAGACAAGACAGCGCGGATTATAAAAACGGACACTAACGATCCTAATAATTAATATGCAACTACGTTAATCAATGCGCATTCGATCACCAGGTATGGATGCGATAGCTTGCAATAACTCGTGGGTAACTTTTAGTTATATCTACAGTGTATGAGCTGTGTCAGCTCTATTAATACTGGTCCAGTAGTTTAGGAGTCTCATTGTAAAGGTACGAGACCACTTTAGCAGGTGAGCCAGGAGTTGATATGAAAAGTCAGATTATAGGTTTCTCCAAACCGTAAACCGTTGGTACAAGACTGTGTTACATGAGTTATGTTACTGGTCCGAGGTCTGCGGCTCGGTGGATGAGATGCTGTGTGGAGTGATACGGAGCCTGGCATGAAGATTACTGATCGGATTGAGATTAAGATTGATACTAATACTAATCCATCAACTATGACCCGCTATTTATATACATGATTATTCGGTAAATTGCGAGTCATTGTTGATGAACTTTTCAATTGGGAAATCTGCTGGTCTCTGCATTATTGCAACTTCGAGCATTTCCATCGAAGAATATCACACGTGTAGAATAATAGGCTGACTGTAGATGTGACGATTATGATAGTTAAATAACTTGCTAATTCTTACGTTGTTGGCTGACAAGGCCCGAGGTCATTGACCGCTACAATAGTATATTATGAATGATAACATAATAAACAGACAGACAGGCGGACAAAAAATATATAAAAAAATAAAAATAAAAAAATGTTGTGTGCTTATGTATTGATAAATATGTATTAAACCACATACTTACTTACTTAGTAACTATTTAGAGAAACATGGCGCATTAGATTAAAAAAATATTTGTTAAACTAACTTTTAAAGCCGTTGGTGAAAAAGCTGCTTTCTTTTCATTTAGACTTCAAAGATTCAAAATAGCAGGCAGATGGCGCAATTTATTCTGGGTGGCTTGAAAAAATCTGTTCTAATTTCTTTTTTCCCTTAAGCTTCCTTTTCTTTGGCATTTTCACGGGAAATTAATCTCTCATCGTAAACCTTTGCTAATGAGAGGAGGGCCCGTCAGGAAATTGTAACACCGAAGGTTCTACTACAAAATTTTAATCAAAGACAGGTATCTGTTGAAAATATACGATAATATTTTTGCGTAGGTCATACATCTATAATATTAATAATTTAAACACACATGTATTATATCTTTCTACTCTTAGCAATGACGTATTAAATGGACAACTCACTTCATATCGGCGTGCACGAGAAATTGGACATAAAAGTCATTCACAGATGTATAGGTAGACGTCACGTGACCATAGACGTATCCATTTCCATTATGTAATACAAGTTTCGATAATTTATAGTAATATAACCTTTATTGTAATGGCGTATTAGTGTCATTGCGTTAGAAACAGATTCTCGGTTACTTACGACTTCTCGGAGATTAGACGCAAGTGAGCCCAGCACATCACAGGCGTCTGCCCAATGGTTTCTGTCATTCAATTGCATTGAATAAACACTCATCAATATCTTAAAATGGCATTTTATCAATAATAAATAATACTAACACATGAAAAGTGATATCCCATCTTTCTTGGAGTGTTTAGTAGATTTTTTTTTACAATTTTTAACTAGGCACATTGGCATTTTGTAACTCAATAATAACGGCGGAGTCGAAACCTGATAGTCAGAAATTTTGTATGGGCAGACCTAGCGGTCTCGCCAGACCTTTTGCAAGCAGAATGTTCATTTGAGCGTAGGATACCGATATTAAAATATGAATTTCGCCATCCGGCAGACCCGACACAAAGTGAGTGTCATTTTATTTTCCAGATGCTTCGTCCATATTAATGTCATTGACTCTTAGTTCAAGTTGTAATAATATGTTGTGGAAAAATGTAACTAATCGATGTTTTTCTATACAATTTTAAATTGTAAACAATAACATGAAAAATTAACTTTGAATCCATTTTTTTTTTATTCTAAATCAATACATGGCAATAACTTTTGAAAATGATTTTCGGCACATGGCCACCACAGCAGGCTGTTCAGGACGAAGCGTATTTTGTACGTCCAATTTTAGGCCGTATTATCAAGAAAACATAAATATTTATCATTATTGTACTACATTACATGAAACAGTTTCAAAAACACGCAGAACCAAGAGCAGAACACAATATTATATCGCATGCTAAGCTAGTGCTTTACCGATAAATAATATACCAACTCAAGGATGTCAAAATTTTGTGTATTATTTAGTTTTTACCATGTATTTATCATCAGTACTAATCAGATTATTTACTGATGATGTGGGTTCTCGCAACGTTTATGGATTAAGACATCAAGACAGGTCTCAGCTCTGCTGGTGCAATTGCCGCGCAGCCAAATTGTCCAGAAACGTGCAAGAAGTCTTGCGTACAAATCCTAGGCTGATTGCTAGTTTTGGTATGTAGCTTTTTTAAATTCAGATACGTAGCTTAAAACAATGCTGGCTGTTAAAGTTACTTGTCTCATCCCTTAGTAAGATTGTACTGAATGACTAACCGTTAGGTATTTCAACCAAATATACTTAACACTGTTTTTATATTATTTCGGTAGCTAACGGCTTCGTCGGAAAACGTAAGAATAAACTAATATAGTTTGTGGCAATATGGTGTGTAGGTATATTTATTACACCAATATGGGAAGTTCGCATATATCAGTAGCACTCTAGTCTCTTTACTAGGTTATTATATAAAGCCTACCTTATTAAAAAGAAATCTTAATTATTAACGTATAATGACAGAGTATAACGCCCACGATGGCCGGGCGGCTTATCCGTCGACTTATAATGTCGTATGCGCCAGGTTTAAATAAAGGGTCTGAAAAATATACATATTATTTTTGTATTTGTGTTTGGAGTCAGAGTATGGACTTAATAGGTTGAGCAAGTGGCTAACATCAATTTCTCGTAAATACACGAATCTGTTAATACAAACCTCCATTATGTTATGGCCCATATGATCGGATATGGTAAAAAGAAAAAAGAAGAATGAAAGAGGCAAACGCTTTTTTGACTTTTAATTTTTATCTTAACTTTTAAAGACATTTTCGTGAAATTAGGCAGTAAACTATTGATTATCACAGCCTTACCACGCATTTGATAAGGAGCACAATATCTTCTTTATGTCTAAAACAAATAGGCCGATGACGTCTCAAATAATATTCCAGTTGTATTAGCGAGAGGGAAACGGTCGCCGTTCTTCTGTCTTATTTAGTTTATATGTGTACTTGTATAATTTTCTCTCGTTTTGTACATAGCTTTGAAGATCGGTGAATAAAAACCTCGCCTGTATCATATATGTATATATAAATATATATGTAGTAAAAACAATGAACGTCCAAATAAGGTATTTTGTCCTAATGGATATTATTTTATACAATCCTCACTATTTATCCATTTCACCTTCTCTTTTCAATCGATTCGATCATTAAAATCGAATTATTTGAACACATACACAATTAGATATTATACGACGTCTGTTTAACTAACCTACCGAATAAACTGATTTTTCAGTTCAAAATAAAATCGCTTTGGCGCAAAGCCGAATAAAAAAGTGTTTATAAATAAACCACACACAAACATCCCAACCAGCACGTCTGGCATAATGAAAATCCAAATAATGAAAGCAAAAAAAATAAAATAAAAACAAACTTATGACCTAGGGTCGGGGGAGTATGGGGAGTAAACGACTCGAAAATGACCCGCGGAATTTTCAATTACGAGCTTAATTAGGCAACAAAACGACGTAGCTAATGATGAATAAAAAAAGAAAAATCCGCAGCACTGAAAACCACTTTACGTCCTACTGTAGAGTCGATTAACAAGGAATAACCTATTTCATATATTTTATTCAGTGTTTTATAATATAAATAAAAATAATTACTAGATAAAAAGAACTTTTTATATACAACGTTTTTAAATTTTCTGTTGAATCATATAAACTTGACTTGACTTGACTAGCTTAAACGATCAAAAAAAATTGTGCTTGATAGAAATAATACTGAAATGTCATTTTGACATTCATATTGATTTCCATAATAACGCACATATATATTAATAATTTAGTTGCTAGGAGCCCAGACCTCTAGCAACCAATAATAGTGAATTGGATTACGGATTTATTTCGAAATAACTTTTCGTACAAAACAGAATTAACTGAAAATTAATTCAATTCTACTCAAAGATGGCTAAAAGTATTAAAAAAAATGCATTGGCATCGTGTCCTGATATAATCTAAAAGTTTCAAATATCTATCTAGTCGCGAAGTTAGTTAAAAATCGATTGCAAAATTTGTACTGGATAAACAACCACCGGACAAATAAGAATACGACCTTATAAATGAACGTTGTAAAAATGTTGTAATAATTTACTTATAGTCCAGCCAAAGTTAAAACTATGGTACTGTTCTCGGGTATGGAGCTGAAATTTGACAGAAGTGTAGTCCTCGACATCCTTATCCTTGTATTATTACTATGTGGAAAGCTCTTCCAATTATGTACGAAAACATATTAACTTGTTAATTATTAGGAACTTTATGTTGACATCTATAATTTAGAAATTTGCCTCATGTAAAATAACCAAAAAAGATTGCCTAAAGTCACCTATAAAGTTGGTACCCAATTCCAGCATCATTTTTTTACAACTTCTAAGAAAAAAAATGATGTATTGAAAAGTATTATTTCTACAATTTATTAATAATTAATAAAGTCATCCAAATGGCCAGAATGTCTTTTAAAACCTCCCAATTGTATGTTTAGTAAAACTTTCAACGTTATTTTAAGAAACCACCAAAGTATAAAATATACTATGCACGAAAAATGTGATCAATAACAATTTCTGCAGTACGGTAAGTAACGCAATTTCCATTTGTTTGTTCACCTTTCATCGATTAAAAAAATTATGTTTTTGAAATTGGAACTACGCAGAATAACCGTGCGCATTTTAGAATTATTATTTTGTAAAAGATAAAATTATTTATAATTTGGTCCCATATTTTTATGTTTACAAAATCTTGTCTCACTTGAAATTTAATTATTGTGTTAGATAAGCAAACAATAAGTAGTTTCAATAAATTTAGGGTTATACTGTATAATATATAATAATCGACTTAACTAATTACCTAAATAATTAACGATTTCCTATTAATTTTAAGTTTCTCAAAAATTTCAAGATTCAACATAACATGACATAATTAGTATAATATACTATACGGCAGGGTTTCCCAAACTTTTTCTGCAATGGAACACTTCGCAAACCCGGAAATTTTAACGGAACACTTAGTTTATTTTGTAGGTTATTTATTAGCGCAGCTAACCGTTCCGCCAATTTTGGAAACTGTCGGTAAACTGACAAGACTTGTCAGGCGGTCAGTTAAAAACAATATACCCCATCTTTTTCAAGCGCACGGTGTGAGAAAAGATGGTCCTCCGTATGTACCTAGATCATGGCCCCCACATCCCGAAGCGGACCCCCAGGCTAGGATCTTTTTTTATTTGAAAAAGACACGTTGAGTACATAACAAATTATTAATTCAGGACGTTCACAACATGACATTTAGAATAAAAATTACAAGTAATCAGTTTGGAAAATCAGAAAAAACAAAGTGGAGAAAAAAAAGAAAGCAAAAATAGTTTCATACAAAAGAAATAAAATTTAAAAAAACAACAATGATTCAAAAAGTACAAATTAAACAATAAAATAGAATTTTAAAAACAGAATATATATAATGGATCGCCAAAAATATCTACATCTCTAGGGAGTGCATTGACCAACCGCACAGCCCTCGCTATTGGTGCCTGGTGAGCCTGACATGAGGAAACAGCTTTCACCCAAAATAGGTCATGGCTGCGACCACGCATGTAATTGACGAGTGCGTAAAAATTTAAATTTTCTAGAATATCGGGATTGAAAATGATACCACGTGAGAGCAGAGAAAAATGCTTTAAGAGCAGAAGTGACCTACGAGCTTCAAAAGGTTAAAGGCAATATGACGATCTACAGTTGCATATTCCAAATGGTGTTCGAGGTAAAATTAAGGATATTTTTAGCGATTTTTTGTATTTTTAATACACCCACTGTTAATATGCACAATAATGGACATGTCAAATATTGACAATTATCAAAAATTGTAAGTATGGCAAAACCACGTATTATTACTATTTATTATACATGATTTTTTTTACTATTAATGCATGTTTGTGATGTGTGTTTATCTCACTTGGCTGGTCGATCTCTCACGCCGGGCCCCCCGTAAGCCCAGGCCCCAGACTAGAGGCCTGTCACCCCCCCCACTTGTGGGAGCCATGACCTATCTAGATACTTGACGTCATAAACATCAGTGGAGATTGATCATCACTCGCCTTTCAATATAAAGAATATAAAGAAGATTCTTTAATTATTTTAGTTTTACTTATTGTACTTCTACAAGATCTTTAAATGTGTTGCAGTATATAAAACCTTTCCAAATAGTCGCGGAACACCTATTCAGGTTCCACGGAACATAGTTTGGGAGACCCTGCTATACGGCATTTAATTCAATAATTCGATTTTTTTTCTTTCATGTGATATTATATTCAATATCTTTTATATTGTATAAAAAATTGTAGGTTGAAAATTAAATTTATGACAAATTTAATACGTTTATATATTATATACGTACTACAAAGTAATTTATTAGCCTTCAGAAAATATTTTTTATACTTAACGGTTTAACCAGATGCGTTTGACAAGTTTTCTTTATTATTTACAACTCTGCTAGTAAGCGCCCGCTATACATTTTTTTGTTTTTTAATATTTTTGAAAACATAAAGTACGCCATAATATCTAGTAGTTTTAAGTGCCCAGAGAAGGCAAAGTAGAGGAAGAGCATCGGCGCGGCCGTGTCACCAAATGAAGGAGTGGATGCAACCTTCACTCCACACTGAGAGAAACAAATGGTCCTCAGGGATAGATAGTCATCACATCATCACTCAAAAAATGACTGTACTACATGATCAGCTACTAATGAACGACCTATATATTATGAGATAGAATTAAGATATACCTATTTGCAATAATTCATTTTTCACAAACAGAAACCTAACTCACTTGAACAAAATATACCCTCTGATTTATAGTTTATCATTGAACTGATTTTAATTATGGCTCATCTCTCGTTAGTCTACATGTAAATTGCAGTGAAATGGCGGTTTTGTTTTACTGCCGTCCATCGCTCTATCTCCATCTTCCTTACGGAGCATTTATTTTTATGAGACGATTAGAAAGAGGTGAACAAAAACTGAACGTTACCCATTAGAGACAGGCTTAAAATAATAATTAGAGCTTCACACTGACAGTATTTAAATGATGCTTTCAAATATATATTTTGATTCATTTATTTTTGCACTGATATAAAAAGGATTTGTATTAGTATTACAAGTCTAAAAAAAGAACAATAAAAATGCAAATAACAGTGCGTAAGTAAGTAAGTATCTACATTACTAAGACGTAAAACTACGTCTTTGTATTCGCTTATAACTCTTGTTTACCAAATACAAATATACCGCTTTTTAGATACAGGTATTCCCTGATGGTAAAAGTTATAAGGCAAGATGAGTGGAAGAAAATATGCCACAACATATTCTGCGTTCCAACGACGATTTTCCCAGGCCCAGAACAGCCATTTGTGACAAACGTAGTTATCCATGCATAAACTATCCGGCTTATTTTCCAATCTAGTTGTAGATGCCTCTAACTAAAATTTACATATTGTGTTAAGTATATGTTTATTAATTAAAATTTTAGATGCTAATTTTTCCACCATTTTATTAATATAAGCATTTTTATGTACAAATCTTTTGAGCCATTTATATGCTAATGACTAAATGAAGCGCTTAGTTTCAAAAGCCCCTAAAACAGTTTTTGAAAATTTTGGAGTTAGATATGTATTTGGATGGATATTTTTGTTACCTATATGATGGCCAAGATTGAACTTTAAAAAATGCCAAAAACCGTCAATATGTATGATCAAAAATTAGGGTTAATTTCAAAACCCGCTGAAATGTTTGGGTGTGCTTTTCAAATACCCCTAAAATGGAAAACCAAAATACTCTTTAGAATGTAACGAATTAAAATATAAATATATAAAGTTCACAGATTTAATAGATATGATTTTTTGTCATTTTTCTCAGAACTACCTAAAATCGTTTTAGAGGCTTTTGAAACTAGGCGCTTCAAATATAGAATATAGTTATTTATTCATAGGGGTAGTTGTTTAATCAGTTTTTAACGATAAGTACAATATTTACATTGAAATTAACTACCAGAAACGATTTCTTATCAAATTTAAACATCCCCTCTGCAAAATTTGAAAAATTTTAATGAAGTAATACGGTGTCATGAAAATCCTCTAACCACATCTTCCTCAGTAAATTTCTTATTTATTCGCATAGCTTGAAGCTGCATTTGATGTCATTTTAACAGGATTCCGCGATATAGGGATGAAAAAGTTACATATACACTCGACACGGATCCAATTTAAAATCCAATTTTTGCCATACCTATTTAAAGTGTGGAATAAATTACACTTGAAAAAGTTGGCTCACTTTAAATTAGGGACACACAAAGTTATATAGGTACATATTTACAAATTAATTTAGATAACTTCGTTGAAATTGAATATAATCCATAAATTGGTGATTCATTTATCCAAATATTTATTTTTAAAAAATGTAGTATTGCATAACAGTTTTTAACAAAAGTGCCAAGTGCCACCATAATGTAAAATTAAAAGTGTAATATGTAATAATTATAAATACAAAAGTAAATAACACGCAGGAAACAAAATAATACCTCCATATTACTAATGACAAGAAATATAAACCATCTAAGAAAAATATGTCAATCTCAACGGTACTATCAAATAATATGTTAACCACACGATAGACAGCATCCGTCCTACGATGGGACATCTTGAATACAAGTGAAGCTGGATAAAATATGTTTTTCTTTTGTGTAGAAGGAATTTAATTGAACCCATAATATAAAATATTTTTTTAAACGGATAAAGATTTTATAGATAGCATATTATCTACCTTGAATTTCCAATTTCGAGAAAATTATGGGAGAATTTAGTCCTTAGCAAAATAAGGAAAAAATCGTTCTAATATATTTTTATGGTTTTGAAATATAGTGATGGAAAGTTAACTTTGCATGAAAAAATATATTAAAATCCTTGACCTTAATAAGTTTATGTATATTATAAGAGTATTTTATCATAGATTTTCGACTTTCTCCCATCTAAATAATCTTCTTCTAACGGGAGTCGGTCACCGTGAATGCGATCTTTGCACTATCATCTAGTTCGGTGGACCAATGACGGATGTTGTTAAATCACGAAATGCAGCGTCGTCCTCTGCTACGCTTACCGTTGATCTTTCCTTGAATGACAAGTTGATGAATGCTGTACTTTTGTCCTCTCATAATGTGGCCAAGGTACTGCAGTTTCTGGTTTTAATACTACATTCATTTGAAAACTCCCACATTTGACATCCGGTTAGTCCAAACAATTTTGAGGATGCGTCTATACAGGCATATCTCCAAAGCCTCAACTCTTATTCTATTACTCCACTCATTCAAGATATTTCACCATGATCAATGATGTACCATTACTCATCTTCTCTAGCACTACAGCCTGGGGTAGACCATGGTCACCTCGAGTAGCCTGCTCTATTTTAATCGCTATTACGTTCTCCTTCTCCAGATGATCACTCCTAGCGCTCGCAAGTCTCTTTATTTCCTATATGTGATGCGCTTTGTCAGTGCGTAATAATCCATACATGACACGTATCCACTGGGCTTTCATAAGTCTGAAAATTTCAAGCTTACAAAAAAAATTATAGATCTTATAAATGTATCCACGACGCCAATATATGTCATCCTCATACATGAGACGAAAGATCGTTCGCAATTTATACGCTCAAATACTTAACCAAATTACAGTTAATGTCCACGTTTCTGAAACGTAGCACAACACTGGTCTCAACATTTTTTTTAGGCAGGATTTTGTATTTTTTACAACGTTTTTCTTACCTCGTATTCTTATTTGTTCAGTGGTTCTTTGTACGGTACAAATCTTGCGATCGATTTTTAACTAACTTCCCGACTAGCTAGACATTTTAAACTTTTAGAGTATATCAGAACACGATGGCAAGCCATCTTTAAGTAGAATTGAATTCATTTTCAGTTAATTCTGTTTTGTATGAAAAGTTATTTCGACAACATTATTGGTTGCTAGGGGTCTGCGGTCCTAGCAACTAAATTATTAATATATACGTGCGTTACTATGGAAAGCAATAATATGACATGTTAAAATGACATTTCAGTATTATTTCTATCAAGTACATTTTTTTTGATCCTTTAAGATAGTCAAGTCAAGTTTCTATGATATTACAGAAAATTTAAAAACGTTGTATATAAAAAGTTCTTTTTATCTTGTAATTATTAAAAATAATTTTAAGGATTGCATATAAAAACCATTATAGCACATGCTAGGGTTTATGAGTCGCGCATAATTATTTATATTCGATTATATTTTATTACATATACCAAACATTACAAGTTACAAATTCAAAACGTTCACAGTATGACACGAAAAAACAAAGAAATAAAAACAGTTTAAAAAAACAGTAGATATTATAATGTGCACCAAAGTTCATTGAATGGTTCAATTAGACTCTATTTTAGGACTTTTTACACGCGTGTAGAATATATCAATATCAGAAACAATTTAGATGAAAACAGCTATTGCCCACCAATTGTCATTATTAATGACAGATTAGTTTTGCACCTTGGGGGAACAAACAATTAATGTTCCCGATTTCAATTTGTACGCTATAATAGTAGGAAACTGTTTTATATCGTCTACTTTAATTTTTGGGGACGACGCTAGTCATTCGTAGTTTATACTGAAATCCACGTTTGATAAGTAGGGATGTTTTAATAACACATTATATCTAAAGATGTGTTGATCGCTAATCGAAATGCTTTTTGGAATACTGAAATTCAAAATCGCATTATTCAAATTCGTTCGAATAAATCAAAATGTAATAAACATCGTTACATTTTTGAGATTGCAAAACGTAGATATCCATTTCTGCGAGTAAGCCGGTTATTTAATGATAAGATATAAACCCTTAAAAAGTATCCCTAATGATCGTTTCATACTTCACAATTTGACGAGCTGAAATGTGAAATGGTTAGCACTTAGCTGAAAAGAAGATTACTTCCCATTTTCCATTTCCCATCCCCCCCGCAGATATAAAGCGTTCCGTAAATACTTTGCAGATTTTCCGATGTCTAAACATTTTAGAGAGGATATTTTGAGAACTCAAGATTTTGTAATACAATTCTATAAATCTTTACAATTACAGTAGGTCAACAATTCGCTATGTTGTTAGTACGACAAAAACTCTCTTACTTTGATAATTTCTAAGCTGTGAAATAATTGGATTTAGTCAACAATTTAAATATTTGTTATAAAAAGTAAAAAGAGTTTTTTTTCTTCAAAATATTAACCTTATAAAAGGATCAACATGTCGGAATGCTGATATTTAACTAAACGTATTTATTGCTCATTGAATTAATATATACAATACAATCAATAACTTTAATATGGTGAAGCATCTGGAAAAAAAAATTACACTCACTTTTTTGTCGGATCTGCCGAATGGCATAATTTGTTCTAACGCCATTACAATAAAGGTGATATTGCTATAAATTCCCGATGCTTTTTGTCGGGTCTGCCGAATGGTTTGGTTCGAACGGGCTCGCTCAAATGAACATTGACATGAGAAACACTGTTCTAACGCCATTACAATAAAGGTCATATTGCTATAATGTCCCGATGCGTGATATCGCATAATGGAAATTGCGTGACGTCTACCTATACATGTGCAAATGTCGCTATGCGCGAATTTACTTGCTAGCTACTGTATTGAGTGCGTTGTCCATTAATAATGTCATTGAATACGTTGGAATAAAATCGGTTAATGTAAAACCAGGGTTTCGAACCGGAATTGAACCAAAAACCTGAAGAGCCGTTATTTTTTTCGGAACGAAAACCGGAATCGAACCAACATATATTCGTTAATAGCATAGATGTGGTAATGTTATATATATTTAGCTCAGAATTTATCAAGTTAGTAAAAACCCAAATCCTTTTAAAATATTAAACAAATTTACGTATTAACTACAACCCCTTTTGTATTTTCTTTTATATTAAGTATAAAGTAACATTTAACGTAAAGTAAAATGGTTAAAAATTGGAAAGAAATATTTATATTTACTTTTTATATTAAGCTTGCATGCATAATATGCATATTCTAATTTTTGATTAACAGATTATTTAAAAAAAAAGTCAAGATCTAGCAACAAAACTAAAGAAAATAAATTCTTTAGTTTTTTAAACGGCCACTATTATAAAGCAATCATTTAATTTTATTGTTATATTTCTCAATTTTTTAATTTAAAAAATTTATATAGATACACATAGATATACTTATATTATTTTTTTAACACTACAACAGGTCTAGAGTCCCAGTGAAAGTAGTATAGTTTAACACCTGTGTAGTTTAGTAATATAAGTGAAATAATCATGAACACCCAGGTTTTGAGAAAATTATATAAATATATTGTGTCTTAGGGACTTAAAATATATTGTGTCTTGTAACTAGGGGCACCGAACCTGGAGCCCCTAGTTGAAAAGTCAGCAACTTACATACATCAGTAATTCAGTTAAAATAATCAAACGTAAAACGTCCATAATTCAATATTATTATATTTTGAGCTATTATTTAATAATGAATAAGTAATGCTTTTTTATACTACTATCTTTTAATTTTAAAGAAAATATTTCCCGGGATAGCTATGTTGTTGATTTTATATTCCGGATTATTTTTATTAAAAAACTTGAATATTTTTCCAGGTGTGAAGTGAACTGAAACTTAACTATATATAGTTCATAGATAATTCGATATTATATAAAAAAAAACAGTATATTAGTAAGTACAATTTAAAAAGCTCATTTAAGTTTATAGAAAGCTTTTGAGTGACACTTGATATCGATGAAAATCTGTATGATCTTTGAGATCTGATAACAAAAGTTCATTACACAATTTTGCCATGTCAATGGTCACTTGTGATAGCTCTTCGAAGAGTAAAGAAAGAATAATGCGCAATTTAATAACAATAGGAGGGTAAATTGAGATCTCCTTTTGAAAGTGAAAAAGCGTTCAAGGAATTGTACTTCAAGAACATCCTGTTTACAGTGGGGTAGGAATGTAATCATTTGTTATAAAAAATGTCTGTATTTGTAATGTTAATCGAATAAACAAAATTCTGAATTATAACTATTCATTTTTGGCGAACTAGAGTATCCAGTTAGCGTATGTAATGTAGCATATTATAATTATTGTAACAATTTGAATTTGGGTAATTAAATGAAATAAATATCTGCAATTAGAGCATATAATTAATAAGGATAAAAATACTACACGGTTTTTGGCTAATTAATGAATAAGTAACCGGTTTACTTGTTTAAACTGTCCGATTTAAAAATACATTATTTGTCATGTTTAAATATGAGTTTTCATTTTTATAGTGCATTTAATCCTTGTCAAAACTTTAACTACTCTTCAATATTTAATTGTCTCTTTCATTGAAATACCTACTAAGATTTTGGCCAGTTAACCGTGTAAAATTACCCGGTTATCGGTTATTGAAAAAACACGCGGTTACCCGGTTTCAACCTAATTTGGTTTGGAAGCCTTATATACAATGGAACTTTTCTCTAGTACCCAATCCAGCTCGGCTCTATTTGCATGATATACACATATTTACATTGTTTTCAACATAGTGTTGAAAAACCACAGATACATAACATCCGCGACAGGATCAGACCCAGAAATTTATTCCAAACATAAACTCTGCCGTCACTCTTGCCAAGAACATAAAAATATCACATGAACTCAGACAGATACTAACAGGCCACGGAGCGGTGCGAGCCTATCTAAAAATATTTAAATTACGGGACGATGACTGTTGTCCATTTGACGGCAACACATCTCAAACAGTGTGGCATGTCATCAACGACTGCCCTATACTAAAAAGGGAGCAATGAACTCTCAGGACTCAGTGTAGACAGCATAACCATGAAATTGACCCCCAAAAGCCTCACGAAGTACTAAGTAATAGAACAACACAAGAGCACTACACAAAATAATTAACTCTGGTCATAAAGAAAATTAAAGATATAAATAGAGGAACATAATTAACCACACATCCATTCAACTTACCCTCCCAACCTCCTCGTATGATAAAGCAAGGGCATGGTCATTTATATATATAAAAAAACATAGTGTTGAAAGAACAATACATGTTTATTAAAACGGTTCCATTAAAAAAGGTTTTGAGAAGACAACGAGACTGTTCTTTTCTTTATTATGTTTATATCCCCCCCCCCCCCCAATGTGGTTTCATTATTCATTCGGTTTAAATAATATGACAATTATCCCGCCATTGTTTTATAACAATTTTTGGTGGTTAAATTTGTTTCTTTGCCATATATCCTGTTCCTGTCCCGGTTTAGAGTTTTATAATAATTATGGTAAGTCTAAATATGATGCATGTCCACCAATGCAAAGCAGATAATCTTAACAAGATGGATCGATCAGATGAAAGAGAATAATCAATTGATAAACATTAGTATATGCATTATGACTGGCAGAAAATATTAAAATAGATATAACAATTAAAACTTCCGCAATATTTCAGAGTGTCGCGAAGAAAATGATAAAAAGGAAAGTGTTTTTCTTAGATAAGTAAGTATATGATATATTAGAATATCTATCTTGGATTTAGCATTCGCCGCCACTGTGCCCTCTTGATTGGCTTCATTTCCCCATCGGAAAATGTTAATCAAAAAAATCTCTGCGCAGAAGATACGTCTTCGGATTACGAGCGTCCGTAATTTCCATCTTCTTCTGTGTTTGTGATTTTTTATTGGATACTAACCACTCTAGGGATTTTGTGTGATGATAATTTAATTTACTTTATCCAAAATGTTGACCTATTAATGTTTGATAATAAATAATATTAGAATGAAAATAATAAATAAACACATCAGACGTGCACACTTCATCCGGACCGCCCCAAGATTCGATAAGTAATAATGTGAATAATTGAATTTAGGACTATTTCATTTGAATATTTAACGACTTTGATTTTGCTTTCGTCGTCTTCAAGCACTATTTACACTCACCGGTAGCAAATATATTATAACCTGACGCGAAATATAGTTACTTTTATGTAATATGTTACAGTCAATGAATTTGTACTATACTTAGAAGGATTCGTATAAAATTTTTCATTACAACACATTATGGTAATTCGTCACCGTTGAAAAAAATATAAATACCTTGGTATTGAAATAATATGACTAATATATATGCATCAGCAAGATGGCAGCCTGTCTTTACATTTTATTATAATTATTATATATACCTATTTTATAATTTATAATTTTTAATTGAAATGTCATTAAGATAGTGCACTGTTTTAAAAAATTGATTTACGCTTTCCTATAACACTAAAACATTCACATAATTATGTCTAGTATATATTTTTTTTATAAAATGAGGGGTTTTCATCATACGTTGTGAGTATCGCTTTTAGTGACTAGCGACTAGGTTGAAAAATTAACAACCGTCAAACCTTGTGAACACATAGTAAATTCAGTTTTTAAATATACCCAACTACTCCTAAACCAGGGAACTCAGAAATAATGGGAACTGGAATACACAACGGGTAAGGCGATAGCAGGTAACCGACTCGAGTAAGCAAGAATCCGGGTTAAACTTTCACACGTGTTAAGAATACGTTTTACGTCGAATACTAAAAACTGCTCTCGGTTTATGCATTTACGCTCATTTAATGTTGGTGTATTACACACACTATTGCACGTACATAATTCGTGCTTCATTTTCGTAGGACACTTACACATTCAAAAGCCTGCTTCACCATGCGGCGTATTGAATATTGCCTATCGGTATTCTATTTATTATCTGTTCTGTGTCCTAAACATACACTCTTGCAAGACCATCTGTAATCCTTACAAAGAGTTTTCGAACCAGGTTTCCGCATTCCCATGCCCTTACTCTCTCTTTCTCTCTCTCTAAGATAAAGAATGAGATACGCACTCGTATCTACACAAAAAAATATGAATACACAAAATTTAATTACTATTATTTTTAGTAACAAGATGTGATTAAAAAAGAGATACCAACATTAATATTATAAGGTACCAGGTTACCAGGTAAATACATTAATAGTTGGAATGTATGGTTAAAATTATATATTTTGTCAAAATCAGTCAGTTCTAAAATCCCTCACTACCTACTCCAGAAGCGACTATATTGTAATAATATTATTATCATAAGGCAATAAGAATACTATGCCAAATATTTTAACGACTTAAAATTCTCTTCAAATAATTATTTACTAACAAAAAGCCTAAGTATTTATGATCCTAGATTTGATATTGGCAAGACGACAAGATGTAATTCAGAGATGTTTAAAGATATCGCATAATCTTGAATGGATCTGGCCCCCACTTTTCCATTCGGCTTTCGTGGGAGGGTTGGGGGACTTTTCTTTTCATTTTCCTCCGTGTAAACCAAAGTTGGCCTTTAAACTTTTATTATTATAATTTCAACGGCGTGGCCTCATTAAAATTCCAGAATTTTCCTCTTTTCCCTTCAACACAGGGGTGGTTTTTATTTAATATCTATCTCAATTTAGTCAAGTAATCACCACCTAGATTATAAGTGTTCAACCTTTGGCTTCCCATAACGGCGTTGAGTGGAGATGTGTTGTCTTGGGCCGCATATAAAAACAATGTGATATATAACTTTATGATTCTGAAACTAATGTATTAGTATCTCAGTGAGTTATCAAGATGCTCACACGATTCTTTTGTTATAAGTTTATTATCCGTTTGATTCATCCTTGAAAATACTTGCTTACGAACCCTTTATTACTCAAATATATCCAGTTCGTTTGATCCGCTATTATGTTAAAATAAATAACTTTCACCCTCTTATCTAAAATCACTTAACGATAGGAACCTGTTTGATATGTATAGTACTGTAAATATGACATTAAAAAAAACCTTCATGTATAATTAATATAGCCGGCAATATCTTTCCAAGTGGACAAAGCCGATTATTATTTAATTGCCTGTCATATTTAATATATTTGCAGAAGTATGAGAATTTTTAGGCTAATATTTAAAAGCCTTTTATTTCCTAGTTTCCTAACTAATGACATTATTATGACAGTCTATCTGAAATGGAATCATCGAATTTTTTAAAAATAATAATTATTTCTATTCATAATCACAAAAAAAACTATTTACTATTTTTGGTCCTACGTGAAGCATGTGGGTCTACTGAGTTTACGTGATAAAGACTATTAAAAAATGAATAGTTATTGGATCGATTCATTGAGTGAGGATATTAAAAAATAACATGTAATTAAATTTAACCCACGGCGATCTTCTAAGTACGACACCATACGATTTTTTTTATCGGCTGATTTAAATATTTACGTAAGTATATTTATTTATAAAATAAAATATTAAAACACCATTTAATTAATAGCGGAGACAAAGAAAACAAGATTGAATATGATGAAAATAGCTGGGGCGCGAAAGAGAGTAAAGAAGAAAAAGGTGAATTAAAGCTTTCATATTAAAATTCGAAAAGGGTGTTGGTTATTCAATAAAATCTTTTCACTTCTTCGTAAGAAACGATAATTACAATATCGTAAACCTGTCGATTCTTCAATCAAACTGACTGACGACGAAAATAATAATATTGAAAATATAAAAGTGTTAATTAATTTTGTTAATTTAAATTCTTCTTCTTGTCTAATTATCTATTGATCCATCTATCTTCTCATTGACTTTTGACCAAAACAATATAGTGTAATTATTCACTCAAACCCTTCACGGAGTTTCTTTAACCACGAAATTCGGCGTCTTCCTCTGTCACATACAACATTGCTGGAGATTGCTGGAGATTGCTGTATTTGTGTCCTCACTAAATTTACATAGCAATAATCAATACATTTACATAAAATAATTTATCTGTCTGTCTGTAACGCAGCATACACACACACACACACACACACACACACACACACACACACACACACACACACACACACACACACACACACACACACACGCTCACATACCCTCTCTCGCTGCTCCAGAGCATTCGCATTGCACAGCATAGTAATGATAGTGTAATCAGGACTGGGTGGTTACTCTCTCGTGCGACTATCAGTATGGATGAAACTTACGTAAAATATACCAGCTTTATCTAAATAGATACCTATCAATCTATATCGGTATTCAAATAGACGCGTTCAAGCTATGCAAATTATTACTCTATATTGCTTTGCTTGTGATATTATTGTTAGCCGATTAGTACAAAATTGTTGATATGTGGCACTGCTATCCAGTATATTTTCTAGTTTTATGATAATTTCTTCTTCTTCTTTCACCCTGTCACATCCCAACACTGGGGCATAGGGCAACCACAAGTTGGCGCCACTTCCCTCGGTCCATCGCCAACTCCTGCGCCTCCCGCCATGTCAGACCTGCAGCACGTATGTCGCTTTTGTAGCACCGCTGCTGAGTGAGGGAGGGCCGGTCACGGCGACGGAACCCTTGAGGATGTGCCACAAGGGTACGAAGTGCCGCACTCTTTGGCGGCATCCAGAATACTAAAACTATATAAGATCATGTCAAAGCTGCGGTCGGTAGGTAGGTAGGTAGGTAATAGATATTATTAATGCTGAATGTTACTTATATGCTTCTACTTTGAACAAAGATACTGTAGATTCTGTAATCGATGTCGATTGTCAATACTTAAAAGAAACATCCCTTAAATTATACAAAAATACCTTGGTATAATTATAAATAATCACACGTATAATATAAAAGTATAGTATATGTACGTATAGGAAGCCATATATCGGACTTTGAACAATTTATTTTTTTTATAGCCTGAAGATGAAAATTTTTGCAATACAATCATTTTTGACTTTGTGTTCGAAAGAAACAATACTTATACTTTGTACATTTCTTGCTAATAATAAAAATCAATCTGCCCTGATGGGGCGTAACTTTTCGTCATATTTATTTTTTTAATTTAGCCTGCATGCAAAACCTCCACACCCCCTTCTCACTCTTTTATACTCCATCTTGAATCTTCCCCCAACTTTTTTCCCTCCCCCGGCGGGGGCGAACTACCCCCAGCGCCATGAAAAGAATGTTTCCATGGAAACGAGTTTTCGCAGGGTAAAAGTGTGGGATGGAATGGGGTCGAGAAAAGAAGCAGAAAGGGGATGCTCGTTAGGTATTTTTTTGCGAAATAAAAATACCCTGCTTAAAAATACATTCCATCAAATGCGGTAATAATATACCTGCCTACATAGTCTAATATTTATTGGTATTTTTATTTATAGTTATAAACCCTGATACATAATAATATTATATGTTACTATTTATTTATATAAATATTTTAATAAGTACTTTAATAAAAAAAGACTTTCAGGTAGAATGCCACCTGTCAACGTTATTAAGTGTGGATTGGTTTTGTAACTTAAATTATTTTGATTTAAAGCTTTGCCGAGCATGCCAACGCTGAACTTCTTCTAAGTTAGTGGTTCTTCCTCATATGTAGTTTTTTCTATTTTTTGGTTGATCGTGTATTGGATAACATACAAATTTCTTATCTAAACGCCAGTTTGTTGATTTTTCAAACACTTTTACTTCGATTTATATCCAGTCCCGAAATTTATTAAGTTTGAATCCAGCATAGAAGTTGGCATTTTCAGAGATATATCATTTTCAAAATCGTATGTCCTATCCGACACCATACTTCTATATACCGTTCCATCAATCTGTCTATACACTCTTTCTAATCTTTCTATATACTCGATATGCCAGTAATGCACTGTAATCATTTGGCAAACTAATAATATGAGATTTAAATGACACCCGATTAAAATCAACGATTCGTTTCTCTGTCTTGCCCTCTCCTACACATTTTTATATGTTTTCTCTCACGCGTTACAGATAGATATATACACATCAATATTGTATAATATAATGTAATTATTGCAAGATATATTTTCAAACGTGATAAATTGGAACGACGTCTATACTTAAATAATGCATACTTACTTATTTTTTTTAAATATCATAATAATAATACATATTAAGTACATTATCTAATCATTGTATGTATTATAGAATCTTTAATATACTCTGACACCTGAGGGATATGATGTTGCATGATGCTGTCTATCGTGAGGATGGTTTATAAAATAAATAGATAAAGTTATTAAGTCCAACATATATTTTATTTTTTACAATTGCTTACCGATCATCTATTTTTTTCTATTTAGTCTCTGTAGTATACATACATATAAGTAGGTATATTAAATGATCAATTTAAATCGTTGCTTTTTATAAATTATTTATTAATTTTAAAAGTATACAGATTCTATGAATATCATGCAGACGCATTAGTTAGATCAAGACTTTATTACATTAGTACTACAATATTGTAAACATTCTTTTTAAATACACTGTAGTTACTTCTAAACAATCTGAATTCGACTCAGATGCTAAATCTAATTCGGACGACGACGACCCGGCTTACTTTTTAATAATTGAAAATAAATATTTAGAACCTGATCTCAATTGAAAAATCCATTAAAAGTATGGTAGGTACCTACCTATATGTTTGAAAAAATGCGAGTCAGTTGATTTCTGATGACGCCGACGTCGCCAAGCATACCAAAAATTACATAAACTACTCCACCAATATTAATGGAACTTGATATTGTTAATCAATTTAATATACTTTAATCTCGATTTAAATCCGTAAGTAGTTAAGAAAAATCTTTTTGAAAATAACGCAATTGCAACAATTAGGTACTTACCTAAGGTGGTCATATAACAGCGGATATCCGCTGAGGTGAAGTGCGGATCAAATGAAACGCGTCTAGATACTATATTTACAACGTTTTTATTAGGTCGTATTCTCAGGGCTCGAAATGGACCGGAACGCACCGGAGCACCGTTCCAGTTCATGACATCGATAAAATTATCGCGCCGTCTCGTGGAAAAAATATTTTGACCGTCTGAGCTAGATAGACCATATAATAGAAAATGTAACATATTTATTTTTATGACGTAGGTAGGGGAGCGTGGGGTAATGGGAGCTTGCGGGTAGTGGGAGCGACTGCAAAACAGGTACCATCTAACACTAAAATGACTCGGAAATAACCAAAACATCTTCGTCAATCGACGGCTAAGCCCGTCGATCGCTGTCGGCTGCTTAGTGGCACGTGCACGCGCGTGGCGAGTGGAAGTGTGTTTTGGGCTAGGTGCTTATATCAATTTACAATACAT
This sequence comes from Rhyacophila brunnea, assembly GCA_022495005.1. Classification (NCBI taxonomy): domain Eukaryota; kingdom Metazoa; phylum Arthropoda; class Insecta; order Trichoptera; family Rhyacophilidae; genus Rhyacophila; species Rhyacophila brunnea. Next base: position 144,725 of record JAGYXB010002095.1, on the reverse strand, counting down.
AAACATCAACGTAAGTACTTAAAATTTTACTTATTTTATCATATTTTGTGTCCATTGTATAGCCAGATACATGTATTTTTGTTTAGTAGTTTCAGAATCAAGGTTTAAAATGGTTTGGTTGCGTTATTTATCAACCTTCAAAGTGGTTGACATTCGGTTAATTGGAGCCTAGGTGGCTCCCATTACCCCTTTATAAATTTCACACCTCTTTTACTAGTAGAAAAGATTTTAATTGTTCCAGATGCCCAGAAATAGAAAGCTGACGACTTTCAAGGCTATTTGGACGGTGACTTCGTTGGAAAATGCCCTCCAAAACCAGAATGATTATATTTGTGTTTTTTGCTTAGTTTCATAACATGATGTGTTGATTCTTTTGATATTTTTAGTACTAGAGCATATTTTTGTTGAATTACATTAGTAAATATTTAACATTTTTTTGTACCTATGTCTGTTATAATGTGTATAAGTGTTTGTAAGCAAATTAAAATATGAAGCTCCCATTACATATTTGGTAAATTTTTGGCTCTCATTACCCTACATGTGGGGTAATTGGAGCCAAATGTGTTTTTTGGGAAAACGTTTTTTTTTGTACCTTAGTTATAGAATTTTTGAGTGGAAATTGCAGTAATATTATTACTATGTAACCAAAGGACTCATTTCAAGTCTTAATAATAAACGATTAGAACATTTTGTTACTTTTTTTCAACAATTTTCTTAGTAGGCTCCAATTCCCCCTTGCTCCCCTACACATATAATTTGTTAACTATGTATATATCTTCAGAAAATTGTCGAGCGCTCCGGTTCGTAAACTTTTCCATTTCGAGCGCTGCGTATTCTTATTTGTCCGGTGGTTGTTTATCCAGTACAAACAACAGTAATCGATTTATAACTAACTTCCAGACTAGCTAGATATTTGAAACTTTTAGCATGCATTATTTTAATACTTTTAGCCATCTTTACGTAGAATTTAATTCATTTTCAGTTAATTCTGTTTTGTATGAAAAGTTATTTCGGAAGAAATCCGTAATCCAATCCACTATTATTGGTTGGTAGGGGTCTGGGGTCCTAGCAACTAAATTATTAATATATACGTGCGTTACTATGGAAATCAATATGAAATGTCAAAATGACATTTCAGTATTATTTCTATACAGTACAAATTTTTGATCGTTTAAGCTAGTCAAGTCAAGTTTATATGATTCAACAGAAAATTTAAAAACGTTGTATGTAAAAAGTTCTTTTTATCTTGTAATTATTCATTATGTATGTATATCTATCTGTCTACTTCTTATTTCCGTATTAATAACGTCACATTATTACCAACGGCTTATTGATTGGTTTTAAGTAAATTCGTGTTAATTGGTTATTAATAAATGAAAACAATTTAACTATAGGTACTTTTATCCTAATATTATTAAGACAGTATGTACGTATATTAATATTTATAATTAATGTTAAATAACAGTTAAGTTAAACTATACGTATATATAATAAAAATCTAATTCGTACAATATATATACAAACTTACTATATGCGCAGTTTCGTATCTACAAGCTTCCTCGAGACTAAAGTAAATCCAGAACCTGAGTTTAATGGTTTTGGAGGAAGCAAACAGTCGACTAAGTAAATTTGTTCCATGAATCCATTAAAAATAATCTGAAAGCTAATATAATTTATTTGTAATGTATTATAGATTAGAGAGTATTAGTGTATATTTAATTAATATGAGTTAGCAATATTTTTATACACTATATTATGAAACCAGAAATAGTAAGAAAAAATACAAAATAATTGCGATCACTCTTATTATGTTTGCATAATAGCAAACCCGACACAACTGCAGAAAATATTCAAATTTGGAACGTGACAAACGAATAGGCAACGTTTTAAATCTCCAGAGGTATAATGTATTTCAGCGGTGGTCAACCAGCAACTATACTAAACTTACACTCGTATATTATGTCAACTCACCAATAATTACAACCAGAGCGATCCCGATGAGTAAATAAATAATTAAAATATGCTATTGAGGACTGAGGTATGTTGACTGAAAAAATGCTTTTATTTTCTCAGATTATTCAAAATAATGTATGTACATTATTTACTACTACTTATATGTTTCATCAATAGTGACAGTAGTGAGATTAACAAAAACAAGTGTCATATCACTATCAATGTTTTTTTTTCACTTACATATTATTTCAATTTATTTATTTCATTTTCAATTTATTTATTTTTTTAACATATTGTGGACATTACAAATTATAAGTTTGAGACGTTCACAACATGTCATTTAGAAACAAAGATATATAAATATAACAGTATTACATAAAAAAAGAGATAGATCAGTAGATAAATTAGATAGGTACAAGGAAATACACCGGATGAGTTAAGCAGACCCTATTTTAAGAATTTATAAAACAACGTCCACCTAAACTCATTCTCACGTAGGTGGAATATATCAACACCCGAAGCAATATCGTTGAACATGGTTATCGCCCTCCCAATTGGCATTACCAGTGGCAGGTTGGTTCTGCACCTTGGGAGAATAAACAACTGATGGTCTATATTTCTAAGATAGTTATCAGGGACACACAGGTCAACATTGTGTGTCAACCAGAATGGCAGAGTTCTCATTTATACCTCGTATAAGTCAGAAAAAATACATGGGTAGATATTATAAAATGTACGTATTACTTTTCACCGTATCACAGTTCACCTACTTGCTAACCACCAACTTCTCAATCATTCAGAATTTTTTATACCTAGCTAAATATATACGATATGGTTGAATGTTCAATTTACTTAACTGCCTATTTTCTTATGTATTACGGTTACGGTCATCTGTTTTCGATATAGAAGTCACGGTGAACAGTGATACGGCCAATTGCATACATTAGTGGCAGTTAATTCGCCTTTAACTCTCAACAAAAAGACTTTTAATTTTAATGTGAGATTAAGGATTGTGAAAAAATGTAATTGTGAAAAAAGTTGTCCAGAGGCTTAGTTTATTATTAGTAAGTTTTATTTAGTTTTAGAGTTTTTCAAAAATAAAATCAGTACGGCATGGCCCCCACAAGGGGAAGGTTGACAGAGCTCTAGCCTAGAGGCCCGGGCTCAGGGAGGCCCGGCGTGATGGGTCACACATCCATCACAAATACGCTCTAACAGAAAAAGTCGCCTGCGGCGCTATTTCACGAAAGGGATATTAATATTTTTTAAATTTAGCTGTAAGATGCAATTCTTGGTTGGTTTTATGTGGATACTCGACAACTCCATAATTCAAGTAGGTAATGTATTAATTAAAACTACAAAAAATCGATAAAAACACACTGTAGGCCCTTATTTTTTACCTCCAACCAAATTTTGAAAACGCTTCTGTTATAGTTATATAAGCTATATGCCATTAAATTTAGCGATAGGTAGGGGGGCCCGCCAAATATCCTGCTCGGGGGGCCGCTTTAGGATGTGGGGGCCATGCAGAACGGTGCATAAAAGAAGTAAAATTATCATAGTGTTGATAATTTTGCTGGACAGATCATGTCCACAAAAATAGTAATTAATTATACAATATTAAGAAAGATGCCAGGATGTATTTCAATAATTATTTATGGAACTCGAGAACAAGAGATAATTGTCATATTATGTTTTAACGAATATTAATTTAATGAGTAAAACTTTACATACGTATGCATTTTAAGTAACTTATTCTACTTCTTGTACCTTGTGATACAGTAATTTAACCAACCAATCAGGGGGTGCAAAAATAATGGAAATGCGTTAGCTTTTGGGTGTAGTTGTAAGAAGGTACAATTTTCGAATGTGGAGAATTTGTGGTAAACTTAAACACGTGCTCAATTTTATAATACGCATTAAAGTTTAATATTGGTAACATTTGAAGAATTTCATGGGATTTTATTTTTATTGCGCTTAATGGCTTGCCCCTTATTAATTGATATCTAAACAGAAACTGCCGTCAAAAGATTATTTTATGGCGACTAGTTTTCGCATTTATGTTATTAGTATATATATATTTTTAAAAAAATATAAAGGCTGGATAATAAAAAGTTGTTAATCACTGATATATTATATTGTCTATGTTCTATTTGCCCAATATCCGGGTATCCATTCTTTCCCCGTTTCCTCCCGACTGGTCGATTTCAATAGATTTTAATTTGGGTCCATGTTTACCGCGCTTTTTAGCCGATCTCTACGCTTTCATGGGCTAGTAAAGGGTCAGAATCTGATTTAAATAGCGCCCATTATTATTTTCATTGTCCGTTTATTCTTTTGAGCGGGGCCATTGTTTGCGCTTTGGGTGGACCCCGAAGGGTTGAAATGGGTGGTTATACTTTGAATAAAAATGTCGAACATCTGGTATGAGATGCATCAGGTCAATATTTGAGATAAAAGCCATGAATGGCGCAGGGGTTTTCAATTTACCTGCGAAGAAAAATACTATCACACTTACGTATAAATTATTAACGGGAGTAGCTGACTACTAAATAAGTAATGGTGAATACACACGGCACTGCAAATTGACTTAAATTACGGTGCATTAGCGCAGGTCTTACTTAGGCACTCGTACCTACTTGATTAAAAAAAATCCAATATGTATCAACCACATTTCGCGTCAAATTGTGCCGTGTGTCTTAGGCCGCGGACCTGGTGGAAACGCTCATGCAACGCGCGATGAGGTCTAGACTAATTATCCGCTCCAAATGCTTGGCCTGTCCCACGTAGGAGCGTCCTTTACCAGCGGTTTGAGCCAGTGGCACGTCACCTTTTCAATATAAACATTTACTTAATATATTTAAAGAAATTGAGAACCTGAACAGAGTTGTTTGGATTATAACCAGAGGGTATTGTATGATCTTTTTGTAAAATACCCACATTGTTTGTAAACTGATATCGCTTAACAAATGCACATTACAAACATTTGTAAGTCTACGCACGTATTCACCTGCACACATTGTTATCAATTAAATGTAGTCTGGGCAGCCCGTATCATACAGATTTATGAGATTTAATCAAAACAACATTCGTCGAGACCACACGGCGTTACTTTTAGTGAAACAAAATCTGTAGACACGTCCACGCTCGCATGTTTGTTTGTGCGTTTGTATACGTTTTCTATTCGTGGCGAAATACAAAAAAAAATGCACATTTACTTAAAATAGTATCTATGAATTGTTTTTATACAAATGTTTGCAAACAATTGATATGCAACTTTAAAACTGTTTATATAATGTTTTTTTATTTATCTTGAATTGGGACTTGGCATAACTCGGCACATGATGGCGGTTCCATAACGTTTTTAGTATTAGTGAATTTGTAACCATGTAAAAATTATTGCACCATCCATTCTGCCCTGAGAGAAGCGGAAGATCGAGAAGGATGGAAAGTCTTGGTCGCTCAAAGGATGACGAAATTCAAATTTGGTCACGATCCTCAGCCATGAGTGTACGACCAAGAAGAAGAAGAATTATTGAGATCTTGACTACACACGCCTACGTAAACAAGTGTATATTTTATAAAGTGTTCTTTTTATTATACATGCAAAGCTAAATATGGAAAATATTATGTAAATAAACATAAATAATTTACATAGCCCGACAGTCACTAGATCAAAATTGATAAAGGTTTATGTATATAATTCCCCACACAGAAGCGGGTTTTATTTGTACATGTAAAAATCCCGTATTTCACAAAAACAGTGAATTCTCAGCATACCTATAAGATTAACCGAACCAGAAAAAATGCCGAACTACTAAAAAAAAACAATAAGAATTGAAAACTTTGAAATGTTTAGTAACGCACAAGCGCATTTTTTGAAACGTTAATAATAATATTATATAAAATCTGGTAAAAATTAATTATACATTATTTTATTCAGAATTAAATAATATAATAAAATAATAAAAGGTTTCACAGCGCTGACCGCGTATGGTTTTGACAAGAAACATGACACCTGACGTAATAAATTATTAATAAGAAAGTTATTAGTTGCCGAGTAAGAAATCGGCATTATTATTATTATACCCATAACAAAATTATTTTGTCGCCAGGAATATAATAATAATAATATTTCATTTTATGTTCCGCATAATTAAAAAAATACAATGGAGCAGGAATAACGTAATTATAGTAGGTATGTATAAATGTATTTAGTTAAAAATAGACATTTCCGATTTCAAAATTACAATATTTTGGACGTACCTGCTATAATACCTATAGACATTTTTTATATCGTACATAGTGCGCGGACCAAAAGCATACGCCAAATAGTTCGTCCGGCAAAGAAGCTTGGTTACCTACGAGGAATGGTTATCAGCCATTCGCCGAATTCATTGGAACCTTGCTCTGTTACATATTGTGTACCTTGTTAATATCAAAATCAAGGTCAATGTGCATTTTAAATCTAAAACTATCGTAAATAAATTTCATCAGTGTACCTATATCAGTGGCGGGTTTAGAGACTTCATAAAGAATACTACCAACGTACCTAATAACAATAACAACGTATCTATTTCCCTATCCAATTATTATTGAAGATGACAGTGATGACACATAATATTGGTGGTTTATTTTTTATATGTACACGTACGTGTGAGTTGGAGGAATTCTGCATCTCTGCATTCGACATCTTCAGGCAATATGTAGGTAATCTTGACTCAATAGGTAGGTACCTACTTTGTTGTATTAATTTTATTATATAAGATATAATTGCCTGCATTTATTGACAGTGTTTATTTACCATTGATGAGTGCGCATAGTGCCTGAAGATGCCGTAAGTCAAAAACCGGGTCGCAAAAAACGACTCAAATGGAATACATAGTACAAAACTTAAATGCATTAGATTATTTATACCTGTACATATTAAAAAAAAAAAACTTAAAAGTATAGGTACATGCTAGTGTAATTTATAATAAAATGGGCTTAGTAGGTATTTTCCTTCAAATAAAAATGAATAGCAAACTAAGACGCGCGTAAAACACAAACTATTTTGTGATCCAAAAGATTCATAGCAGCGGCTACCTAACGCTACCGATTGCAGACGTTTTTTGAAGTCGGGGAAAGGAAGGGCGAGAGGAACAGTCAATTTTGTTTGACACACCGCTAGCTAGCCGCTCGAAACGCTGCAAATTCGACGAGCGGCCAGACTGTCTACCGCTCACTCTCCGCGCTTTCATGGTGGTCCCCATACATTTTTTGGCTCCGCTCGACCTGGCCGCCCCTACGAGGCCCACAGGCTTAGTCCCAAGTAGACATGACTTAGGTACTATTTGTAAATTAAATGTTGAAGGAATAATTTAAGGCTAAAGCCTTGAATTCACTAGGGGACAAATCGTGCAACATGACGCACAACATCTACGTCGATGTTTCGGGAACGAAGCCGCGAAACATGTTTCTTGTTCAAAATGCGGACACACTACGACGCAATGTCGCAGAACATTTGCTTGTACATACTAGTCGCCGAAACGCGATAGCCGCCAAAGTGACTCTTATTGCAATATCATTAGAGCACATTTTTGTCTTTCAGGCCTTGTCATGCGATGTCTAGACAAATTTTATTATCCGTTATACCGACTGGCGTCTTTTACCAGCCGTTGGAGCCAGTGGCACTTCACCTTTTTAAATGTATATATTTAATGAAATTGAGGACCTGCACAGAGTTGTTTGGATTATAACCAGAAGATATTATTGTATGATCTTTTTGCAGAATACCCACTCCATAATAACATAATCTGCTCGCAAAAAAGTTATAAACTTAATTGTTTGTAAACTTATATCACTTAAGGGGGGACATGCTCGTCGAAGGTCAAAATTGAGTTTTTATTGTATTTTAAAACCATGATCCTGGACACTCCTTAAACGTTGTAGATGATCTATTTATATAATTTTGAAGCCTTAGTATCCTTTATAGTTATTTTAAACATTTGATAACTGCATGAAGTATTTTTGTTACATAAAATAGTATTCTTTTAAACCTCTCGCTCTAATGTTTTAGAATATAGTCATATTTCGGTACATAACTGTGCAGTGGTGTTAAGATTTTTTACATTTATTAATTTTTAAACGCATTTATAAAACCATTAGTATAATTTATTACGAGATAATTTTTGTAAAATATTCACGATAAAAAATATTTTGATAATCTCTGTGATCCCAAATTTGACAAGAATTAGGCATTTTATTATTCAAAAAATCGGCAAGAGTAACACATTTGAAGATGATTTTAAAGATATTTATTATAACCTATGTCTTTGACCATTCAAGTGTGATAAAAATCTTATGAATAATGATTGCTTTATAATAATTATTGACCTAAGAAGAAGGTAGTGTTTTTTTGAAATACGCCATTTCTTTTGTCATTCCCTAGTGGTTAAGCTACAACATACGGCCGTAGCCATAAAATGACAAACTATAATTAAAGTAGGGAGTAAAATTATGTTAACGCGCGTATTTGAACATGTACCTAACCGAATTTTTTTAATTTTTTTTTTAAACGGTACATGTTCAAACACGCGCGTTAATATCATTTTACTCCCTACTTCAATTATAGTTTGTTAATTTATGGCTACGGCCGTATATTGTAGCTTAACCACTGGGGAATGACAAAAGAAATGGCGTATTTCAAAAAACACTACATTATTCTTAGGTCAATAATTATTATGAAGCAATGATTATTCATAAGATGTTTATCACACTTGAATGGTCAAAGACATAGCTTATAATAAGTATCTTTAGAATCATCTTCAAATGTGTTAATCTTGCCGATTTTTGAATAATAAAATGCCTAATTCTTGTCAAATTTGGGATCACAGAGATTATCAATATAATTTTTTATCGTGTATATTTTACAAAAATTATCTCGTAATAAATTATGCTAATGGTTTTATAAATGCGTTTAAAAATTAATAAATGTAAAAAATCTTAACACCACTGCACATTTATGTACGAAATATGACTATATTTTAAAACATTAAGAGCGAGAGGTTTAAAAGAATACTATTTTATGTAATAAAAATACTTCATGCAGTCATCAAATGTTTAAAATAACTATAAAGGATAATAAGGCTTCAAAATTATATAAATAGATTATCTACAACGTTTAAGGAGTGTCCAGGATCATGGTTTTAAAATACAATAAAAACTCAATTTTGACCTTCGACGAGCATGTCCCCCCTTAACAAATGCACGTTACAAACATTTGAAACTCTACGCACGTCCTGAACTGCAAACATTGTCATTAATTTAAATGTAGTCTGGGCAGTCCATATCATATAAATTTGCGAGATTTAATCAAAACAACATTCGCCGAGACCACACGGCGTTACTTTTAGTGAAACAAAATATTTTTAAGTCCACACTTTCTTGTTTGTGCGTTTTCATACGTTTTCCATCCGTGAAAAATACAAAAAAAGTGCACGTTTGTTTAAAATATTAAGTATGAATTGTTTTTATACAATTACAATTGATATGCAACTTTAAAACAGTGTTTAAATAATGTTTATTTATTTACGAGGAGACTTATCTTGATTTGGGACTTATAACACTTGATGGCGATTCCACAACGTTTTTATTGTAGGTGAATTTTTATTCATATAATAATTGACATTATGTAGGCATATTGAAAGATCTCGGCTACACACGCCTACGTAAACAAGTGTAAATTTAAAATTGTAATTAAAACTGTTCATTTTATTATACACGCGAAGTTAAATATCGAAAATATTATGCAATTAAACATAAATAATACGTAGCCCGACAGTCACAAGATCAACAGTGATTTATATAATTCCCCACATAGAAGCCGGATTTTCTTTCATTTCAAATGTAAAAATCCCGTATTTCACAAAAACAGTGAATTTTCAACATAAAAGATTAATATGAGAAGAAATGGTGAACTACTAAAAAAATAGTAATCGAAAACTTTGAAATGTTTAGTACCTAAATGTCAATGATAATATTATAATAAACATCCATGTAATAAAAAATCGGGTAAAAGTTTATTACATATTATTTTTATTCAGAATTTCCATGATGTATAAAATAATAAAAGGTTTCGAAGCACTGATCACGTAAATACCTATGTGATTTGAAGAAAACATCTACATGCCATAATAAATTATTACGTTTATGACACGACGTCGCTGAAACAATTTTTGGCATTATTATTTATCGATAAAAATAATTATGTAGACTGCAGAGAATAATATTTAAGTAGGTACTTATTTAATTTATGTTCTGCATAATTAAAAAAATACAGTGGAGCAGTATAAAAATATGACTTCTTATTTTAATAGCAGCGGCGGCTCTACCTCAAGGGTTTGTAGGGACCATCCCCACATCGTTATGTCAAAAATACAAGTTCGATATTTTTATCACTGTCACGACTCACGATATACCTACTTATTTACATGATTAAATTAACTATTTAATTTATTTTATCATACTGGGGAGCGAATCAAATGACCCCATGGTGAGTAAAAACGCTCGCTGTACGTCGTTGTTCATAACTGATAATGGTAAATCTATAATAATTATTAATAGGTATTAATTAAGTTAATATTTTTAAGCACGCTTTTTCGATGTGACTAAGGACGACTCAGATAATCATATTATTTATATATAAGTATAATTTATATAATATGAGAAAGTAGGTAGGTATGTATGTATATTTATTAATTAATGGCTAAACCCCACCACCTAGAAAGTCGGCGAGCCGCCACTGTTTAATAGTATAAACAAAGTGAATAACTTAATTATAGTATGTACCTACTCGCACGAAATTATGGTAGGTACAATATATGTATTCTGAAATTCTGTACTTTTTTGGTGTAGGTATTTTTAAATGTAGAAAAAGAACTTTTTTCCGATATTCAAAATAACAGTATTTTGGACGTGCTTTAAGTTATTAGCAGTCAATTAATAAGTAGGTAATAAGCTTTTTACCTACTTTATTGTATTAATTTTATTATACAAGATAATATGTATAATTAACTATTTACCATTTTTGAATGGGCATAGTGCCTGAAGATGCCGAAAGGCGAAACCCGGGTCGAAAAAAACGACTCAAATGGAATAGTACAAAACTTAAATGCATTAGATTATTTATATATTTAAAAAAAGCTTAAAGCAGGTAGGATATTCAAAATTAGGTACAGTATTTTGGACGTGTTTTAAGTTATTAGCAGTTAATTAATAAGTAGGTAATAAGCTTTTTACCTACTTTATTGTATTAATTTTATTATATAAGATATAATTAACTGCATTTGTTGACAGTGTGTAGGTATTTACCATTGGTGAGTGGGCATAGTGCCTAAAGATGCCGAAAGGTGAAAAAAACGACTCAAATGGAAGAGTACAAAACTTAAATGCATTAGATTATTTATATATTTAAAAAAAAACTTGAAGCAGGTATAGGTACATAGAAAAAGGAACTTTTCCCCGATATTCCAAATTACAGTATTTTGGACGTGCTTTAAGTTATTAGCAGTCAATTAATAAGTAGGTAATAAGCTTTTTACCCACTTTATTGTATTAATTTTATGGTTATTACATGGTGGTCTTATACGTTTTCTTGCAAAGTTATATAATTGTTTATAAACTTATATCACTTAACAAAAAACATTTGAAACTCTACGCACTTCCTGAACTGAAAACATTGTCATCAAACAAAATATTTGTAAACAGGTCCACACGTGCGTTTTCATACGTTTTCCATCCGTCAGAAATACAAAAAACGTGCACATTTGTTTAAAATACTTATAAATGTTTATTTGTTTACCAGGAGACTTATCTTGATTTGGGACTAAGCATAACACTTGATGGCAATTCCACAACGTTTTTAGTGTAAGTGAATTGACATGATGTATGCATGTTGAAAGATCTTGACTACACACGCTTACGTAAACGAGTGTAAATTTATAAACTGTTCATTTTATTATAGGTACACGCGAAGTAAAATATCGAAAATATTATGCAATTGAACATAAATACGACGTAGCCCGACAAATAAGATCTATATAATTTCCTACCCAGACGCCGGAATTTTTTTCATTTTACAATATGTAAAAATCCCGTATTTCACAAAAACAGTGAATTTTCAACATAAAAAATTAACCTTTAAAAAATGCTGAACTACTAAAAAAACAATAATCGAAAACTTTTAAATGTTTAGTAACGAACAACCGCATTTTTTTTGAAATGTTAATTATAATATTATATGCATCCACGTATTAACTGACCGCGTATATGTAGGCGCCGTAATAACAAATATGACGTAAGCTATTGCCGAACCGAGCCACGAATCTGGAATGTATTATTTATTGGCGACAAAATAATTTTGTCGAAAATATAATAATATTTAATTACTATATTCAAAACTATAGTATTTTGGATGTGCTATGCTATACCTACCAATATACATTTTTTTATATCGTATAGCACGCGGACCACATATTGCCACATTATAATATAGATTATATTAAGAAACTCGGTTATCTACGAGGAATGGTTATCAGCCATTCGCCGAATTCATTGGAACCTTGCTGTGTTACATGTTTTACCTTGTTCATACATATTTAAGTTATTAGCAGTCAATTATTTTTCGTTTTATTTCTCTTGGAATAAGTAATGTTTTCAGAGATGTGAACGAATGACATCTATTTTAAATTTACCACCAATTTCACCCGATATTTGAAAACGGGTCTCAAAATAACATTTTCTTTTGTTGTTTTTCAAGAAAACATTTAAAAGTTTTAAAAGCGGACATGTGCTGTACTCCAAAGGAACCGATGAAGGACGCACGAGCGGTGTTGGATTTGTTGTCAACAAAGCCTGGAGGGACCGCATAGTCGAGTTCAACTGCATTTCTGACAGGGTCGCAAGCGTGATACTTAAAATCAATGCTAGGTACCGCATTCAGATTTTGCAAGTATATGCTCCGATACAGAGTTATCCTGATGAAAAAGTGGAAGAGTTTTACGAGGAAATAACATCCTTGAAAAATAAAAGTAAATGCCACTTCAACATCATAATGGGAGATTTCAATGCACGTATTGGATCATACCAAAGAGATGACGTAGCGGTCGGACATTTCGGACATGGCTCAAGGGATGGTAGAGGGGACATGCTTGTGGAGTTTGCTGAAACCAACAATCTTCACATCATGAATTCCTTTTTTCAACATAAACCTACACGTAAATGGACGTGGAGAAGCCCGACAGGAAGGACCAGCGAAATCGATTACATCCTCACTGACAGAAAATATACATTTTTAAACTGTAAAGTGATCAATCAGTTTAACACCGGCAGTGATCACCGGATGGTGAGATGTAAGATAAGATTGAACGTCAAATCAGAAAGATCCAAACTGCAGAAGAAGTCAAATGCTCGCGTATACCTGCAGAACAATACTGAATTCCAAAATGAACTCAAAAATGCACTATCGGCTTTCTTAGATGAGAACGAAACCGTTTCCCTATCCAACGCGGAGGATATAACGAATATTATTCTACAATGTGCAGAAAAAATAGGCGTAAAAAACTCAGAAGTTACACTTTCCACCAAGCTTTCGAAGGCAACATTGAATCTTATGGAGCAGAGAAGGAAAACCAAGAGCGATAGACAGGCACAAAACGATATGGAGTTTTCATCACTTTGCAAAACCCTCCGAAGGAAGATTAGAGAAGACCTTCGTAAATTCAATGTAAACCTCATACAAGCAATTGTGAAAGCAGGCAGAAGTTTAAACAAAAACAAGCAATGCTTGTCGATAGGAAAACGTCAAATCACAGCACTAAAAGCAAAAGATGGTTCTATCGTCAGAAATTGGGAACACTTGTTAAGCCGAGTTGAAGAGTTCTACAGCGATCTCTACAGTGATGACACTGACAATACGACTATAGACTTAGATCTTCAGAGAAATGGAAATTCGGAAGACCATACTCCCGAAATTACATCCTGGGAAGTAACCCATGCTTTAAATTACATGAAAAGTGGGAAAGCCCCGGGGAAGACGGTTTAACGATAGATATCCTCAAAAAAGCAGGAAAGGATGCAAATGAAGTACTTGCACAATTGTTCACAGCCTGCATATGCAAAGAGGATGTCCCAGAGGTATGGAAAAATGCCAGCATTGTCATTATTCACAAAAAAGGTGACAGAGAAGACCTAGCAAATTATCGTCCAATAAGTCTACTCCCTATTCTCTACAAGACGTTCACAAAAATTCTCTCAAACCGTCTGCAAAATGTACTAGACGAGAACCAACCGAGAGAACAAGCCGGATTTAGAGGAGGATACAGCACTATGGACCATATCCAAGTCGTCAGAGAAATCATAGAGCGGTACCAGGAATACAAACTGCCACTATGCATGGGTTTTATAGACTATGAGAAGGCGTTTGATTCGATAAAGAAATGTTCAATACTCGACGCACCAGAAAACAAGGAATCCCTGGACGCTATATAAATATTTTCAATAATATATACAGTAGCGCAACAGCATCTGTAAATCTCCATAAACCATCGCGCAGATTTCCTATCAGCAAAGGAGTCCGACAAGGTGATACAATCTCACCTAAACTATTTACAGCTACCCTTGAAGACTTATTCAGGCAACTTGACTGGAATGACAAAGGGATCCCCATAAATGGAGAATACTGAGTCATCTGCGCTTTGCCGATGACATAGTAATTTTCTCGCAAGACTCAGAAGACCTCCAAAGCAGAATGCAGGAACTCGCTGAAGTAAGCAACAAAGTAGGTTTGAAAATAAATGTAACAAAGACGAAAGTCATGTTCAACTGCTTTGCAGGCCAAAGAGATCCTCATCAATGGCACTCAGCTCGAACAGATTTGAAAGCTACATCTATCTGGGACAACAGAAGTACTCCTATAGATGGATGTATATTTGATGAAATTGTTCGCAGAGTAAAGCTAGGCTGGAGTGCTTTTGGCCGCCTGAATAATGTCTTCAAAGTGACCTTCCACTGTGCCTAAAGCGCAAAGTGTTCAACCAGTGTGTGCTTCCGTGATGACGCTAATGCGTATGAAACATGGGCCCTAAGTAGAGAGATCCAGAAACTTAGAGTAGCACAACGTGAGTATGGAGAGGAGTGCATGCTGGGCATAACACTTGAAAGGAAAAAAGAGGAATAGTGGATAAGGAAGCAGACAGGGTTTGCGATGTAATAAAGTTTATTAAAGCCTTAAACGAGAGATGGGCTGGACACATAGCTCGAAGAAGAGACAATCGTTGGACAAATCTAGTCATCCAGTGGTATCCTAGAAGTACAAAACGTCCGCAAGATAGACCTAGAGGCCGCTGGATCAGTGAAATGATAAAGTTCTGCGGAAGTACGTGGCAACGCAATGCACAGGACCGAGAGAAGTGGAAGCAACTTGAAGAGGCCTTCATCCAGCAGTGGATAGATTCAGGCTGATGATGATGATGATGAATACCTTGGTCCTTGATATTATCGACACTTGCAATTATCGATATAGATACCAAGCAATAAGCATCTATATTCTATACCTGATGATATGTTTTCTTTCTTATGTTAGATGACGTCCCTATTATGTATGTATGTATGTACCTATTTAAAAAAGTGAGGTAGTATTTAACAGACACTGTACGAAATATATAAGTTAATATTACGAGAAATGGTTGTTAGCCATTCGCCTAATCTACTAGATCCTTGCACTTGATCAAACATTGAAAAAACACAATGCTATGCCAGCCGCGGGATCGAACCCGTGTCTTACCAGAGACAGGTGCTATACTAACTAGGACATGGTGGGTGCTATATATAAATATATGGGTAGGTATATATACTTATAAGAATGGAAATTACCATTTCCACCCCTACGCATATGTTTATAACAGATATATAACAGTTTTTAAGAGGAATGGTTAGCCATTCACCCATCTCATTCCGTTCAACGGTGAAACTGACTTGTGTAGGTAACGTCGTCATTACCATAGAAAATAGTAAGCTTATGAAAATTGGTGTTTTAATTTCTTTATTTTACGGAGATAAAAATAACATCGCAAGTTATTGCAATCCAACTAATTATAGGTACCTACCTAAAGATGGTGTTATCACTCTGAAATGAATAAAGAAGTTAGACTTGCACTAGAGTATCACGGAGTTATGTTGATCACTATATTTTTTTTTTCAATAATATTATTTATCAAGTAAATATTTTTATGTTCTAAAATTAAAAATAGTAAATTTTATTTATTTTTCTGCAATAGATAGAACAAAAAATATCAAATTAAATAATGGATATATTAATTTTCGAATATACAGGTCGATAATATTTTCTTTATTAACAAATATGAATCAAAATAATTCATAAAAAATCGAAATAAAAATAAACGTTTTTTGCATTGATTTTTTTTCTCGGCAACAAAAATAATATAATTAACATAATTATTTTTCATCGTCAGAGTTTCGATATATTTTAATATTGTTATTAAATTAATTTTATTATTTCACCGTTTGTGTGAAAATTCATAAAAATTCCCTATCACGCAGTTTGGACCATACCATCGCACTTGCCAATTCCTACGCACGAATGACGATGGGTTGCCCCCTTGCGCTCGCTCGTGGAGCGTACATACGCAACATGTCGCGGATCACGTAGAAAAGCCTCGCTATGTTGCGTACAACGTACGGAACAGTTCGCAACGTTGGGGCAGCTCGTAGACTCAAAGCTGCGCGCCATGTTGCGAGACATTTTGTCCCCTAGTGAGTACAGGGCACAAGCGAAGCGACATCGTGAAACATGTCTTGCGTCACGTAGAAAAGCCGCATATGTTGCGTGCAACGATGGGCGACAGAGCACAACATTGCGCCAGCACGTAGACTCAATGTTTGGCGTCATGTTGCGATACATTTTGTCCCCTAGTGAATTCAAGCCTTAATACCTACATTTGGCGCTGTAAATCTTAGAAAGATTGAACTGATTATGCCCAATCGGGCTTCTCGCTTGGAGGACTCGCGCCCTGGATGATTTCGTGTGCCGCAATAAAAATAAACAAAATAATGAAACTGAGTATGTATAAATAAATTTTGGTTTTTTTATATCTTAATAAGCTATTATTTTAGAACAAAACTTTTAAAACGTGAATATGCCCTTGAAGAATTATTGAATTCTCGAATGTTAGAAAACATTTATCTTGGGCATTTATATTGGAAAACACATTCAAAATTGGCTCATTGACATTATGAGACATCCATGACAAAGCAATATAATTAGATGAATAAAAGAGTGGCGTTTTGCTGTCTTGTATTTTAAGAAGTTGAGCAGAAAGTAAAATATTTTAATTAAATATTTTATTATCAAAAGGTGATGTATTTTTTATAATACCTAGTTACCTAGTATATAAACAACGATGATTTAAAAAAAAAAATACCCAAACCTAATCAAGTCCTCAACTCTTCAACAGTTTTGGAGTGAAATATAACATTTGTACATAGGGGCTCCGGGCGATCCCATTCCTAGGGGCGTCGCACTTACTAGGACCGACGCTGACTGCTGTACCACAACGCAGGTCTTACTTGATTCCAAATGGATCCGATTGGAATTGAGCTAGATGCACCACAGTTTGACCATAGTAGAGCTGTAGGTAGATACTACATAAAATCAGTGACAGAAATTGTCGTTTTCTCGAAGTTACAATTTAGTACTTACAATGATAATAAGCAATGCCATCTGTTACTCGAATAAAAAGAAAACAGCTCCTTTCATGTAATATCATTTTTTTTATTGAAATCCTTATTCTTTCAACATGATGTTTAATTTCTCAAATATTATAATATTCTTAGCCTCCTTTATTTGCCGACCTTAAGCAGTGCATGGCTTCCATGCCCACGAGACATTATATTATACTCGATGTATTTAACACAATCACTGCTAACCTTTTAATTACCTTTTAATTACCACATTTAAATAACACGTTAACTATATCTAATGGCCAAAGACTGCAAACGCGCCAGTCGCGGTGTTAGCACTAAATGAGTTTATGTACGTATTTATATTATATGCAACACATTGATATTGTATGAGAATTAGTGTACCACTCCCCGAAAGATTCTGTGGTGATTTCCACGAAGCAGATAAACCGGTCGCTTCATTTATAAAACGATTCGTATTTTCAAAATCTAACTATAAAATATAATAACTAATATTGTATCTCAGCGGCGTTTATCACATAGATAGGCGAACGTTTTCAAAGGCCTCCAAACGTGTCAGTGCTCAACTGGTTCTCCAATCCGTCATCATGTTGGGCCTGCGCGTACCTAAGATCACAATTGGGAAAACCATTATGAATACGCATAGGTAGAAATAAGAATTTTCATTGAAGTGTTATTAATGTGTCGTTATTATGTACCTACCTACTCGTATTGCAATGCTAGTTAGAATCTAATATGTAGTAGAAATTAACAGTGCAATGATTTAAAAAACTTTAATATTTCTAATTAGGTTTAATACCTATTTATTACACTTTTCTAATATTGTAATATTATTACCTATCCATAAACGATTTTCAGAAACTTTTTGATGGAATTCTATGAAAATATATAATTATTTTATGGCATCTAGCGATTACTATGCAAAGTTTATTTATACGGATATTACAGATTTCGCTTTTTTACAGTTCGCTGCAATGCCCCATTACATTAAACACACATTGTTACAACAGATGGCCGCAGTAAGACAGAATAAGAATAGAAAATAATATTATTCTATTAAAATAATTCTAAAACACTATATTAATTTTCGTAAATAATTTTTCTTGGGACAGCATGCATGATTACAAAGTAAGATAATATGTAATTTGGAAAAAAAAATATTAAACTGCAAAAATGCATAATATTTTCACGGAAACTTTTTATAAATAAAATATTTACAATTTAAGACAATAGGTGTCATTGGTTACTAACTGAATTAATGGAAAACAAAAATACGAACAATATTATATTCTAGGCCTATTAATTGATTTATATACGTCCAATCTCTATCGATATGCAGTAAAGATCTATGAAATAAAAAAAAATAAGTACCTACATATTGTTTACGCATTGCCAAAATAAACATATTAGTTTAAAAATGATTCTCCAACTGTTCAAAAATAAGTTTCTTTGAAAACCGCTAAAATCGATAAAAATAACAAGTATAATATTATTTAGGATAATTGAACATAGTTATGCAAAATGTAGCCAGTCCACAATTAATAATGTCGAACTAAATGTAAAATTGGAAGTAGTATTTTATTTCAAGAATATTTTTTTGCGGCTTGGCTATTTTCTTAGAGAAAATCTTATCGCATCTGATCTATATCATATCTCATTTTTTATTTTTTGTGGACTGGCTACTTTCTGCACAACTATGTGAACTATGTCCAATTTATTATCCATGTGTAGATGTATAGTTTAGACTTTATACGATAGATGGCTTTACATCACTCGTGTCGCTAGGCCAGAAACAGATTGTTAGCACGTCACGTGAACTCATTTGCTAGAACCATTAGAATATTCAATAACAAGAACTGACAACCTGCAAAACTTTGTGAAGATAATTATCTGCTACAAATGTAATGTTACTCCCTTTCAAACCGCTCGAAACAAAGATAGTGATATCAAGTGACTTGAAAATGTGTAAATTTACAGAAAACGTAAGGTTGGTAAATGTCGGTGCGACGTAATACGAGTGAAGTGACTTGATCATTGTAAAAGACAGTGTAGCTTTATATTTGTGGGGCGAACTTACTATGAACTGACGACGTGATAACAGTCTGTTTCTGTCGTAGATGACACGCAAACAATTTTTTTGTGACAGCTTAGTAGTTTTTTTTTTTATTAAATTAAGGTATCTTTCTAACCAGGGCTCAAAATGGACCAGGGTTCGTGAAAACCGTGAGTTTATCGCTCCGTTCTAAAAAATTAAGGCACTCTGATTCGTGAATAATTATAGAAATGTAATTTATTTAACTTGAACGCAGGTATTTGCACCAATCCTGTGTTACCTCCAACCAATAATTCTCAATTTATATGTCTCCCGGATATACCCAATTTAGTACTTCAAAGACCGAGTGAAGATCAATATTCAACAATTTAAACTTTAAATGATATACGCCATAATATAGAATGTTTTAATAACATCAACGCACAGTGCAATAGTAGTACAACTATAAATATTAACAGTATATACGCGTAATATGTGACTCGTGAGGTCAGAGTGAATGACTTCATCCTCATACCGAGAACAAAAGGTGAGTGCCCGGAGTCATCCAGTCTGTCATACCGATTCAAAGAAATACAGTCCATTAAAATATCACCATCAGGTGTTCTCGGAATTCTGATTATCCGTATATGTAGTGAATATTAATTAGCGTGCAACTTATGAAATAATTGTAATCTACTTATCATTGAAATGTCTGAAGAATCCTTATAGATAACCTTATATTTTAATTCACAAATTGACATCTTGGTAACTGTATTCTAGTCACCGATTTTTTTTTAATTGTGGAAGAAAGTGAATGCAATTTTCTCACTAATTATTTGCTGTAACTTTGTAATACCTACCTCACTATTTCAAGTTTATATTTTATTACAATTTTGTTTAAGTTAATAAAGAATATAAATTTATGTACACACTGTAGGTATCAGTGACGTCCCGTGGGGGTAGGCAGATTGAGCGTCGACTGGCCCGTCGGGCGGCAGTCACTTGAGGGGCAGTAAATCGAGGAGAATCATTAGGTATATTATATAAAAATAGGTACCTAAACTTTCATTAAAACACGATTAAAAAAGTCAGCTCACTGGTTGGAAACAAAATGTATTAATAATTAACATAAAAGGTTTAACAGTACTGTATTGCTTTTGTCGGGTTCGCGATGTCTAGTTTACTTCTGTTGTCTTTGGACGTCACGTCCTTGATGACCAAAAATGACACGTGCAGATTTGCGAATTATATTTTTAATTAAAGGTAGGTACCTACATAGGTTACCTAGCTCGCGTGTTTTGAAAGTTGTCAGGTGTATTTTAAAATGCATCTGAAACCGTGGACTCACAATATTGTTTATTGAAGTAGAGATGGCATTTAAATTGGATTTAGTGGTATATATTTTGTTAGTAATGTATCCATACAACACATTTCTTAAATATTGGGGTCATGTAAGGATGATAAAAAATACTGTATAAAAATGGGGCGGCATTTTAGCGCTGTCTAGGGGCGGCAATTTGTCTAGGGACGTTACTGGTAGGTATGTTTACTAAAAATCTATTGATCTAATTTATTTTACGTTATTTACCTATACTTCTGGTTTATGCATGAAATGTCTTCTATATGTAGGTGCAATATCATAATGTAAGTGAAAGTCAGAGGCGTATCAAGATATTTTAGCGTCAGCGACAGTGACGAAAAATGCGCCCCTGACGTAATATAAAATTTATAATTATATAGTATTTTCAAAAATGTGGGGTCTCCCAAAACTGAAAAAAATTAAGGTCCCTGATTTTTTTTGTATATACACCTTCATTTACTTTATTATGAAGGAAATGTAGTGAATTTTCAACATTACGTATAATTAATCAGATGAAAGTCTAAACCTAAACAATCAATAATGTAATATTTAGTAAGTATTACATAAACACTTCAAAGATAATAATAATTACTTTCTCTTACAATCATAAGAAGGTTCGTTCCCTTATAATTTTATCATTTTAGGATTCCGTTCACTTTTACAGGTTCACTTATTCTTGCACATTCAACGAAATTCCGCTTCTACGCCCCTACCCAAGCTGCGCTCAGGGTAACTGCTCCTCTCGCACATCTTGTAACGCCACTGGTGAAGCTCACCAATTAATATTAATTTAAATATTAGATTAAATCATGTGGTTATTGAGTTTGAAAATCACTGATGTAGATATAGTTAAAACATATTTGACCTCAGATAACGTTATCATTAATATTTGTTGCTGTTTACCAATAAAATTAACCTACGCAAAATGCACGTATTATTTGACAATGTGTAATAACCTTTCACACAGGTGCAAGAGGCGCTGGCCACACAGCTTTACATTCTCAAAGGAATCAAAGTCCACAAAAATCTTTTTGTCTGATGCGACTTTATAATATTACCTAAGTTACCAAACTAGCAGTAAACAAGAGTTATATTAATTAAATTATAAAATGATAAATACAAAAATACCTAAGAAAGAGAAAGCACTATCAAAATCATAGTTTTTTACGATTAAGTTTTACGACGCTATAAACGTTTTATCGATTTTTAATATGGGGTCAAAAATCACCTGCACCTCGTCTGTTTTTACCTGGGGTTTTTAAGTGCTTTAATCTATCACTGTTATGACAACTTTTAAATCGATAAGCAAACACATAAAACCAATCAGATTCCAAAAAAAAATATCAATGATATGTACTATTAATAATATATACCTACTTATAATTATTACAATCGATCTCAACAGGTAATTATTTTGAATATACCTGTAACGAGTTTACAGATAAATTGCATATCAATGTTATACTCATATAATCAAAAACTTTTTATTTGTGATCTATTACACATCACTAAAACATTTAATTATTATCATTTATTGAAAATATGAGTATCTGCTAGAAATATTCAACGCCTGAAAGAGAATCCATATTCAAAGAAAATCTTTCAGCAAGTGAATCGCATTTTCTAAGACAATATTGTTAACAACCGATCCACGAGCAGGTACGCAGAGCGCACCCTTAAAGGGCTCGCACATCAGAACTCGCCGCACGCGTCTTACGACGAATTCGTCGATGTGACGTCATCGTAAACCAAGAAACAAACGTTATCAAATGGAGCTTCGCAGATTGGCCGATGCAACTGCGCCGCTGCGACGCTCCTGCATGCGACGAATTGTATTTGCTAGAGCCTGCATGTCGATATAGAAAAATGTCGACTCCACGCATGCGCACAGCCGCACAATCGGCCATTTCTGTCTCTGTCTACACTATCATTGCTCGCTCATCGCTGGTCACCGCGTTTGACGTTTGTTCATACAATCAACACAATAAAAATGGCAGACGAGAGACTTCTCCTTAAATGTTTCCGATACCAATACATAATAATCGCTGTTTCCGCGTCTGATGACATATTTGCGCAATAGCGTCGTCTAGCTAGTGTATATTTTGACGTTTCGGGAGATTACGCGCGAATGTCGATGTCGCTAGGCAGATGTGCGAGGTTGTAACATGCAACATTCGCCGGCGGTCTCGGAAGTTTTGATTTATGGCCGTCAGGCACACAAGGCGAGTTGTGATGTGCGAGCCGGCTTAAGTACGACTCAACATTTTGTAAGTATCTTTTATGTTATGGATAGAACCAAAACCTTATATAGGTAGGCCGTGGCAGTGTGGCACTGTGAATTTCGATCGTAGTGATAGTTATTTCTAATACTTCCAATGTAATATACCTATGTCAAATCTTTTGTTAAATTTTTGAAAAAATGGTTATACGTTTATTAATATGAATGAAATATGCAATCTAAAATCTTCTATTATATATTATTCTCTTCATTCAATAACTAGTACCTACTAACATCGGAGCTTGCAATTTAGTGTCCCCACGGTAAAAAATAGAATATTAATTCTAACTATTTTTCAAATGATTTCCCTTAAGGCGAATACTTCACCTGACCGCAGGCCCCTAACGGAAAAATACGAAGCTTGCAATTTGAGACATTTTTTTTTTATAATTCACATTTTAAAGTATTTTAACCCATAGCTTACGGGCCACACAAAATTGTGTTTTTGCTAATTACTTTTCAAATGCAAATTAACACGTTAATTACAAAATTAATTAAAAGGGCCCGTAAGCATTGTGTTAATTATGTAATGAAACATTAAAACGATTTCAAAGTCGAGTGAAAGATATACTTACTTACATTTATTTTTGAAAGCTACAAAATGTGAATCCGATAAAGGATCTCATCACATTATTACATAACGTTGTTTTATGGCCAAGTTTATAATTTAATTTATTAAGTTTTCTCTAATGAACAGTAAAGATTTTTGACTAATTATTCGTAGTTTTAAAGTTTTTTTTATATTATTAAAAAAAATGATTTAAAAAAAAATGAAAATGTGTTCAATTTGAAATCCTTTTTATTTATATCAAATCGAACTTTTATATTGTGACTTTACCTAAATTAGGTACTATCGAAATTTAATCACGATATAACTTATTTGCACTCGACGGGTCGCGATGAACTAGAGTTACCTGTACAATATTAAACTTATTGGGGGACGTATTAAGATGAACAAAATCGTAAATTTTCGATGACATCACGTATGCCAACTACCAATACGGCACCGTGCCATCACTAATTTTCTAATAAGTACACAACCTCCACCTGCAACCGCATTAAAACCGCGACAATTTAAAAATCAAACCTTTACATTCCGCAGTCGCGTTTTGATTTATTTATTAACTCTATATGGCCACAGCATCGCCGGATCGCTTCGTCTCCCCACCTGAGATCTCCGACTGAATCACGGCGGCAAACACAGGTAAACCGTAGTAGGCGGTTTTTTCATTTCCATTTAGAAGCGAACCTTCAGTTGCGGGCCGACCAAAGTGGTCGAACGTCGTTAGATACCTGTATAGTGCCTTTTCTACCTACACTAGTGTTGCGAAATTACGAAATACGAACGAAAAAAACCAATCTTTCGGATACAAGCTTTGCTTATACAAGTGTGTCTCCGAAAAGACTCAACGACCTCGGATATCGTTTAAGATTTTGTGAGTTGAATAAGTAATAATAATAATTCTGCATAGTTGCTCCATGATCATCTTTGACAGTTCGGTTTTGTTGACAGTTTAGTTTTGTTGACAGATTGCTTTTATTGTGTGTTTGTTCACGGTGTGGTTACACCTGTTATTTACATTGACATGTTGTGGTGTTGACATTTTCGTGTCTTCTATAGCCTTTTGGAAACACGGAGTGGTGAGTCATTGCTTTTCTTTGAAGTTAATGAGTTTGTCTCTTAGATCATCGTCTTCATTATCCATTCTAAATTTACTTTTCATTGAAAGAGACGATTCCAAGTCTACGTTTACTTTATAATACGAAAATAACAAAATTTAAGTTTTTAATGAGTCACTAAAATTCTGAATGAAACATTTTTTTTTGTTTTGATTCTGTGAGTGGTTTATCATTATTTTTTTACCACAAATAAGCTAGTTTATAATAGTTTTCAAACATTGAATGAAGACCTTTCCAAACATATATAAGTATATATATTATTAACTAAACTGAATATACGCTCTAAATAATGATGTTTGTACTGTTCTATAGTAATTCATTTAGTAAATTATATAATTCATTTATTTCAGCCAATGTTACTAAACGTACATACTACATATATAATTTTAATTACGCGAAAAATGATAAATAGTAAGTTTCACAATAATTTTATGCCAACTATCTCAAAAATAAGTATTCAAAACGAAAAATGTTTCATGTAGGTACTGTAGTTATCTCGTACTATATGTATTACACCTTTGCACTATAATCAGCATAGAAAAAGATGGCAACACTGAATTAAAAAGTTTTCGAAGGGCAAAACCCGAATCGTTAAAAATGATTCTTATGGAATAGTAATGGTATAAAAATATAATTATTTGGATTTCAAATTCAGTTTCCATTGATCAACAGTATTCATATAATATTTCCTATAGATTGGTGTACGCATATTTCCATATGACTTGTGAGGAATGCAAATAAGTACCTTATTGAGCCTAAAATATGTGAACCATAGATATAGATAAATTTCGAAACAGTGGCATCATGGATACGGTAATAGCGACTCGCGTTTGTATTGATAATGAGTATTAGCATTGAAACATGCATTTTAACAAACAATACAAGTAAACATGACAATTGCATATGGTGCCAGTGCAGAATGATTTACCTATATTTAACTGTTCGACCTAGGCCAGCGATAGCGAATCTATGACATGCGTGCCACTTATGGCACACACAGAATTTCTGCTATCACTGAATAGTTGTAAACGAAATAAATTTAATATACTTATTAATAATAAAAAAACTCACTCCATCAGACTTGCTCTGCTGCAATAATTGTTGAAACTATGTGTAATTTTATATGACGTTGGGATTAGTGAATCCAATCCCGAGCCAAAATTCTGATCCCGGGATTTCGGGATTACAATTTGACAATCCCGGGATTGGCATTTTTTTCCATTGTTAATATAAAATTTTTATATTTTCAAATAACATTGATAAAATTAGTCAAAAATAAATCTAGTATAATTTATACTATTTAGGATATTTATTGTTAATATTGTAGACGTTCAATCTTGGAAATACACAAGTTTAATAGAGTAAATAATATTGTAATATAAATAATAATGTGAATTTAATATGATATTGCTGTTTCTGATAGTAAAGACTTAATGAATGGATTAGCGAGATTTAAAATAGTAAAGCAAATAATCATGGCGTACTTATGGCCTTTCCGCTTCATAAATCTAATTAGTCAGCCAAATATGAAACTGCCGTAAAACGTATGATATCATTCATGGTGGAATTATTTTGTTAAAAGTGCGAAGCATTGTTTTTTTTTCAATCTTTTTCATTTTTATTAATTTATGTGAAAAAATAAAATGAATCGGCAACCTACACATGGGTATAAATCAAACTTCATTCAAACTCAGTTTATTTCTAATTTATTTTTTATTAAAAGTATTTTTCCATATTTTCGCTTTTATTTTATTTTCTATAAAAATTAATAGAAAAATCAATCCCGAAATCCCGGGATTATGTTTATCAATCCCGGCATTTATAGGTATCGAAAATAGCCCGGGATTGGAATCCCTAGTTGGGATATACTGTAAACATATTATATGGCCAAGATAAGTAAGTAGCACTTGTAATAATTGCGATAAATGAGGACTTATAATAATACAACTAATTTGTAGATAATGCTGTTTATTATTTATATTTTTTACAATATAAAAACGTAAACGTAACCATAAAAAGTTTGCCATCGCTGGCTTATGTAGATGGTGGACTTTTTATTATTGCTATTATTAGGGTAGCGATAAAATGCGGTAGGTAAAAAGAAGAATAACAATCGATTTCATTATTTTTTTGGTAAGTATACAAATCAAAATATTTACTAGGTATTCGTTGGTAGTGTATTACTTAACGTTTTAATATGTGGTTAAGAGGAATATGATGCCCCGCTGCTATTTTAATTTAACACTACACCACTGCAGACGAGCGAAATATATATTAGATTAGTAATGGACATACACTTGTAGTAATCAAGAAAATATCATAATACTATATTAGAAAAACATTGCATGTTTATATTCCCAAGAATATTATTATAGATCCATTAAGCGATGTGATCGTAGGGCAAAAAAGAATGTGTTAACCTTGATGTAACATTAATCTGAATCACGAGTTTTATAAAACAGAATCCAAATGCCGAATGCTATTTGCAATGCTATATTAAACGAAAAACATATAATATGTGTATTTAATTTAGTGTTGGTTTTTGAGGTGTTAATTATTTTCCACACGTCGATCATATTGACGTTGGTACTTAATAAAAATAATCAAAATAATAATTAATAGCAAATAGCAATGATTCATGCCTTTCAGATCCAGTGATTTCAGTCATATAAGTAAAGTTAGGATCGACATATTTAAACTTTAATTCTGCAGCATTATAGGTATGCTCAGAAGTTCAGTCATATGAGATATTTTAGCCTTGACGCTAGAGCAAGCCAGTTCCAATTAACGTTGTGTTCCTTGGTTTTATCGGAAGTGAGATGGAATAAGGAACCGGAGGGTAGGCTGGTTTGACTCCAATAATAAGAAGATTGATGCGTGAATGAAATAAACCCTGGTGTTATTATCTCCTTCCAAATAAATATTAGTTTAATTATTACAGGTACGTTTACAGATTATAATTTAGCTGATTGAAATCACGAGTATGCATTCTAATGATTTGCTAAGTGCTATCGGGCGGAGCGACACGATAACCTTACGGTTAAATCTTTGATAACTGACTGACATATTGATTTCATGTAATGAGTATTTTTATAGTGATTCGATACAATAGAAAATGCTGCTATCACTACTTGAATATTTTGATAATCATGCTTATTAGGTTTATTTTGTAATGCATGGCTCGTTTATAAATTATTGATTTTAATTTGAACAATTAAGCAGTTTTTAGTAATTAGGCAAGATTGATTTTCATATAAACAACGTTTGTGCATATCATGATAAATCGTTTTGTAAATTATAAATAATTGATTAATTTAATTATTGAATTATTTTTGCTAAATTAGCTTTGTTGAAATTTGATTGATTCACATACATCGCTTGATTTGCAATTTTAACAATATTATGTTGCAAGATACATTGTAATTATAAGTTGATGGTTTTCTGCCAAGTCATGCGGATGGTAGGGTATTCACCCTGCAGTTTTAATCATACAATATTCAAGTGAATTCATCGATTTAACGGTCAATTTTTTATTTTAAAATAACAATCATATTAAAAACCATTTCGTTCCATCCAATTATAACATGTCACATTTGAAAATATTCAGGAGGCCTTGCAAGATTTTTGCATGACCCAATATGTTTAACTATGACACTGGGAAAAAATAGCGTCACAGGTAAAATCGTTATGAATCTATCATTCTACAGTTACTTCTATTATACTGTGTTATTCATTAGAATAACAATATATTATTAGATTAGGTAAGTATTCACATCCTAAAACCACTCCGTATACGACTCCTGTGCATCTATTATATACACAAGACTGTTATCAGCAGCTATCAAGGGTAGTATTTCATATGTTTGTATCGAAGTATTATAATTGTTACAATAAGTTAACCGCCTAAATGGTCAAAACTGTCTATCTCGCTCTAAAATTTAGTACACCCAAGTGAGATACTGTCAAAACATAGCACTTATTGTAACAATTACAACTAACTTATTGTAATTGTTATAATAATTGCTAACACTTCGATACAAAACTACCCTCGATAGCTGCCAATAGCAGTCTGGTGTATAGAATAGATGCGCTGATTATTAATTAATAAACAGTTCACTAAAATTCATAAACAATGAGATGAGATCAAACTCTATTCAATGAAAACTGGTCTTTTAAAAATAAATACAAAGTAGATTTATTCCACTTGCATTGGATTATTAGAACATCTATTGTTGAAACAATAATCGCTTGTCAAGGATAAATCAACATGCTGGTATTGCAAGGCGTAATAATTATTGTAACTTAATATTTTTTTACCACCTGACGTTTCTATGTCATTGCCTGATATAAAAATCATTTAATAATAATGTCAGCAGTTGTCTAAAAAGCTGAGTATACACAAGTACAGAAAACAATAATAATTCAAAACATGGTATTTTGGTAATAAATGAATTGAATATCATTTTTATCAAGACAGTAGGTATTTAGTCAAAGTTATTTTAAGACAAATATAGTTTAAAAATGAACCTTAACTACGTGATTAAAAATTAATACTGTTTCATAAATAATTACAAAAACACAAGTTTTATTAATTGCATACATTTTACGAAATCCAATATGGTTGAAAGATATAGTTTTACCTATATATTATATAAATAAAAACTATCAATTACCCATGACTTCGTCCGCGTAAAATACGGAAAGAATAAATAATAGACAAAAATATACGATGAAGAAATAGATTGATTCGTATTATTAATTATTCAATTTATAAGCTGGCGCTTCGGGTCTAGGACGATTTGGCGCCGGGACAACTGAACGCCACGCAGTTTGAAATTAAATATACGTTAGGTACTTATAGGTACTTTAAAAAATATTTAATAATATTATTTATATAACAAAATATTATATTATGATTTAATAGTTGGTGAGAAATTGAATATGCACCCGTAAATAGTGATTTAATCGTGCATATGTTTAAGTTTCAACAAAAAAAGAGATTTTTTTATTTTATATAAAGCCTTAGGCATGGTAATTCTCAATCTGCAAAAACAAAACATTATGTTAAAAGTAAAATGAATTAAAACTACTAAGTAGTAGATAGAAACTGATTGAAATTTCTCGTCTACGTTCTGTATACGTGTTTACGACAGTGCGGCGTTCAATTGTCCTGGCGTCCAGTTGTCCCATTCCCGGCGCTTCTCTATTTGCATCCCACTTCATATTGTTATCCAAGTTTCGTCTATTTTGAATCAGTAGTTTTTCAGTTATTATTATTGAACAAACGGATAAACAGATTTATTTTTTATTATTATATATATGCTACGAGTATAAGTAGTAAATTCTTTAAAGTTTAAGAAAACATATTTTTTTTCATTCAACGAATAATTAGAACGTTTATGAATCATTCATTATTGAACATATGTATATAATTTTAAAATACCCCAGAGAATAATATAACCACTAGACAAATCTTGTGAAGTGTTTTCAAATTATAGACGTTTTTATTATATACAGCAACGAAATTTAGAAAGCACTTTAGTGAGAATTGTAATAGCACTAGTTAACTTCATCGCAATTATAAAGGATTTCACATAGTTTAGTTTTAGTAGTTAGGGAATATGGGTGCAAATCTCAGGGGCACTGGCTTAAATTCCACTGGGGGTCGTATTTTTTTCTATTGCTTATAAGTATTTCTCTGATGTGTTTCCAATTATGTGTGTTAAAGGAATTATTGCATACCAGGCATTGTGAAGTAACTATTACAATAGGTAAAAAGGTGCTTCAAAAGCGCCCCCGGCAGGCTTCGAATGCTAAGTTAGCACTCCTACCTCATTGTACACACGCCCCATACGCCGTACGACCACTTTAATGGAAATCTAATTGAATTTAGATTCCTCTGACTGATAAATTATGACGTACGGTCGCGTGGCATAGCTATTCTTAGCGACTTATCTCCTACATAAGTCTCAGTATCTCCTTGAATCTCATGTCGACTAATTTAATCTAACACGTACACATTCAATTGCAATTATTTCCATGAATAAATATTCCAAATTATACTTCAAGACTTTTCTAAAATATCATGAAAATCATAATAAAAAATAAGCAACACAATAGAGTCTAAATATATCAAACATACATAAAATAAATATGGAAGTTTAGTTACATAACATGTTACTGACAATTTTTTTATGTAATTAAATGGTGTCCGCGGCTAGTTTATTATCCATCTAAATTTGGAGAAGATAGTTATCACTAATTTATTTCTATTTGAGTTGTTTTTTGCAACCCGGATTTTTCCTTTCGGCATTTTCAGATACTATGTGCAATCACCAAAAGGCAAATACACACTGACAACGGGTACAGTTAACTCTAACTTATGTAATAAATTAGTACAATAAAGTAGGTTAAAACTTTATCACCTACCTATTAAGTCAAGGATCACAATAAAAAATATAACAAACAAATTATGAATAGTTGAAGTGTTTATAAAAAACCCCTACCTTATCAGTCTTATCACAAATAATTCACTCGATAAGAGTATAAATCGTCAAAACCTAATAATATAATTATATAATAGTACGACACGGCCAACTGTGTAAGTACAATATTCCGGACACGATAATAACTATGCTAGATTATGTCTCGTTAGCTCGAAAAACCTAGTATTTAGTAAAGATATCATTGCACTGTGTTTATACAAACTACTACCAACTATTATTTAGGTTTTTAATGTATTTAAGCACCTTCTTGTCAATCTTTTATGTAACTTATCAGATCCTCCTGAAGTTAACAATTAGGTGACAGTTTTACTATTTGTGTATACTATACTATACTATTTGTATTTGTGTAACAAAAAGATTCACTTTCTATAAAAACTCTTTTTACTTCGATTATCCTTGCAAGGAGCATAGGATGAAACGAGTTTTCACTTTACAACATATGTTTTCAACAGGGAACTCAGAAGTAATGGGAACTGAAATACTTAACGGGTAAGGCGATAGCAGGTAACCGACTCGAGTAAGGAAGAATCCGGGTTAAACTTACACACGTGTCAAGAATACGTTGTACGTCGAATACTGAAAGCTGCTTTCGGTTTATGGATTTACGCTCATTTAATGTTGGTGTATTACACACACTATTGCACGTGCATAATGCGTGCTTCATTTTCGTAGGACACTCACACATTCAAAAACCCTGCATCAACATGCGGCGTATTGAATGTAGCCTATCGGTATTCTATGTATTATATGTTCTGTGGTTTTCAACTTTAAAGTATGTCGTCTTGAGTTCTCTACATCTGTAATATATGTAATTGTAGTAGTTTTGAAAACGTACAAGATTTTATTTTCTTGTAAAATGGCATTTAAAATTCTAAACACATTTACGTTTCTTTTAAGTTATAGCAGCTTTCAACGTTACATAATTTTCATAAAAACATGAGCTATATACTAGTCTACAAAATATAGTCAGTGATATCATATTAAAACACATGTAGCCTACTTACCAAATTAATATGTCAGAAAATCTGTAATTAGTTTCTCTTCGTAATCGAAACAAGAATGTCACGTTTTAATAAATTATACGTAACTAAAAAAAACTAGATTAATTATTGAAGTCACTTACTTTCTTACTAAGTTAGGCGGTGTATTTTCTAAAACTATTTGTGTAAGAACTACAGGTACACACTAAAAAGTGAGCCAAAAGCAAATAGTTTAATATTCGTAATCACCTAATCCAAATGCATTCATTAGGTTAAGAAAGTCGTGTTAGAAACAATGTCGCAGATCATTAATTATTACCTGAGAGTATTTTAATGTAGGTATGTTTTTATATATTTTTTACTGTCATTAATAATTGAGATGTTGTTTTCGTGTTTGTTCTATATTCCACTAATACTATATAATTATTTTAATAAAGGTAATTACAAAATGTATGTCTTATTGTCTAAATGTACATATATATATATATTAATTTATTGCTATTATAGTGTATTACTAAACTACTATCTTGCCCTGATTTGACATTAAAACATTAAAATTTTCATTGTGGTTTTGAAGATTAATTTTATTGATAAGTGCAAATGATAGAAATAATTTATTTATAAAAAATGTCAGTTTCGTGTCACCAGATACCTATAATATAATATAAAAAGCCTTTTTGTTTCTTACAAACAAAAGTAAATGACAGTCAAATGACTATATCTAATGAATATATATATAATCTATGAATATATTTATTATGTATCTATCCATGGTTGTATTATCTACTTATTTTCAAGTTTATATAATATTATATATTATAATTTTTTTTTTTTTAATTTTTTGTATAAAACATAATATATATATTAAGATTTTTTATTTTTGTATATAATACTATTAGATAATGTTTATAAATTGAACAATGGTATGTAATTAGTTTGTTTGGTTCGTAAGAACCCCTCTTCGGGTGAAGGCTTCCTCCAAAGTGTTAATCTCTGGCCTCTCTGGTTTCTTTCTCCATACCCGGTTGATTTCGTAGCTAAGTATTCGTCTCGTCTTGGTTGGCCTATTTTTGCATTTAGGTCGCCCATTATTATAAAAGTTCATGTGCTCGGTTAATAGATACCTACTTACTTATTAATAAATGAATAAAAAAAAATGAAAAATGATTAAAACATGTGACTGCTTTTTATGAAAAGTTATAAACATTTTTTCGTAACATTGTATGGATATGCATAAGTATGATGTATACAATTTTGCTATTATTTGCATAACAATATACTTTATTTTAATGTTTTGGTCTGACTTGTCCTCTTTTAAATATTAAAAATATCAATATCTTATATTGTATTAGTAA
Organism: Rhyacophila brunnea; assembly: GCA_022495005.1. NCBI lineage: Eukaryota > Metazoa > Arthropoda > Insecta > Trichoptera > Rhyacophilidae > Rhyacophila > Rhyacophila brunnea. The sequence continues at coordinate 110,822 of JAGYXB010002095.1, read as the reverse complement.
TCATAGATCACAGGCGTGCACACAGAATAATGGTTTAAGGGGGTGGTCAAAATCTAAAAAATATCTATAATAATTTATTATTGATTGTTAAAGCGGTGGAAGGGGGGTGGGTTAACAAAATCTGGCAGGTGGCACCGACTTCCACGTTCATCTCTCCTACTACTTACAGCGTATCGTCGCTTCAACAGTAGACCATGCAGTTTTTCTGGTACATTCCCCATACCCAGACACTCATAACTTTAAGCCTAGCGATAAACACCTCGCCAGTAATGCTTGATGCTGATCTACGAGTCATCATCCGTCTGTGTCTTTAATACATGCCGCATCAGAATAATAAACCAAACATTGGATTGTTGCACTAACACATGGTTTTAAGGTTTTCCAGTGACCACAGACATTGCGTATTGTAGAATGCTGAGAGGAGTGTAGTCAACCCGTTCAGAAGGCTGTTCGACATCCAAATCATCCGAGTCACGATCCTCGGTCATGAGATCTTAATGAAGAGGAAGAAAAGGTTAGGAAACCTCACTTTCATGTGTGCAAATATGATGCAATTTTCTTAAAACAATACCTCATTTACAGAATATTGAAAATAGTTATTAGAAAATTGCATAGTTTTACAGTTTAAAAAGTTTGATATTGATTTACTCATCGGATAAGTCTCAGCACCTCAATTACTTCTTTTAAATTTGTTAATCTACCTATCTTAAATACATGACCCATATTTCCTGTTCATTATACTTACTACTACGATAATATTTTCTCACATTTTGAATAAATATCTTAATAAGTAAATACTTTGCATATATATACCTACATAACATAAACATTCACAAGTAATAATTTTTGAGCGATATTTCAATACTCTGACATCGTTACTACCGTATGTTACGATTCGATACCGATTCCGAGTATCGAAATCTTTCTTTCAATATGACATCCTTATGTATGCGCAATATCCAGTAGGCGTTGTCCTACAATAAATAAGGTCCATCTGATCGAATATCTTATTCATCTCGCCGCCGACCGACCCGCGTGCTATCTCCCGGCCTTATCACTGGTTCAACTCGCAACAATTGCATTCAAGTGGACCTTAAATGTCGATTCACACACATCAGTAACGAGCCAGTTCAGTATCCGTACGCATGCGCAACTTTTGTGGAATATTTTCTTTTATGGCTTTCACTAAAATGATAATAATACTTTTTTGTTAAACCGCTATTTATGTAGGTACCTCGTAGAATGCCGTTTGTAATGTAATAGCAAATGGTCATCATATTGTATTATATTAAAATCGTTAGACGTATTTTGAGATGTTTATATGTAACGTTTGTGTCACACAACAATCCGATTTAGTTATAAACACGTTGTTCGTGTACTTAGTATTTTTATACAGATGACAGATTTATTTCAAAAAAAATGAATGTAGTAATTAATTAGTGTTATTTGTATTCAATACTAACGTAGAGTGGGTGAGCTGTATATTTTACTTACCTAAAATTAAAACTGCACCACAACCGATTTGTCAATACTGGACATTAAGTATTATATTTCATATAAGTTGATTATAATATTATCTACTACATGGTCTCTTCAATGGATGGGCTCTAGCCTGGGGCCATGGACTTGAAGGGGTCCGGCGTGGTGATTCGACCAGTTGATTGAGATAAACACACACCACAACGTAATACTTTAAAAAAAATCCTGCGTCACTATTTTACTTAAAAATTAAAAAAAAATATATAATTATTTTTAGTGTATTTTCTGACTAATTAAATGACTATTTATCCAATATGACGAGGGATCGCATGTTACTTGGCAACCATAAAAGGGGGTCGTGATTAGTGCTTCATAATATGATGCCAAAGTGCCGACAACTCAATAATTCAAAATTTATTTAACGAGAAACGAAGCAACTTACCATGACTGTAAATATTTCTTATGTTAACAATTATTATAGTCCAAATTTATTGATTAACACTGTTTTTGAATACGTACAGCTTTTAGAGCAAGAACAACCATGCATGATAAATGCAAATATCAGGTATTTGTAATCGATTGAGTGTTTTTTACTGTTGTCAAATGAACGACTAATATTTATTTTTGACTCCCATAAGTATAGAAACCTTTTGATGAAAGTGACTATTGAAAAGTTGATAAACGAATTACATAAAAATCGTAAAAAAAAGTAGAACTTTGTCAAAAACATTATTTACTTAAAATATCACAATAAGTCAAATTGACAGTCCAGTGTCAACGACTGGCTGTGTATTTACCGATATAGGAATACGGTCACTGAAATGATATGTAACTGATATGTGTACATCGGATCTTAATATTAAATAATAGTATGCAGTGTCTTTCTATTTTGAAACGTTTTAGCCTGAGGCGACGAACTGGCGAGCGAGCGCTTGTACTGTTTTGAATGGATACTTCGGTTTATTAATTTTTGCATTGCTCCTTTGATAAGAGCTTTTCAAATGGCCACCGTGGATTGTTGATGCAGTATTGTACTATTATCCTAAAGGTCCTTGGCATATATCCTACGTGTGACTACAATTATTAATTAATACAGTTTTTTATTAATAGTCGTAATAACGCTTGATAATATAAAATACGTGTCGTATATTATGTAAATTAAAAATAATTACATTACTTATGTCGTTAACACAAAGTGATAGACTACATTAAAAGATAAATGGATACTTCAATAATAATGACCGTGACCTGCCATTTAATGCAAGACTTCACTTGTTTTTTTGTTATATTCAGTGTTTAACACACACCAGATATTAAAAATACTATATCTACAGTTTTCATGAAAACATGATACCTACGTAGAATACAAACAAATATCACTCAGATTTTGGGTTACGTCCAGGTAAGTATAAATATTTTGATTTTTTACGCCGGTAGCCGAGTGGTAAAGCGCTCGGAACTGGTGTGAAAAATGTGCTTTTTGTGAGCGTGCATGAACGACGACTGCACCAAAGATATTTTGTATGTTCTATGTAAATAACAATTTTCATGACTACTTTAAAATTTGTTTCTGTAAATAGTTACAGTATTCTATATTTTTAAGAGTTAACAATGGGTTATTTATTAGTATTAAACTATGTGAAATGCGTAGGTACTACATATTTTATTTTAATTATTATATTATGAACCAAATAACGAATTTTCGATCAATACTTATGTAAACATCTAACATTTCTACAAGCAAACATCACCGCATGTCAGTGATGCATACACATATTATTGGAAGTTAGATTATCATTTTTTTTTTTAAGAAAAACGGTTTTTAACATTCGTTCAATTCTTTGGGGGAAAAAACGAAAACGTAATTTATAATAATTCTAGATGTGGAATTTAAACTTGCATCCACGATATCTGAAACGAATGCTCACCATCCACTCAGTGATGTGGATAAATTATTAGTTAAATATTATTATGTTATACCCAATGATATTATTAATGGACGACGCACTCAATACTCAGTCGCTAGCAAGTAAATTCGCGCATTCGCATGTATAGGTAGACGTCACGCAATCTCCATTATGCGATATCACGCATCGGGAATTTATAGCAATATGACCTTTATTGTAATGGCGTTAGAGCAGTGTTTCTAATGTCAATGTTCATTTGAGCAAACCCATTCGAACCGAACCATTCGGCAGACCCAACAAAAAGCATCAGGAATTTATAGCAATATCACCTTTATTGTAATGGCGTTAGAACAGATTATGCCATTCGGCAGACCCGACAATAAAGTGAGTGTCAGTTTCTTTTCCAGATGATTCGTCCATATTAATTTCATTGGTTATACCACTCAAATCAGTATCACAAAGCATTAGGTCATCGTTGTATCTGTGGTTATAATATCGCTGTTTGCATTTCTGAAATCACTGTGATTTTATATTGGATCCGGTATAATTCAAACATAAATCTTTTTATTGACTCAATAAAAATACACGTAGGCATACTGTAACATTATTACGAACACGGCTCAATAATGTTCACATTAAATTATTATTGTTCATATACATTTTTATGAAACTCCATTTTCAATAGGGTCAGTCGTGACAAGTGCAATGTATTTTTCCCATTCTTTGGCTGTGTCACGAATTTCGAATTGTCTTGGCTCGTCGACTCTACATTAATTTCAATCGAAATTTCTAATTATTTAAACCTACATAGCTAATTAACTATGTTTTTTTTTCACCATAAATGGAAATGATTTCTTTCTAATGCATTTTTTTTATCATTCTTTAATAATATAACAATTTCAACATCCTTGTATTAAATAATTAGTTTTTTCTTTCACTGTACGTTCTTAATAAAATAATTTTCCATCTCTCTTTTTTTACATCATAGAACCAGAAATGTCTCCTTCCATCAATGTATTTTACTGACTCCAATCTGCAACTATTATTTTCCCATTTTCATATCTGTAAAAGTTTTTCCAACCTTTTTAGTTGCAATAAAATAAATAAGTACTACTATTAAAATGTCATGCTAAAACTTGTTCAATAATATATATCAAGGGAAACTTTTATCGGATATTTAGTAAATAATTGATTATCAATTATTCAATGATAAATATTATAACAGCATTGATTTCTTCTATGTAAATTTTAAAATGCGGTTTTATAAAAAAAAAATATTGATTCAATTTATTTGTGTTTACTAAAGTAAGTAATAAGTCGCTCTTCAGTAGAGTATAATAATATGTACATTCACTGAGAGGAAATAAAGATAGGATATAGCAAAAGAAGAATGGTTGTTAACAATTCGCTTAACCTGTCCTTAAGTCCTTACGCTGGGTCAAACGTAAGTTGAAAAATCTCATATGATTAATGCATATTATTTATAGTTTTTTTTATATATCATTTTGTTTAATATAAAGTTTAATTTAAAAATTCATTTAATGAACTGTATGCACGAATAAAATCATCAGAAAATCCTCTTCTTCTTCTTGCTCTTTATATTACAACTACATGTGAGCCTTTCTAGCATTTATCTCCATCAAAATTAGTCATAAACTCATAAGCCACAAATTTTGACTTGTTATAACACAATAATCTATTAATAAACGTATCCACGAGGCGGCCAACATTCACACCATATTATAAAGGCCAATGAACGAATAAATAAAAATAATTTATTTATAATAAATTACGTTTCTAATAAGTAATAAAATAACCCTTCATAAATTTTGTTTTCCTTAAAAATATATATATTACTACTTTAAATATAGGTAGGTATACAAAAAGAATCTAATAATTTAATTTAATCCCTAAAGAGACTATATGATAAACATAGGGTAAATAAAAAGGTCGATAACTATATCTGAATGTATATTTTTCTTGGTCCTTAACATGTTAATATTATGTGTCAATAGTTCCTGTATATTTTTAAATATAATTATTCAACAACTAAGTTTTAATACTTTATAATATTTAGCGGAAATTACGGTGACATGATACAAAATATTATTTCATAAATTAACCCGAGGCTATTTTTGGCTATTCACTTTAATGCATAATCGTTACGCTCAATATTTTTTGTTATTCCGCCGATTATGAATTGTTTAGCATATTTTATTACAACGATTGGGTATACTTTATTTATGTCTGATATTACTTAATAATATTTCAATACAATGTTTTTAATGATAATTCCACCAATGGATCGGTCTTAGATTTTATTAATATATTATAATAACTATCTAAAAACGATCGCCAAGAAATCTTAGAGGTATAATAATAAATCATCTAGTTAACAGAATGACGAAACGCGGTTATTCATCTTTTAAATACGTACATTCAATTTGATATAACGTAAATATTTTAATAAATACAGAAGAATATTATATTCTTTATTACTATAAGTATTGGCAGAGCTTTTAAATTCATTATAAAAAAGTGTATATGTTACGCCGAATGTGCGAAATTGACTATTACATGAAATGGGCTAAATTTTGCCTAAATCATGAAAAATGCAAGCCCGTTGCCTTATTCATGAATTAGACAAAATATCTGGTGAGTGCATGAATTCCGCAGTAATTTTTCCGCCTTGTTCATGCATTGGACAGATTAGATAGTAGCGCTACGGTGGTATTTTTTGCAACTAAACTAAATGTGTGAAATGCTCGTGGATTGGTCAAAATATACGTTTATTATCTATGGTCAAAAATATACCAATCAATAACTAAAATGACGTTCATATCCATTTACTATGCGCGAAAAAACTAGAACTATAATAATATGATAACGGATGAATTTTATTAAAAGGTATTTTCGCGATTTGATTCGTGCTTGGGTATCGTACATGCAATGGTCGATTGTACGTTTTTGATAGTTTGTTGACACTTGTTAGCTAACCTCAAAATGGACATTCAGTTGAATAATTCAAATTTCAAAACCTAACCTAACCTAACCTAACCTAACCCAACCCAACCTAACCTAATAATATTATATTATGTCCAATTATAACTAATAAAATCATCCGTATTAAATTTACTTTTTCTGCTGTCATGTTGACAGTTTAAGAATTCCATGCCCTGGCGACTTCATGTACTCGGCAGAAAATTTACCTTATTCATGAATAAGGCAACAGGCTTGACTATTACATGAATTAGCCAAAATTTAGCCCATTTCATGTAATAGTCAATTTCTCACATTTGGCGTAACATATATAACGATGTTACAAATTCTTGTTTTCTTTTTATATCACTATTGAACAATACATAATTATGTTTGTTTAGTTATTCTCAATAAATTAAACATAATAATCTTTGCTCATTTAATAAGTTTATTATTTCGCTATTAATAATAGAATATATTTTTATATTTCTGTGCACGACTTGTATAAAAGCTTGTTAGATGTCTAATGAAAAGCTCATAAATTTGTGATACATTTTTTTATTCAATATTAATTTGATCGAAAAAATATACGATTAGTTCATTATTGGTCTCATTTATTTAACATTAATCTTCTGTAGATTAAGATCTTCAAACGGATTGGCTAACCTATTCGCTAAAGCAAGAAACAAACCATTAATTTCACATAAATCATCATAGCTGATTAAGATTATTCATCGAATTGGGTTATCTATTGGTATAATTTGAAGTATGTTTTACAAATAAAAGTTCGATGTTTAAAAGTAGATAAGTGTACTTACCGTGTTCAAATTTTAGGCTTAAATGCTTAAATTAAGTACAATAATATTTATTTATGTCTTAAAATTTTATAGTAACCAATGCATCCGTATCCGTGAGATAATTTCTTTTAAATAAATATTGAATAGACGCAAGTTTAAGAATGTTAAATTCTTCTTTTTGAAAATAGATTATTTTAAAAAACATCAGAAGATAAATATTAGAAAAGATCCTAGGTTTTTTTAAAAATAACCGGCCGCTTCACTTCGGCAAACATTGTAACACATCAGAGCGCGTATATGTATATCAGATTTAATTCGCATGTATCATATGCAGGCTAATAGCTCAGAGCCTAGAGCAGTCACATGTAGAGTGAAATGATATGAAGATTGAGTCAAACTTGACCTTACCTTTTCTAGGATTATTTCTAATATCTATGTTTTCTGATGTATATTTTCTTCAGTAATTTTTTATAGATTTACCACGCATCTCCGTGGGAATATAAATATACCTATAATTATAAAAAAACCAAGTTTTATATAGTTTCAATATTATTGTGTTGAGTAAGTACTATTATTCGTATGCATAATTTTGGCCAAGTATTGTAGTTGTTTCGTTATACTATAATATAATATTTGGCTTGTATTATTTGTAACGCATGAGAGAAAACATATCGACTGTAGAAAGGAAAAACGACGTAATCCATACAAATCAAATTTTACAGAAGGCACAAAAACGTTTTTGTTATAGTTTTCGGTCAAAGTTAAAATACAAAATAGATATAACATATAAGTGCATGATAATTAATAATTTAGTTTTATATTCCCCATCTGATATTAATTATTGAGTTAATTAAAGAAAAACCGACAAAAATGATGGTTGAGTCGTTTTCCCCACTCCACTTCCTTATTTTTATTTAAAATTTCCAGCTAAATTTAGATAATAAATAGGCGAGTGCTACTTACATCCTTTCGACACAGTGTGTATTTAGTTTAGTGCACATAACAGATAATAAATAGAATACCGATAGGCTATATTCAATACGCCGCATATTGATGCAGGGTTTTGAATGTGTGAGTGTCCTACGAAAATGAAGCACGCATTATGCACGTGCACTAGTGTGTGTAATACACCATGAGCGTAAATGCATAAGCCGAGAGCAGTTTTCAGTATTCGACGTAAAACGTATTCTTGACACGTGTGTAAGTTTACCCCGGATTCTTCCTTACTCAAGTCGGTTACCTGCTATCGCCTTACCCGCTATGTATTTCAGTTCCCAATATTTCTGAGTTCCCTGGATGAGTGCAACGTTATTATCCAATAAAACCTATTTTGAAAAAACTGAGGATTACGTTAATTTTCCTTTCTACAGTCGATATGAAAAAGTGTAAGAAAAAACGAGACGTATATACTCAAATTCTAAATTTGAAAAATTGGATGAATTATTAAAGAAAACAAAAGATACTTTCATAATCGTTTGACAAATGCTTACAGCACGGCAATGGTATATCAAGTGATTAAAGTATAAAGAAATTAGTGTGCTATAGATTTAAGGGTAATTATAAAAGGAATAGGGTCCTATTACTTACTGTAACCTTGGACTACATACATAATCCATAAGTCAGAATACTCTATAAAGCAGTTCACAGACAAATTAATTGAGTCTGAATCACAAGAACATACAAACACAGTACCTATTATTTAGTTAAATAATAAAATTATATTTTTACAACCACTGTCTTGAAGTTTTTATGTTACTTTATAAATTCCAATAAAGCCTATTTTCGATGGATATTTCGTCTTCTCCGACGATTGTTTAGAATAAGTCTTAAAAAGTACCATCGTCATTCATCCATGACGAGACTTTATGCTTCGTTAAATCACCATCGCCTATCATTAGGGAATATCTTCTTCGTAATACAGAATTCTATCGCACTGCGAAATTATTTTTATTGCTACCTACAAAGTTAATATTACAACAAAATAACAAACACTCATACTTTCCGTGGGTTTTAAATTCATAATCATATTCATACGAGTTGGTGATATAATATAATTAAACTAACAGCTTACTTGCAGGATTCTCAAATGTTTTCTACTTACATGTACTCAACTTATTTTTTTTATTATTACTAAAGACTTCATTATATTATCACAAATAATAGTAACCATTAAAAGTAATCCATACAATTACGACATGTTGTCATAGTTTATATTATATTATGTATTTACGCAACATTATCTCACTACTAATTTTTAGTTATTTTTCTATATACATGTCGTAATGGTTTAAAAATAACTATTTTTAAAACTATTTTTTTATTCAACGAGTAATTCATGAGATTTAAGAATGTAACATTCTTTAATGCGCATACATAATTTGGGTGTTTCAAAATAATGTATGACTACTTCGATTTACTTGCTTTTCAAATGTAATTACGAGAGCTATTTTGAAAACTCGATATCTGCTTATTTACAAATTCAAGTTAATTTTTTTTTTTTTTTTTTTACCTACAATGAACATTACAAATTATAAATTTAAGACGTTCACAACATGATATTTAAAAACAAAGAAATATTATTAAAACAATGTAAAGAAGAAAGAAATATATGCAGCATTACAAAAAAAGTATAAAAGTATATAGGTACAAAAACTATAAAAAATATAAAGCGTGCAAGCACACCAAATGACCTGAGTGGCCCCTATTTTAAGAATTTATAAAACAACGCCCACCTATAATACTCATCCTCACGTAGGTGGAATATAACAACATCCGAAGCGATTTGGTTGAACAGAGTTATTGCCCTCCCAGTTGGCATCACCAATTTCAGGTTAATTCTGCACCTTGGGAGAACAAACAACTGATGCTCCAGATACATTTACATAATATAATTACCAAGAAGTTTTATTTTAAGACTTAAAAAATATTAGATATAGTAAAAATATTTAGCATTATAACAATGTAATATCACCATTATATTTTTTTAAATTAAAATTTCAATAAATGTGTAAAATAGTAGGATGTGTTACTATGTGCAATTGGTTTACATGAAATGGAATATAAGTCTAACTAATAACAATATATCTCAAGGTATTACCTTTATGCATACAATTAAATATAATAAAATAGTGATATTTATTTCGCGCGACCCACTACTTAAATCCGAGATGTGTCTAGTTATTCATCTAGATTCCACAACAGATGGTCAGAGGTAGTGGTATTCGTTTGATCCAAGGTCTCCACCTCCAGATTAAAACCTCCGCCGCCTGATGGACCGACTATTCAAACTGTTGATCTTATATTATGTTATACCTACCTGTTTTTATCTAGGCACATTAAGACATCAGAATTGAATTCAGGGCCGCACGCGCCTAGTGGGCAAATCGTGACATATATTTAATTTGGTTATATTGAGATTATTCTTCACTCTACTATAAAAAATGTAGTGCATCCAGCCTATGACATATTATATCCGGAATCGAAAGACACCAACTGAATGCAATCCGTGTCGTTTTTTCCCCCAATCAAAATACATATCTGAAATAGTAATCGGACAATAAAGACACTTTTCGTATTGTAGATGAACATGTTTTTTTTATATTTTGAAACAACAACAATACCTCAGTTGAGGCATGGTCTAAAAAGATCGTGGCTAGGCGATGCGCGGATTGTGCAAATGACGCGTGCCGAACGAAATATAATTTGTCATATAAATCCAACATGCGTCCATTTAATGTTCTGTTTATTGTTCTATTAGTAACAATAATAATATATTCATTGGCATGTTTTCTTTTTCAAGTAAATGGGTAACGTTTTTTAGTCATCTTTACATGATTTAAGAATTAATACCCCCATCGCCATCACGAAACAAATTGACGTGTTCACAGCTCGACGTTCGCTCTCCGATTTCCAGCGAGTCCAAAATTTCGTCGCACCTATGGTTGAAAATTATTTGCCGTTTCACTGAAGTACCGTCTTAACGTTATATTAAAATTAATAAAATCGATTTATGATTAAGATGGTATTATAGATTTCAATATTTTTATTATTCAATAAATTAGACCACACTTTAGAATTAGATTTTAAATAATAATTACTTGACAATTATTGGTTATTGAAAATAAAATAAAATACACTTCAGAGTAGGGATTCGCTTCAATGGTGTAAACTGTATATTTTTAGTGGAAAGACATTGTATTAATCAAAATAAAACACATAAAATAATATTTATCCACCTAATTTACGACGATCAGAATAGTTTTCGTCAACTCGTCTAGGATATATGCCGTATCTAACTAGTTTAAAATATGATGCGTACAAAACCGGCTCTGATCGTTTTATTTATTTATTAAAGTACATATTTAGGTAATGGATATTTTTTAAGACATATAATATTACATAAGTAATGTGTCATCTTACACTTCTTTGTATACTATATTTATTTATACCTATATGCTTAGTTGTGTTATAGATGAAGAGTGGAATGTTTAAATATTTTATTATTTTTAATAAATTTACTTTTTATTTCTTCGTGGAAAAAGCTATTAGTACCTACCTTGTTAAAAATTACAAGTAGGTACACAATTAAGTAGACTTTGTATTAAGTATTAAATATACCTACTAACACCAATTTTATCATTAAGATATTTTCAACTGTAATAAAATATAAATATATCAAAAGAACATAATAAAATGTGGTGCAAATTATTGCCTGAGTACGACCTTGGTCAGTCTTGAGCATGTCCGGATGCAGGTACAATTACGGCACAGTATTTACCTGTAGAAACAGGAAATATTTATGGAAGCAGCTAAGGACAATAATTCTGCAGATTGTTTATTTTTATTTCGCTACGTGACTGAATTTTTATGCCATATAAATTCATCGACTTCAACATGAAACTATTTTTACAGTCGTCCACTAGTAATTGTATTGATATAATGTTCTATTTTACTAGATCGTTATTGTATATTAAGTAGTATCAACATAGCTATAAGCTTTTTATGTACTTATTGTAATTACATAATGTTATTAATAAAATATGTGTAAAAAGTGTGTATATTATATTCTGTCTGCGTTATTAAATCAAAAAATTGTACTCATATACGCAAATTATTTTAATAACGAATATCCTTTTGTAGTTTACTTTTGCCTGATATCATAATTATGATGAAATCACTAGTGATAAAATACATATTTACGATTAAATTAACTAGTGAAATAGGTACTTTAAATAAAAATTGTAATTATTATGAAAATGTGAAATACACACTTGCTATTCTTTTTACAATCCGCCACACCCCTACACCAACTAATCGGATTGGCTGGTGTTAGCGATTTTTTTTCTGATTTAATCTATTATAGTTATAGCCAAGCTTTCATAATAAGACACTTTATCACTCACCGCTAGACGCCCCAAACGTTTGATTAACATAAACTAAGTCTGGGGAGAATAAAATTCTTTGTATTAGGCATGTGAACTGCTTTTTAACATTTAATATAATATAATTTTAAAAAAATTAACTGGAAAGTTGGAAAACTTTTGCCTCATCATACAGCATCGAAAGACATATCAACTTATGTCTCTTATTATTTAAAAAATATTTCCGTTAAGCAAAACTCTGGGGAAAAAAGCACGTCCTAGCCAAGAATTTCAGAGACTGGTTTAAGCTCAACACTCCATTTTTATTCATAACAGTCAGAGACAGGAAAAAATACCTTATCAAAATTATCACCGACGTCTGATAACAAACATAAAAAACCCTAAAAGAAACATTAATGAACTTTATAATATCGATATGGAGCAGCATTATATAAATTGTATTAAAACTAATCATACATGACGTAGTTAATTTATGTAAATATTTTCTATACCTAACTAATTTTCAATTACTATATAGTAGATATATTGATTAAAATTGTAATTATGTGTTACCTACTTAGAATAAATTATAACGGTGAAAAAGAATCTTTTGCGAATTTACTGTTAATAATTGTTTTGGGTTATAAACCCATTATCAGAATAGTCCTAAATCATTTCCAAATTATAAAGTCGATTTAGATTTCTGATAGTGTCATCAAACTCTGGAACATCCGTACCTATATTATGTTCCTAACTATAAACTATATAAGTAGGTACATAAAAGAATATCATATCATTAGAATTAACTTAAAATTTATTTCCCTAACAGTGTTAACTACTTGCTCATAATATTATTATGTTCTTACGTCTAACACAAATTGAAAAACAATACGTGAATTTGGCAGATCCGGAATTCTAACCCAGGATACACATTAAAATATATGACTAGTTATATTACATTATTTTTAATAGAAACCTTAGACTTCCATATAAGTTTTGCGTAAAATGAGTGGATAATAATGGTGTATGATGCTTTCCATTCATTTTATTACTCAATATTACAATTTATTTTGCATATTATTTAAATATATGGCTTCTTCATATACTTTCAAAGCTCTGTTTTATTACTTGAATTGGATAGTTTAGTCATAAAACAAGAATAACTGGAATAGCTGACTGCTTTCATTTGCTTGACATCTTGACAGCATAACTAAACACATTTCAAAAACGAAAGTCTAACATTATTTGAGATCCTGTTTTTTCAAGCAACGGAACGTTAAATTTAAAAATAACCAATTTCAAAGTATCCACTTTCAAAACAAAATAAACTCGAAGAACATCGTCTTCCAATTTCAAATAAGTTTTGTATTTTTATTTTTAAGTTTGCGTGCCGAATTTTTTTGGTACCAACCTACCGGATAAGCCGAAGGCAAGTAAATTTGGTTTGTTTCCACGCTATAATGGCGGCAATTTTCTAAAATAATCGAAATTAGTACGGGTACCTTATACTTGCATCTTAGCTTTTTTTAAAGGCCCATGCTTTAACATGTAACCTATTAACATGTCAATCAATATGTTAAACTAAATACAAATAAAGAAATTTTTTCATAAAGAATATATTTTTTTCACGTGGTATTAAAGATATTATTATTATAAACGTTCTTTTTAGGTTTATGCTACAATTTATACAGATCACGAACTGTTAAAATAAACCCATCTTTGAACTTCGTACAATCCTACAATCGAACATTGTACACAATTTTGGGACAGATTTATTTGCTTTGTCGGATAGTTGAAGTATGGATGCAATCGTTGTGTATGATATAGAGCTGAAATTTGATAATGTGGCCGTCGACATTTATATTCTCTATCGATCCGAGTGGCGATTAGTATTTTAAAGGGTTGTTCACTTTCATATTTCGATTTATTTTTTAAATCTAGTACTGCCCAGCCTATTATAAGTATCGTAGGCTTAGAATTAATATGTCAAATTAAAAGTGAATAATTTAAAAAATATATAAAAATAAGTATTTCTTCACATTTATATATGGTTTGTTTAGTAAATAAAAAAATGATAACATTCGCGATCATAAATTATTTGTTTTATATTTTATTAAAAATATATATTTACATTATAAATTGTTACAATATCTCTATAATTCATCAATGGAGTTTTATTTCGTTCACAATACTAAAGATATCGATATAAATAAAAAGGATTTCGTTTTTTTCATTTTTTTTTAAATCGTACTTCCAAGCCATTACAAATTCAATGCACTGAAAAAATCAGGCTTTTTAATTTAAAAAAAACGTTTAAATTACGCATTGATAATTTAAAATGATAATTATTATCAGTCAAATGTACTAAATTGCACTTTTTTGTTGCAATAGCATTACGGCCACCCTTAAGAACTACAAGCAAGCAAAATGCAGATCACATTATAAAGCTTTATAAAATGCTGTCAGATGCTGCTGTAAATAATGTATCATTATGCTTTACCGATATTGTTTTAAATAAAGTATTTACACAACTGAGACCTGAGCCCTTAATCTTCTGGCTGCTAGTTTGATACTTTATCAGGAATAGGTAAAAAATACGGTATAATTCTTGCTATCACCATGTATAAATCATTAAATTTACTCCAATGTTCAAACAATAGGTAAATTTTTGATGAAGCATTCGAATGAAGCAAGTGTAGTGCTGTTATGAAAAAGAATAAAACTCCAATGCCATACGAAACTATTTTGTGAAATAGGAATTATTTCGTACTTATATCAAAATTTGAACTCGGTCTTTGTCTTCGAGACCACATTATCTTGTCTATTCGGCCATATAATCACGTTCTCAATAACAAAATTAGGCCCAAGTCACTCATTCTCAAAACTTATCTTTCTATAAATTCTGATCTAATCAGATAATAAAAACGCCTTTGTATATTATTTTGTAATATTTTATTTTTGCCAGTATCTTACACAATACCATGTATTACCTGTTGAATGCAATTAATAAATGATGAGTTGAAGATAAAAATAGGTACTAATTCTATATTCTAATTCTAAATTGTATATCAGTTGTCAAACACGGTGTTGGGTGACACATTCTTGCTGGTAACCAAATATCTGAAGAATAATTTGTATAATTATTTTTTTTTCTATCGTACATATTCATATATAGACACATCCGTTGTAACTTAATATACCTAAATTATCGACTTTTAGCAACAACCCCAAAATATAAATGTCTTAACCTTTCTTTTTCTCCATAGTGCGGCGTTAGGTGTTTTTATCCATTACTGAGTTAATATTCTTGGACAATAATTTCATACATATTTTTCGCACTTATTGGAATAATATTTATTATAGATGTCGCTAGTTTCACATATTATAATTTCAACACACACGTTAAAAAGATTCTCTAATATCTGCAACATTCTCTGTCACGTTTTTCATCCCTCTCAAGAAACCTTTTCACATATAATATTGTAGTGACAATATATTCTAATAATTTGGGGGCGGTCCGATACCCAAAACATTCATAAAAACTATTTTTTTATTAATACATTCCCAAATACGGTTTTCAGATTTATATCAATGTAAAAAAATATGAACATCGTTGATCTACTTTTTGAGATAATAGAACTTCAACATTTTCATTAGAGCACATCGACGGTTTGCATGCGTAGCGAAATATTGATGGCCATGAAGCAAAGCCTGTTTAGTATAAATATCATTAAGCTAGCTCAATTGAGTTTTCTGACTAAGACGATCAACCACATATTGTATTCTATTTCTCATACTCTTTATTCGTGTATGTACTTGAAACAAATTTCTCACACGACAAATAACCACATGTTTATTACACAATATCTTCCAAACGTATCGCAAAAACAATTACTATACCATATATATGATTTTTATGTCCAATCCGAAAACAGCTCTGTAACTGTTTGTCGTGTATTTGAAAAATTTACATGCCTTGTAAAGGTTATACAAGTATTTTTGCAACGTATTTTAAAAAATAATATGACTGATGTTATATTATCTCAGAGTTAACACAGTCCGTATATGGAACACACACGACAGTAAAGACAACGAAAAAATACGAGAATCACTTGAAGTAAAAAAAAAAATACAGAAATTACTTTATAGTTCCACTGTTTTATACTAAACTTGGGTATAACTTTCTTGATAGCAATACCCAATATTTAATCTATGATTCTGACTACTCTAGCATTAAGCGCAGCCTTGATTTTTTTTATCTTAACTTACCAGAGGTATTTGAAATGGTCAATGTTGAGTATTGACATTTCGATAAAACAAAATTTCTACTCAACGACCGCTGTCTTGTTGTTTCGTTCAGAATTGAATTCACCACAATATTTATTGCAGGTGTTACGAATTGAATTGTGACCTTTACAATATCACCGTATATATAAATAATAAATTCGAGTATTTTAAATTCAGATTTTATTAATTAATATTTTAGACATAAATCTGTAGATTATCGATGTCTTATCCCTTGTTGATGATCGTAACTCAACTAAAAAGTAAAACCGTTTATTATCTCGTACCAAATATAAAATTCAATTAAAGATAAGTAAAATAGTATGTAGTCTACTAAATTTACAGTGGTACTTACTTACTAAAATACAATTTTTACTCCTAAACCAAGAATATAGGCATACATGTTAGCCTGGTTCTAGCATACAAGACATCCGTGAAAAACAACATATTATTTTTACCGGACACAAGATCAAAACCAGCTCTCATAGCTCGATTAGTTAAACCTACAAAACTTTGAAAAAATAAATTAAATTTACATGTTTTTCCATAGTTTAACATGTGCCTACATAGTTTTATGTAACCATCCGCGATAGTAACCTTTTCAATAAAAACATAATTGAATAAATACATTATCATTAATTAACACATTAACTAACCAATACAACTTTTATTTTTTCTCCAATGTATTTAAAAAAAATATACATATAAATTAAAAATAATAAGTATTTAAAAAATATCTACATTATTCCAAAGATTTACAAATTTACAATGTATAATATTATTCAATGCCTCTTAATTACCTTCTTCTTGTCAGACTTTTGAAATCCATTCACTGCTTGGACCTTTCTCTTTGACTCCAATACCCTTTTGCTCCGTGTCATCTTCATTAATTTTCCTCAAGACTCACTTATAACATATATTAATTTCATTATTAAGTTATTTAAATAATAAATCCCATTTTTTAAATGAAGGGTAAATTTATAAGCTTATGTATAATATAATCTACTATTTTAATAACATAGTCGTTATATTATTTCTGGTATATTTTATATCTCAATTAATTTAAGCTTAGTCTCAAGTTTCGCAGGTTTCATCACTTTCGCAGGTTAAATACACACAGATTCCCTGCTAAATTTTCGCAAACTGATTTTGTCAGTTTGACATTTTGATAGAATAGTTTTTTCTATAACCACACACATTTGTAAAAGTTTATATTTTTTATTTCAGTTATTTCCGCTGTTTCAAGGAAAATGGAGATACGTCAATTGATATATACTTATATTTTATTACTACTTTTTAATTCTTATTAACTGAAAATATTATAAAATACATAAAAAATAATATCGTGCCGATTCTTTCCTTCTACATTTATAAATTACAATTTTTAACCAGTCTAATATTGCTTCAAGACGACTGATGTATATTATAATACCATTTGGGTGGATTGATACAATTTATTTATATTTATAACAATTCGCATTAAATTTTTATTGTCCTTTTTATACATGTTATATTACTAATAAAAATATGTATTTATGCTATCCTCATCATAAACTTAGTGAAAACTGTGTTCTCCTGGAAGTGCATTTAATTACATCCATTAAGCACTATTGTATATTTTTTTTTCTGCAGTTAGTAAAGTTCTCGTGATTTAATCTCGGATAAAAATATTGCAGGTGTCGATAAAGATTCGAAGTTTCAATGCATTTGTTGCCAACGATGTTTTTGTCATTGATTTGTATAATATTTATTTCATATACTCAAGTCAAATTGTCATAATCATTTACAAAGTTTTTATCTCACCGTCGTCTAAATGGGCCTCCACAAAGAGGAGGTTGTATCAAGAAACAAAGATTTTTTAAACTTAATTTGCCTAAAGAGAATTGTACCCATTAGGTTTGGATTAAATACAAATTCAAACAAAATGTGTGATTATTGCCAGACGTGCACTCACGTTTTTAGAGACATGCATCCAGCCTCTAAAGAACCATGATAATAATCACAGTCTTTTTTTCAAAACTACACTACTATAAAAATGTATGGTTTTTATCAATATTTTATTATTCGTGATTAATTGATTTACGTAATATTTCCTACCAAGCCCTATGTAATCGTTGCTAGGTTATGTATCCCACGACTGTAGATCTCACCTTCTAAAAACAGCTGCTACGCCCACACCTCTAGAATCGTGAATGTTTTGCTTTTTTCCTCTACAAAATAAAAAATACTTTTGCCCATAAAAGTTTGCAAAAATAACTCAAGACAATATCTATTACATTTTATGAATACCTCTAACCCAATACATCATGTAATATGCAACAATCATTGTGATTACTTCCTGTCGAGTGTAACTGTTTGCATATATTACTCCTAGGGAATATTATCATTATCAGTGCATTACCTTCTGGATATAAAGAAATATGTCTATATCATAATATGTATTAAAGTTTGTCATGTAAACGCAATGCGCATTTAATTTTGATAATACGTTGTGACATTGGGATACCAGAGGACCGAGGGCTTCGTATTTATTAGGTCTATTGGCTTGACCTTCGTTAAGTCACAAACCAAAACTGCTGTCTTGATCTGTATAATATGGCAACTGGCTTTTGCATCGTATTAATCTTTTCTGTGATTGCTGCATTTTATTAGCGCATTATTTTTTATCTTACAAGGTATTTACCACATTGGTGTTTGATAGAGTATACGTTTCATAACTTTACACTCCGGCTCTAGGATGAAAATGATGTAATACGAGGGTGGGTCAATAAGTCCTTAGAAAAGCCGACAGGTGGCGCGACTAGTACTGTAAGCGGTTTGTTTTCATGCAGCGGCACTACCGATTCAGTATGCTGCGAAGTTTCAATCAGATTGGTCGGGTTGTTGTGTGTTTCTCGTACATTTAAAAAAATTTGCTTGTGGAAAATGGAAAAATGGAAAATGGAGAAAATTGAGTTTAGAGCTGTTATTAAACATTTTAATATAAAGGGTTAACAGCAAAGGAAATAAAAAATGAGTTGGATTTAGTTCACGGCATATCTGCTCCTTCACTTGCAACTATTTATAACTGGTTAAATGAATTTAAACGTGGTCGTACATCAACAAAGGATGAACCACGCTCAGGACGTCCTGTAGAGGTGACTACACCAGAAATGATCAATAAATCCACGATATGGTGTTAAGTGACCGAAGATTAAAGTTGAGTGAGATAATTGAGGTTACAGGGATCTCAAAAGGTAGCGTCATTTCTATTTTACATGACAAATTGGGCATGAAAAAGTTTCTGCAAGATAGGTGCCGCGTTTGCTTCACAGTCGACAATAAACGCAATAGGGTGGTGGCCTCTAAAGCCCTGTTGTCGCTCATGCAACGCAATCCGGATGAATTTTTTCGTCGCTTTGTGACTGTAGATGAAACATGGATACACCACTATACTCCCGAGACGAAAGAACAGTCAAAACAGTGGATTGCGAAAGGCGAACCATGTCCAAAGAAGGCGAAAACCGTAAAATCAGCTGGTAAGGTTATGGCTACTGTATTTTGGGATGCACGTGGAATTATTTTCGTTGACTATTTGGAAAAAGGAAAAACAATAACAGGGGATTATTATGCATCTTTATTGGACCAGCTAAAAAACAAAATTGAAGAAAAACGGCCTCATTTAAACAGGAAAAAAATCCTCTTTCATCAGGACAATGCCCGTGTTCACACATGTTTACGATCAATGGCTAAAATTGAAGAATTGAAGTTCGAATTGGTCGACCACCCACCGTATTCGCCAGATTTAGCCCCAGTGACTTTTTCCTTTTCCCAAACTTAAAAAAATGGCTAAGTGGACAACGTTTTTTTTCAAATGAAGAAGTCATCGATCGGACAAATGCTTATTTTGAGGACCTTCCGAAAACTTATTTTTCTGACGGTTTAAAAAAAATTGAGAAACGTCTAACCAAGTGTATTGAGCTCCAAGGAGATTATGTTGAGAAATAAAAAAAAAAATACAAAAATCAAAACTGTTTTAATGCTTTTTTCTAAGGAATTATTGACCCACCTTCGTATATTATTCGAAACATATTTTTTTTACATATATTATCTATTTACTTATTTATTATTACATATTATATTATACAAGTGAATATCATTTGATCTAATTTTATGCGAGATAATCAGGCAAAAAGGCGTATTAGTGTAGTAAAAAGTGCAAAGTTATAAAACGTAGGATACTCTATTTCGCGCTTGCATGGACCTATATGACAAATGGAAATAAGGTAACCCAAATCATTGGGTCCTTACACTGGATTAAATACATAAATAATTACAAGATAAAAAGAACTTTTTATATACAATGTTTTTAAATTTTCTGTTGAATTATTATGCTCAAACTTGTACTTGATATGAAGTAAATAAAAATCAAACAAACAAACAAATATAGAACACTGAAATGTAATTTTTTCATTTCATTTTGATTTGCATAGTAACCCACGTATATATTACTAATTAAGTTGCTAGGACCACCCCCTTAGCAACCAATATTAGTCTTTTACTTTTTACGGATTTTTCTGAAATAGCTTTCCAAACAAATCAGAATTAACTGAAAATGAATTCAATTCTGCTTAAAGATGGCTAAAAGTATTAAAATAATGCATTGGCATCGTGTTCTGATATATTCTAAAAGTTTCAAATGTCTAACTAGTCGGAAAGTTATTTAAAAATCGATTGCAAGATTTGTACTGGACAAACAACCACCGGAGAAACAAGAATACGAGCTAATAAAAACGTTGTAAAATAGTATGCATTTTTTGTGTCTTAAATTTTCTTTAGACGCACTTTTAATTAAAAGTTCATTAGAATTTAAAGAGTCCATTAACCTTTTATATTTATAACATGTTATTGTCACAATTACCGAATGCATTATGACCGGTTAGCTCTCGTTACGATTATTTATTGTGTTTTAATTAACTTGTTTCCGTTTATTAGTGTTTTCTTCCTTTTGTTGATATTATTATTGATGTTAGCAAACTGTGGTTAATTAACTGCCCGTGTCCGACAACTTGACCGTTAAATGCAGCCAACCAGGTGAAAATCTGTTTCGTTTGTTATCGAAATAGACGATTCTTCTCACTCGTAGACATTTTTCTGAATGTTTTTCAATGCCTAAAGAATTATACAATGTTGACATAATAATATTTCAAAGTAGCCTTCATATTAAAACTACAATAGAAAAGGGTAATAATGTAATTAATTATTTTTATCCTTCTAGATTTCAAGAGCTGTTGACTACCGTAAAGCCGGTTTCAGACGGGACACCGGTGTCGCGCTCGTATATAATAAGAAGCCCTTTGTATTCGAATAAAAGGGTCTTTGTCTTAGACTATAGATACATCTAGACGCCACCCGTTGCATTGCTAAATGAAGCCGTGTGCCTTGCGTTTGGTTTGTGAGCGAGCGAACGCATTCGTCTACAAATGTTCGAGACCATAGACCATTTCGCTAGTGCTCACCCAAAGTGCTCGCACTAGACGCTCAGAATTAAAATATAATTTTCTTTTTTTTTACGTTATATAGTATTTTTAAGCGGTCAAAATGCAACCATTAGATAAAGATATCCATAATTTAAGTTATTTTAAAGAAACACTAGGTCACTGATATTAAAATATATAGTAAAATACAAATAAATTATCACGAACATGTATCAACTTACCTATGAAACGTAATACAATCTTCTTGCTAATCAGTACGGCTACCACATTTTAAGACAACACACAAAACCATCTTTTCTACTTAATTAACTAAAAATATTTACCATTGACTTTATGCTTAACACAAAAAATATCAATTTTAGCAACTCGAGCTTGCAAGTTATCGACGCTATGTGAAGCGTTTCGCCCCAATTTGATGGCGATAGCTTTGGAAACTAGCTCACAGATATGTAGACCTTTTATCTTACTCTAGCGCGTGTCGCAGAGATTGTAAGGTTGCCGAATACTTTCTCACTCGCACTCATGCATCGTTTCTGTTCAGACCTTGGTCTTTGTTTTATGTTTCTGAACGCTCCGAACTAATGAGTCAAAACGTGTATGGTACACTTTTCCGTCGGCCGCTACATTCTCAAGCCGCCAATACACATGTTTTTATGACCGCAGTCAGTTTTATGTTCTAATTTATATCGCGAAATTATGCATTGACTCAATAGCTCTGGGCGTTTATAAACATAATACAATGGCCCCTTTATTCAAATACAAAGGACTCCTTATTATATGCGAGCGCGACACCGGTGTCCCGTCTGAAACGGGGGTAAACATTAGCTTAGTACACACGTAGTTTTAAAACATAAACTTTGAAGAAGAAAAAATACTACGCCCGATGGGACTTGTAACCGTATCCACTTAATTCGCGCCAATGTACTTTGTCAAATGTGTAACGGGTGTTCTATCTAATTATGACGAATTTAACTAGTAGTTTTTACAACTAAAAATGGTTATCAAATTGCGTTTGTTTTTGGATTTTGCGTTCTAAATCAAGGTTTCAATTAAGTACCTTTATTTCTCCGTATTTTAGTAATAACGTACTTGTACTTGCTAATAATTTAATTAACTAATATTAATAATCAAAAAATAATTTCCAAGTTTTGATAATGTAATATTCTTATTTTTAAATTATATACATATTTAAATAGTAGATATATAATTAATAGTAAGTTTTCATATATATGACGTTTTTAAATTATAAAGAATGTTGCATTCTCGAATCTTGTGAATTATTCGTTAAATAAAAAAATAGTTCGTTCGTATAGTGTCATGAAGAGCAGTACCATGGCAAAAGCAAAGAAACTTGCGGTTCTTGTGGCCCAATGCATAATGCACTGGCTTCTCATCCGGTGATTCCGTGTTCGAGTCCCGCTGAGCCTGTGTGTTTCTATGATAACGTTAATTACGACACGATTACGATTTCGAGAAGTTCTACTAAATCACTGTAACTAGGCTTCAATGCCTTTCCTTATTAAACTTGTTGGTCCATCTCTTGACTCTTGAGTATGGTTCTATTACCATAACAAACAAATTTTCAAACAAGTCATTTCATTTTCCTTATTCATCCAAATACATTATTCTTAAAACTCAAACATGTTAAGGTGATACTTCAGTGAAACGGCCAATAATTTTCAACTATAGGTGCGACAAAATTCGAGGTGTAAATACGTAAATTTGTTTCGTGATGGCGACGGGGGTATTAATTCTTAAATTGTGTAAAGATGACTAAAAACGTTACCCATTTTGGTACAGAACATTAAATGGACGCGTGTTGGATTTATATGACAAATAATATTTCATTCGGCATGCGTCATTTGCACCCGCGACCCGCAATCCATGATCTTTTTAGACCATGCCTTAACTGAGGTATAGCCTTAAATGTTGTTGGCTCATTGTAGAGGCCATCTCTTGAGTATGGTTCTATTACCATAACATAAATTTCAAACAAGTTGTTAATACATTACAAATGAAGTCCATAAAATCGCATGTTCTTTCATTTTCCTTATTCATCCAAACATATGATTCTTATAACTCACGTTAACTAACATGTTAATGTATCGAATATAAGAATTTGCTATTTGTTAAAATCAATACACATGGACACAATGAATGATAAATGTTTGATTATTAAACGTATACAACTCCAATCACGTCCGATTATTGGAAAGACATAAAAATCTGTCTCATGTATTGTTTTAAATGCATTGTTCTTTAAAAAGACATTCAATATTAGCATACATACATACATAATAAATAATAACTAAAGCCGTGACCGCTAAATTTTGTACGAAATAAAATTTGACGATAATAAAACCAATGGCTCAAAAGTATTTAAACCGAATTTCGTGGGCGTACAGACAGAAGTCACTAACTCCAAATACACAGTTCTGATAATCAATGTTTTTTGTTTTTGTTTTTATTAAAATGGTTGTAAATCTTTATATTTTGAGTCCTTCATTACTTTTATTTTGTTATATGTTCAATCGTGACTTATGCCAGTCAACCAGCATTACTTTTTTTATATAATGACATTAAAATCTAAATTTTGTCAAAACTGGAGTTAGCGACTTCTGCCTGTAGGATAATGATGTGATTGTAATCCATCAGCGACCAAATCGTAATTCTGTATGAATTTAAAAAAAATAAGTAGCCTTTATTTTAGATACTATTTTTATTCGAAAACAATTGTGATTACAAACATTAAATCAGAAAATTGGACATTCATACAAAATAAATAATCTTTTATGATATTTACCGTAGGTATTTACTTGAACTTCTTTTCTGAACCAAAGGCGATCATCACCAATGGCATCAAAATGTCAATTGACAGTGCTATGTCTGACGAGATTGTTCATAGAACCAAATAGGCACGGTGTGCATTTGGGCACCTGAATAGTATCTGCAAAAGTGAGTGTCTTAAACGTTAACTGTTCGACCTGCCTGATTCCCAGGTTGTTCTATGTCACTTTCAGTAAAATTCTCAGGAGAGCAATTTGAAAGTTCACATTGTCATAATTGCACAACCAATATATTATATATATTAAAAACTGTGTTCTGCATGTTAAAAGAATAACTTATTTCGATATTATCGACAATTCCGTTCATAATTTTTGTATTTTGACTAAAAGGTTAAGCAGAGTTTTAGAAATATAACAAAATGGCAATAAAAAGTCATTTTGCTTAAAAATGTGACATAAAACAACCTGGAAATAAGTCAGCGCAATTTATTCTATCAACGCCCACGTATGCATGTGAAACATGGACTTTTAATGTGACATAAATCAAAAAAAATCGACTAGCGCAATCTGGCATGGAAAGATGCATGTTGGGCATATCCCGTTAAGATCATATAATAAACAAATG
Source organism: Rhyacophila brunnea (assembly GCA_022495005.1). Taxonomy (NCBI): domain Eukaryota; kingdom Metazoa; phylum Arthropoda; class Insecta; order Trichoptera; family Rhyacophilidae; genus Rhyacophila; species Rhyacophila brunnea. The sequence goes on along the minus strand of JAGYXB010002095.1, from coordinate 85,128 downwards.
GTTTAGTGAGTACGGGAAGTGATGGAGGTCGCTAATCAGATGGTAATGTGCTAAACATGTTGCTCGGCGAGTGGAAAACCGCTGGACAATTAATACGCTAGCTAAGAGGGGTATTTACCCAACAGTGGATTGACGACGGCTGATGATGATGGTGTTGATTTACTTAGGTCCTATATTTTCAATAGTGATTTTTTTAATAAAAATACGTGCAATTTTCATTCAATCAGAATAACTACAAGAGTAAATTTTAATACTAATGTCTAATTCTCTAATTAGGTAGGTAACCATCCATATCCGTTTTTACTGTGTACCATTTTTACATATGAATCTGACGAACCTTCGAAATATATTTGTTCAAACTATCATAATTATTAAAGAATCTTGTCATACTATTATCGTTGCCGCAAAAGATAAGATAAGCGATCTCTGCTGCATTCTTCCGTCGAACCACTGAGTTAAGGATCTCCGTCTACCACATTGACCTTCGATGTTTTTCTGATGACAAGACTTTCCAAATTATTTTCTTTATAACTTCTGCCTAAGTATTCAATTTTTATTACATGGCTACCAACAAATTAACATTTTTCTCTTCTTCTGAGAAAGCAAAATAAATGGCGAAAATAAATTACGAATAAATAAATACAAAAGAGATAATTACACTTTTGTATTATACTGAAAATAATATGCAAGCAAGGACACAGCATTATGTGTCAAGCTAAATATAGTAATGTCTCACATATATGCCACACAGCAACTAGTACTCAGTATATTATGTAAAATATATGTTACACGTTTTTAACATGACGTGTGTGTATTTAATTTCTAAAATGCAACATAAAAATAGTCAAAATTCCGAAGTTTTTTTGAGCCGTATTATAATATCATTATTATTTAAGCAATTAAATAAAATATAATAATTCAACGCAAAATATTTCATTATAATATTGGTACCCACTTATATCATTAATCACCTATCCACAGTGTTGGATTCAAGAGTGGGCAAATTCAAAAGTAAAAAAAAATAAGTTATGTTATCTGAATTGAATAACAATATTAATAATAATAACATGACGTACTTTTAATACCTTCTCATATTATGCTCCTGATCTCTCAAAAACCTATTTTTTTCATTGAATAGAAAGATATCTAATTACAAAAGAATATGTTTTTACGTAACTTAATTTGTAAACGTATCATATTAAAAAATATTACGATATATATATATTATAATTTTATTAGTACTATATAGGTAAATTTAATTTATAAAATGCAAGGTTTTCGTTTAAACTATTCTTTTTTTAGTTATGTATAATGTTACCATCGTAATAATATATCGATGTATTATCGTAATAATTGTGAGTGATTCATAAAAGTAGACCCAGTTTGAATTTATTTTTAATTTACGCGTTTTTAACGGCGAAAACAAAAAACATACAATGCGACTTCTATATCAAGTCACCACGGATGTTTTTTGAACTAAAACCTTCCCCCCGAATTTATTTCTCCCGCCTGCACTACGCACTGCGAACTACATTTCCCGCGACAATAATTCAGTGCGAGTTTGATATTTCGTGAAGTTTTATTAACATTTAAATGCCATAAACCTTTTGAAGCCGACTATGACATTATTTCAAATATAAACATATGGGGATGAGAAACAGACAAGAAAACTTTTAATTCATCTCAATAGTGCCAGAGTATTTTCTATGACACATCAACATGCCAAGAGCACGTGACGCTGTGACGTAAAAGACTTGATATATAAATTCATACAAAGCCATTCAATTCAATTCTATCAATTCATAGTCTTCAATTTCAGATATTGTTTCAGATACCTGAAAAAAAATTGTTGTGATTTTCACCTACAAACACAAATAGAAATTCCATCCATATGTAACTCCTCTAGGCTTGGCGTAGACGAAGTGCCTGTTATCAATTACCTACCCATCGATTTGAGAATGTGTTCAGTTTTCTGCCATTCCTCGCAAAGTACTTTAAACCCTTAATACATCGTAATCTATAACTTGAATCCGCCCCTGCGTATTGAGAAATATTGAGAAATATAAAGAATTCTCAAGACATTAAAGTCTGAGCGCGCCAGTTAATGATACTTAAATTTATAGGTACCATTTAATAAGATATTTGTAAAAAGACGGTTTTTTGTGAGATACGTACAAAAACTGCTTGTTTATTTTGATTTAGAAACATAGAATGTTAATACTGTGGTCAGCAGTAATTATAAATCTTCTTTCAATATGAATATTTAAACAACATATTTTGTACTCGCTTGTATAAATACCACGCTCTTTAAAATAAATGATTTATTAAGTTAACCTTGTTTAAGGTTATATTAATATTGTGGAATATAAAATTTTGCTAAGTATAAAATATGACAAGGTAAATGAAGATAGAAATATACTCGAAAGAACTGATACTGTGTATTTAATATATCAAAAAGGCAGTAAATGTATTTATCTAAATTACAGTGTTCATAAAATTTTATCGAACAACTAAACTAAATAATAACAAAAAAGTAAACAATAAACTCTTGTTTATAAGCTAATTCAATAAGTCATAATATTTTTATAACATTATCAATCATAAGATATGACATTGAAATTTTTGCATTCTAATTGGAACTGATTCTAACAAATTTGTGTACTTTGCAGTTTTATAAAGCCAACATGATTGATCGAGGTAATAAAATATGTTTATATAAAAGCAAGATATGCAGAGCTTTTATTTATTATCTTTCTATACTTATTCTAAGAATCAATCAAAGCGATTTGAATTATCTATATATACAATAACAAATGGTTTATATATAAGTTACTAACGATTTACATATAAATCAAGTCTTTCGTTCTTTATAATATAATAAAATGACTTGTACAACGTTGTTTTAGTTGAATAGAAGATTTATATGGAACTAATAATCATTATGGAATATATTTTATAGGTAATGAATTAAACTGGCATTTACGTAGTAGAATTTTGTTATGATTTTGCAATAAGTTTGATATTTATTAATTTAACATTTTTTTAGTTGGGGTGTATTTTAAGCCACAATACAACTTGTCTACAAACCTATCAGAACAATCTTTCGCAAATATTACTTAATTTTAATCAGCTTTCTATATTACTCACTTAAAAACAGTAGAAAAAAATAACCTTCCGACAAATTAAATTAAATCTTATTCAATGTTTTACAATAACTTCACTTAAGCTCTGTATGTAAGTATATATTATGCCCTTTAGACTATCAATATTAGTATACAGATCAAACACGTACGTAATGAAATACATAATAAAAGCCATCAAAATACAAATACAAAGTCGTGGCTATCAATTATTTTATTATAATGACAGCTTTATTATTAGATATATATGATACCAATCATCGGTTAATGTTCTTATTGAATCTAATGAAATTGTAACGTTATTATCTGTAATACTCTACGAACAATGTGTGTTTTTTTATCTCAATGCTATACGGCTATCTCTTTTCGGTGGATAGCTGACGGTGAACTCTATGGTGAAATGTAATACGTTTAAATTTACTTGTAACGCTATTTTTTACGGTTTGTTTATCATTGTTCTATAAACAAAATGTATTCTAGAAAATTATTTTTAATAATATAAAATGATTTGTATATACGTATATATACAATTAATATTATATTGGATACCTACCATATATTTATTTGTGTTTCGAAAAATAATCAAATTATAAAAATACAAGTTATAGTAATGGACTACGTATATGAAAACGAAGTTAAAGAAAAGGATAATGATTAAATTAGTATAAAATTATTTAATTTTTCAGATTTATTTACAGCAAATATTACACGTTTGAGCTTTGAGATTTATTTTATAATTCTGTAGGTACTGAGATAAAAACGCATGTTTTATATTTAAATTTGGGTAAACTATAGTTATAGTATATCACATGTACAATAATAAAAATATTATTTACTCTGCCATGTTTCAATATTTAGACATTGCTACTATTTCAATCTTACTAAACAAAACCACCATTTAATGTATTAATATAAAATAACAATATTTATTTCTCTAAATATATAGACCAAATGCTTTGGTTTTAAGGTGAAGCCTTTACTGAGCCGTTTTTAAAGAGGCACTTAGCGGAAAAATATGAAGCTTGCAATTTGAGATTTTTTTTATGATAATTTACAATTTCAACTGTATTATTTAATAAATATGTATCTGAAAACGTTAAAAAGAAAAATATTTTTTATTTTAAGTCAAAGATGAACTTACAATTGTAAAAAATGTAATAAAATGTGAATTTGTTGAATCGGACCGCACCCTATGATTACATATATTGTATGGTCATATTTATTATTAAAAGAGAATTTTGACTAACTCATAGTTTTAATATTTTTATATCCATTTTAAAAAACATCGATTGTTATAAAAAACAATCCCAATAAGGTCCCAATATTGAGCTTGATTTGATATAAATAAAAATGATTTCAAGTTATACACTTTTATATTTTCCATAAAAATCGATGTTTTTTAAAATAGATAAAGATAAAAAAAAGACTCAGTAAAGGCTTCACCTTAAACAAGTTTGAAACTATCTAAGATATGATAGATTAGTAAGAATTAGATAGGTATACATTATTATTATATAATATTAGTGTTAATTTTAATTTTAATTGCAGTAATCATAAAATAATATAAAAACGGTAGTTTTTTTTCATCGAAAATTGATGTTCAATATTTCTCACCAAGCTTCTTATAAAATATATTGTTTCAATGAGTGAAAATAATTGAGATCTTCCGTTGAAAAAAAATTTATAAACCAATACCTACTTTTAGAGTAAATCTGCCACCATGTTCAATGTGAACAGTCATCCGTCACGGTTTAACACCTTTTATTGAAATCGCATGTAACAAATAATTGGTCAAAAAAGTGTTGGATCATTTCCGATTCAGTATTACTTGTGTTCGACCATTTTTGTATGATGTAAAAGCAGTCATTAAGCTAAAACTATTCAATATGTCTATTTTTGTATGAAAACGGTAATCAGTTACGGCATCTGCTTGTAACTGTTAAATTAAGAAAGAGAATAATTTCCTGTATTTTTGTGATCATATAAACGTAGTGTAAAAAGATTCACACATTTTGCTGATCAATGCCAGTATTTTACCAGTGCTAAAAAGTACCCTTTGTATCATAGTTATATATTATATAACGATGAATACTATTAAATTGAATATTGGTATAGAAATACATAGTGGTAGGTAGCAAATTTGTTCTGATAGACGCTAAGTATTGTTTTAACGTGTAATATGTTTATTGGCAAGACCTACCTATTTTTTTAAAGCGACAGTATCCTATAAAAATTACATCTAATCTTTTCTAAAACAACAATAAAAATATTTGGTACAGTCACCGTAGTACGAAACATTACTCGCACAAAGCATAATTTTCACACCGATTCCGGTGACTATCTCACGGCAATTGTAGTCACAGTGTAGTTAAGCAGAGAGAGAAAAATAAAATTCGTATGTATGCTATTACGGGACCCAATCTAAAATACTATATTCTACGCATTGTGAAAAGTATATAATTTTCTGTTGCGCCGATATTATTGGGATCCAAAACCTCCCTCCTTTCTGGGTGTGCGCAACTGGACCTCACTAACAAATGTGGCGAATTAAACATGTCAATAGACATCACATAACCTTAGCTGCTAATAAAAAATAAACTACTCGAACACACGTAATTACATTCTTTACACAATCAATACATTCTGTACTCTAAAAATTCAAACTCACATTATTTGGAATAAGTATTAGGTATATACCTACTGTACTATTTATTTTATTTTAATAAATTCGAAGTATTTTAATCAAGATTTAACATCATTAACATGATTAAAACCACCAATAAAAACCTTACATAAATTAAAAGACAAATACATTTGTAAGTAAAAGCAAGCAAAACGGAGTTCAATAAAAAAAAAGCTTTAATTGTTGATGGTGTATACAAATTCTTCGCCAATGCTTTTATAGTTAACAAACTCCTACTAAATCATAGTTTTTGTTACATTAAAAGCGTTTGATATACTTGAGTGCTAAATAATAACTTTATAAATGATCAGATTAATTAATTATCCACTCAAATATCAAAAAATAAGTTAACAAATTGTTTACAAAATGGAAATATTGCTATCATTTCTATACTATTAATTTTTAGAATTTATATACATTTAAATATGCAAGTAATTTATTAAAACCAGTAGTTTGGTTTTAGACTGGTTTTAAAAACGAAATTAATAATGTATTTGATGAATATTTATGACACAGTCAGAATATCTGTTGACTATTCATACATAGGTACTACATATATTATAAAATTATATTTTTGAATTTTTTTTAAGAAATTAAAAGGTTATGCATATAATTATCTACTATTTTTAACAAAATATTATTCATTGTCACTATAATTATAATATGTACGTATAATTATAACAAGTTATTATAATACTTCAGAGTTGATGATTTTACACTTGAATTATTCTGTCTTGTCTTAATAATTTTATAAGTAAAACTGTTGTGACTTATGATTCTGAATAAAACCGGATTTTGAAATGTTTCCGAAGATTTAGTCTAACCGGTTAAATTTGCATAATAACGCGAAGATCAAAACAAACATTTTAAATATACTGAGAATCAAAAAAAAATCTGAAAGGTGACTCTATACAGTTTGAAAATATATATTTTTTGTCCTTTTGAACTTTTAACCATCAAAACTACTAATATACCTACACTAGTAGAGTTTTTTTAAATCTAATTTATTTAATATTAATAAAGTATAAAACATACTCCTATACCTCAGTACTACAGTACCGTTTATTTGACTTTAAAGTACTTTTATTTTCCTTGACAATTGTGGTGTAGTGAAAAAATCATACGTTGGATACATGATGTAATTAAATGTGTACCTATTTTCAAAATATTTTAGGTTCAAGTATTTATTTAAAAACAAAACGTTGTGTACATAACAAACAATAATTCAGGACGTTCACAACGTGATATTTAAATTTCAAAATAACTGGTTATATAAAACAAGTAAAACAAAAATACAAAGTAAATATTACCCTCAGAAGAGGGAAAAAATGTATTAAACAATAAAATAAAATACACAGCACATCACTGAAAATATCCATGTACCTGGGGGGTTCATTTAATTATCTTGCAGCCCTCGCTACTTTACATAACAGCTCTGATATAGAAAATATCATATAGGGAAATGACGAACGCATATCAATTCAAATTATTCAGGATGAAGCGATTGGAAATTATCTCAAGCGACCTACCGACTTAAAAGTGTCAAAAACATGTCTTGAAGAAAGGAAGTCGGAAAATAGTTATTTGAAGAATTATCGATAGGAAAATAGGGTACAGTTCGGTTATGAGGAATACAGCGGAAAACACATTTTGAAAATAGCCGATATACTGGATTATTTGTTAGTTTAACCTTACCAAACCTAACCTAACCTAACTTAACCCAACCTAACCTAACCTTAACTAACCCAAACTAACAAATAATCCAGTATATCGGGTATTTTCGAAATGTGTTTTTCGCTGTATTCCTCATAACCGAATTGTACCGAAAATAGTTATATGTGCTAAAATAAAGACATTTTTTAAGAAATTTATTATGGAATTTAAAAGGACTCCAGATAACTGACCCATATTCAAGAATACTACACACTAACGAGACGTAGAGTATACGTAAAACATTTAATTTATTTGCCTTCATCATAGCTAAATACCGATTCTTTGGCATAATTGTTTTACAAAAAAAAACACGATATTTTTGAGAATACACAACAAACGACACCAATATAATATTTAAATATGTGGTCGTATATTAAAATATTTCGTAATCAATTTAATTCAACACATTCATTGATGTGAAGATGATATTATTATGGTACTATTATATTATAATATGATGAATGAATTTAAAAATGCTTTCATTTAAATGTGATCTCAAGAACCCAAGGACGAAAAACAATACATTCTGGTTTTTTTTAAATTAATTGTGTCAATGGCAAATCTGAATCCCACGTAATTATACAAACTTTATCGCCTGCCTAGTATCGTGAAATATCATTTATAGAGTCTTTTTAATCCGATTACTAATTTTACTGTTTAATGCTCGTAAAAATTGAATTTACCGCTTGTATTGGAAATCTTCTTTTTTTATTTGGTTTGTATGCAAATAAACTGCTGAATTATTACATAATATATTTTTTTAAATACTGGATTAAAATAGTCGTTTTTTAAGATCTCAAATATTTTCATGCGTTTATTCGTTTTAGTTTAGAATCAAGTGTAAGTGCCTACCTGCAGTGTAATAAAATCTCTGCCCACTTTCATAACTGTTGTCCGATAAAACATGGCTAAGTATTCCATTCACTTGCAATAAAATTGCAATAAACTGTTCACATGTTTGTTTTTTATGATACGTTGTGTCAATAAGTGATTAATTCATCGCTGTTAATATTCAAACCGCGTCTCGTTTCGACTGCTGTGATCAGCCCACGCTCATTTCTACATTTTATGCTACCTGTCATCTACCTACCTGCGGCCGGACTCGCCTTGACAAAAATGCGAATCGAATGAAATCGGAAACGCCGATCTCAGCGTTAGACCACAGATTCCTAAATACCGACATTTTGAGTAATTTTATTTTTATTATATTAAGTTATGTGTAAAATGTACAGTTACGAAATTTAATATCGTAGTATCACAATCAATTTATTGATATGTAAACAAATGTCAATTTATGTAGTAAAGTTTTAACAGAAAACAAGACCTAGCCGGAACGAAAGAACCCATACAATAGCGTATCCTCATGGCTGAGGATCGTGACCACTTTTTAATTTTGCCGTCCTTTGAGCGACCATGAATTTCCATCCTTCTCGATCTTCCGCTTCTCTCAGGGCAGAATGAATGATGCCCCCCCCAGTCAGCTCTTTCACTTGGTTGCTCCAGCGCCAGCTCCAGCTCCAGCAACAATAGCGTATAGTAACAATAATCACATTCACTTCAAATAATTGCAGCCCACTGAAGAAATCGCATCTATGCATTTTCAAGGGTAAATTTTTACTATTATTATCTCAAAAACTGAGCATAAATACCTACTCCATGCGCAATAAAGCCGACACGTGTGTTCGCTGTTAGGGATAGATATATGCCCTGTCACACATATAAATTTATCTCGTAACACGTCGAATTTATCGATGTGTTTTGTTGTCTTATTCATAAAATGCATTTAACTAAATGTATTGCCGCGCATAGCATCGATGCGACATTTTTGGTTGAAACATCTGCTTGTCTAATGTAACGAATTTCATGGGGCGTAAGTAGAATAGGAAAATGTTGCATCATCACATATTATTATGTAGAAGCTGCTTTTTCATTTGTTTTAGCTAGCTGCGTGGCGTCACTATCCTGACATGGGATCTACTGGTATTTTAGCTAGGAAATTAAGAAAACATGATTTTTTTATCGAATTAACTAGTATTAATTTCAAATAAAAGATAACTTTTTAATTGTTTTTTTTAATAAGTATACGTCTGAAATTACAACATAATGCACTCTTTTTATATGCTAATTTTACATAGTTCAAAAAGAAATCGGCGATTTCCAAACATTTTTGATAATCTACTAATAGTTTTGAAGAAATAATCTCTGTGACAAATTCCGAACGACCTATAATGCACGTAAGTTCAAGCAAAGGTGCCTTTTCAGGCTGTCAGGCTTATTGCCACATATTATGTAGACGTATTTATAGTCGCTATCCTAATAAATGTTCTATAGTGACTAATAAATCAACTTGACGTCACCTACATAATCCCGGGTATACTAATTGTGAATATAATTTACTTATACCAAATAAATCACAACTGAACAAATATTCGAATTGGATATAAGATTATATATATAAAGCATAGCAGATAACGCACACGCGCATTGTTAACATATAACCATGAGATGTACTAAATATGATCACTATTTGTTTATTATTTTACCCGTCAAAATTGGTATATATATTATAAAACGTGTGAGTATAAAATATATCATCATCAATAGTACGTAATTAATTTTTTTACAAATTTCATGATCAAGTTTAACGATATATATTTATCACGGATGTGACTATTTGCATTAAACACGCGAAGGCGTTATTTTAAAATTAGTATTATTACAAGTGAAATTTCGTAAGCCAAACTTGATTTAATTTATTTTAATATACTGTACTGATAATCTGTTAGAGTTTAGACTATGCAGTGCTATATTCATCATCATCATCCTGGATGAATTCACTGCTGAATGCAAGCTTCTCTAAACTATTTCCTTTTATATTTGCTCTATGCGTTGCGTTGTCACGTACTTTCACATACTATTCCGTAGATTCAGTAGTCTCTAGTTGTATTTTCACGATATTTCTATATCTTGTTATGATATACGTTCAAACGTATTGTTTTAGATTATTTGAAATAGTTTTATTAACGCATTCGCTGCTGAGTAGATAATGAGTTTTTAATTAGCACATTTAAAATGCACCTTAATTACATCGATCGGCCGCCTGCTTATTACGCGCATGTGCGTCTTCAGCGTCCAAAGTATTAACTCCTATACAATATATTGACGGTTTATAAAAGATAACACAGCGTGTATGGGGGTTTTTAAGGGCGGATGTGCTCAGCGTAGGTTAAAATGGAACTTTTATTGTATTTTAAATGCATGATCCTGAACATTCCTTAAACGTTGTAGATAATCTATTCATATAATTCTGAAACCTTATTATCCTTTATATTTATTTTAAACATTTGATGACTGCATAAAGTATTTTTATTACATAAAATAGTATTCTTTTAAACCTCTCAATCTAATGTTTTAGAATATAGTCATATTTCAGTACATCCATGTGCAGTGGTGTTAAGATTTGTTACATTCATTAATTTTTAAACGCATTTATAAAACCATTAGTAAAATTTATGTTGACATTATTATAGTGAAATATTTACGATTGAAAATTATATTGATAATCTCTGTGACCTCTTTCAAAATCTTTCTGACCCGCTTCCAAATTATATATGTGGAATTTATTAAGTCATAATTCAGTCGCTAATAATTACCTGTTACGGAAATATTAAACATATAAACTAAGCTATGCGTTAAGCGTGGCATTTGAATACCATATTATTATTATCATTTGCGTGATTTTTTCATTGCCTCACACGGAGCACAAAATTTAATATCTCGTCCGGCGAGTCACATTCGACCGGTTCACATTTTGCGAAACCGTCTTTCTCGCCAGGTACACCCACTCAATCGCATAATTCCGAGGCTTCCATAACGTTTACCTACACACGCTCGCTAAGTTTGGCGCCGATGCCACTTTCGCCCACTGTACTCTGCCGAAAAAGATTATGCAAATGACGGTGTATCGCACATGCCAGTCGTGGATAACAACACGCCGATACTTTAGTATTTTAAGAAATATAGTTTATTACATTATTGAAAGTACTCTCACAAGACCCGAAAGACCTCCAAGGTAGAATGCAAGAGCTCGCGGATGTCAGTCAAACGGTCGGTCTAAAGATAAATGTCTCAAAGACAAAAGTGATGAGGAACTGTTTTTCGGACCCTGCGATTATCTGTATTTCTGGCACCCAACTCGAGCAAGTCAGCAGCTACGTCTATCTTGGTCAGCAGGTGTTCATAGACGGAAGCATGCACGATGAAATTGCTCGAAGAACAAAGCTGGGATGGAGTGCTTTCGGACGTCTGAATATTATCTTCAAGAGTGACCTACCATTATGTCTTAAGCGTAGGGTGTTCAACCAATGTGTGCTACCCGTGCTCACGTATGGCTGCGAGACGTGGACCCTCAACACGAGAGATGTCCAAAGGCTAAGAGTCACACAGCGAGGCATGGAGAGGTGCATGTTGGGCATCACGCGAAAGGACCGTAAGAGGAACGAATGGGTTAGGAAGCAGACAAGAGTACGTGATGTAATAGACGTTGCCAAACAGCTGAAATGGAGATGGGCGGGGCACATTGCTCGCCGAAAGGACGGCCGCTGGACAAATGCCGTCATCCAGTGGTACCCAAGGGGTACGAAACGGCCACAGGGTCGCCCTAAAAGCCGCTGGATTGACGAACTGGTAAAGTTCGGCGGAAATACGTGACAGCGAACGACACGGGACCGAGAGAGTTGGAGAAAGCTTGGGGAGGCCGTCATCCAGCAGTGGATTGACCCCGGCTGATGATGATGATGATGATGGTGACATTATTGAAATGTGCATGTTGAACTTAACGAGGGACAGACAAGGCGATTTGATACACATCGAAAAGCAGATGGAATTGCAATGGGCTGGATGTATTGCTCGGCAAGAGGGCAACCGCTAGACATATTATTGATATCCTAGTTCTATAGGGAAACAACTCAAAATACATTGTTCAAAGATAATGGCGTATGAAAATTTTGCATAAATTCTCATTTCAATGTTAAAGCTTTGATTTTTTAAGTAAATGTGTTTATTTTTTATTTAGTTCAAATGAACTTAGCAATGCAAAATAAAATTTTCCGGTTTAACAAATTTAATAATTATCAGACATTCCCGTTAATAATTAAATTAATGATTAATCTTGGCGGCTCTCATGGTGCAGTGGATAAGGCGCCGGCCTTCCACCCGAGAGTTCTGGGTTCGATTCCCAGTCATGATAAAAAGATTTATGTGTTTTTCTCAAAGCCTGGGTGTTTGTGATTGTTCAAAATTACTAACAACCACCTTGTACGGAAAAACAAGGACATGGTTATTATTAATTCTTAAAAAAATGATTAATCTCAGAAAGGGATGATGATGGTGAAAAGATGATGATGAGATATTTTTGATTTTTTTATTTAATTATAAAAATAATACATTTCTACATTAAATGGCATTAATAACTTAAAACCTTCAAATTTTGAGTTGTTTACCTATTTAACCGTTATAAAATGATAGCTACCCAAGGGACACTAAAAGACCACGGTAAAATGATTTTTATATGAAAATAACGAAACTTTAATGCATTACAGTGAATGAATTAAAAATCGTGTGAGAAAAATGCATATTCGTGACTAAGCGCCAAAATATAGCGCGCATGAGAGGAATTCAACCTGGGTATTCTATTCATTCGTTCGTGCAACAAAGACACAAGTTCTTTCACTTGAAAATTTATGGAGAAAGATAGCTTATGCGTTACAGACAGATATTCAGATAAATCAAAACAAATAAATAATATATGCTATGAGGTTACTCGGTGACTCTTTAAAACAGTCTTTTAACGTCTTGGTAATAAGTACATGATTATTTATTTGCAATGTTATATTCTACGCGTGTCTACACGAAACTATTTCTTAACCGATAGATTAATTTATTGACTAGTTAGATTCAATACATTTTGTATAACATTATATAATATTTTAATTAATAGAAAAAACATTCATAACCCACGTGATTTTTTGCCAATATTTTTATTTAAATGTTTACCATTACTTATTCATATTGCTATTACGAGTGTGTAAATGTATTTTATGCTGAAGTATTAGTAAATATATCTTGCAAAGCATGACAAATAACAACTTAGTATTCTGGTTCTATTTTTGTATTACATTCTAAGCAAATTCTTTAACTATGTAAATACCTGCATATTGGTTACATTATTATTATATAATGATAGGTGATTCAATAGTTTTTCAATAGTCGAAAGGTGATTCAATAGATTATTTTTTATTAATTTATTCAAATAAATCCAATTAATACAGTTAGTTTTTCATTTCGCCAGTCTGTCTGGTTTAAAATGTGGCACGATTCATAAACTACAATATTTGTTTTGAGTACCTGCAAAAAACATTAAATAATTGACTTCATGAGTTTACACTTCTATAATACTGACTTGCGTTCACTTAAAAACAACATTTTTCTATTTTCATTCTTAAAGCACAAATATATATGTATGTACCTTATTGCCTCATTGTTGGGAATCGTAATACTAATAAGTAACTTTGTATTTGACCCATTAAAAACATTTGCATTAAATATTATGTAATATAGCCTATTTTGTAGTATCAAAGTGTATCGTCCACAGCTTAGGGCAAAAAATTCGTAAAACATCTTCAAAGAATCAAAAACATCAACGCATGGTCATATATAAAACCTACAATAAAAAGTGTCCAGTGAAAATGTCCAGTGTCAATTAGTTCAAATTAGAGTGTACTTAATAGTAAATGTGATCTCAAATAAACGCGTTATACATCCACTGCCATCTCACACGTGTCAATTGGGGATTACGTTGGTCAAGCTATGTGTCGAAAATGTAAGAAACAAATCACCACCCAAAACTTCCTCTTCAATAAATTGAAATGAAAAAGAAGATCAAAAGACTGTTTAAATAGAGAATAAAATTATATAGGAAGCTTGCGGTAGGCAGAGAGCAATGGAGCATCTTTCCTGAAATCGACCTGGATTCGATTACAGATAATATATTGACGAATGATGCAAAATACTGTCGAAACTAATTTGTTTTATTTATTTCAATTTTCTCACACGAATTCATATAAGTGGCTTAACCAAAAATCAATTTAAATTTGGAAAATACTAATCGAAGTCAGTATTACATTGAACCAATCGCATATTACCTCATTGCATGCGCATTACGAAACCGACGATTCACTATTATTTATTACACGCGGTCATTGATCGCCGCATCATCTGTAAAGATAAAACAAAAAAATCTCATAGGTAATCTTCATGTCATACATGGCAAAACAGACGTTCAATACTTACCTACCACATAGCAAACGTCAACTTTCTCTTTCGTTTCCTGACCAAAATCGTCGACGACTCTGTCGAAAACGAATGTTGTTGTTTCATTCTCACCGTATCTGGATGGACAGACTTTCATTTGTTTGATATTTTGATCACGTTTCAATATATTTAATTATCGTGTTTTGATCATCAAAAAAAAGTCTGAAATATCAAAGTATTCCCATCACTTTCTCAAACTGAACAGTATTGTATCATAGTAAAAGAAGATCGTTTGTAATATTGCAATATTACATATCGACAACGGAAAATATAAATCATAATAATTCTTTAATAATACTCAATAATTATAGAAAAATAATAAATAAAAATGTTAGATATTTAGATTAAATCGTTGTATTAAAAGTGTGTTATTATAATTTATAATTAATACGACATCACTTAATTTTTACACATATACACGCATTAATCAAGTAATATACTACTGCTGTTTTTATCATCTAAGACTGAATAATACATTTCTACTGGTGTGAAACATAATAAATAAATATAATGTGTTAATTAAAAGTTATAACATTATATAATTACTCTAAATGTTTTTTTTCCGTTGGATTCAGCATTTACTTTATAGTAATTAATGATTTTTTTAACTGACGTATCGCATAATATTATATTATAAACATAATACATTATTTATATAAGATACGTATTTCTTTCACATATTAAACGTTATCAAGTATAAAATAATATTATTTCTATAGAGATATTTGCGAAAGATAAGTAGGAGAAAAAACAGCTAGGTATATTATGTGGAAACGGGACAACAGGAAAATGTTCGAATAAAAGCTTCGTATGCATTATCTTTTAAGGAATATAATAGAGATTAAACTAGCAAAAAAGTCGGTGTTTTAGAACCAGTCAAATAAACATATTAACTAAATATTAAATATGTATACTGATCAAAAATATTAACAGTAGTTATACAAATAATTTGACATTTGACGTAAATATATAGACACTGACAACTTTACATTTTATTATTTTGAACTGTATATTGTATCTCTTTCATTATTCAGTTGATTGAGATTTAAAGTATGACAATTAAAAAAAGTAAAGCAAATATTAGAAATTTATTTTTGAATCCATTTAATAATACTTACGTTTTTATTTTAATTTCAAAGAATTTTTAATGTAGCTAGTAATTCATTTTGAATTTCTAACTACATTGCGATATAAACAATCTTTTTTGAATTCATAGAGTTATTTTTGACGAGAGTATAGCTATTATACTATTTTTAAAAGACACTATGAATATGTGTGTAAGCCTTTTATTATTTAAAAGAGTAAATTTTATTATTACAAACTTTTCTCCATTAGTTAAATAAATACAATACCTAAAAGTGTTTAATATTATTATTCTGTTATAATAATATATTATGAGAGATAACGGTAATATACATAAATTATTCAAAGGAAAATATGCAATATAATGGCCGTATTGTTCCTGTTAAGTGGTTCAAAGTGATTGATCCACATTGCCACATGACCTTTTGTAGAGTGCGTACTCAGTGTATTAATTATTTCACAATGGAAAAATCAACATATGCGCCCTTTTCATAACCACGTACATACAAACAATTTATTTTTACATTGGTTTTTAATATCAATGATTGTTGAAAGGTTAGATGACTTATCGGCCTCTATAGGCAGTCTCTATTTAAGAAAATCTGTAGCCTTGAAAATACTTCCTAAATATAATTTTATAATAGAAATTATTTAAAAGCTTCCTTTATAAATATAAACAGCATTCAAAAACATTATATGCCTAAGTTTTATCCTTCATAAAAAATATATTATGTAATCTAATTGTATAGGTACCTATCTATTTTTTATAAGAACATTATATTGAAATAGTTTGTAGACTCAGTACAAATTTATAAGACGGTTTTGTGTAGTTTTTTGTACTCAAAAATAATATTTTAAACTGAAAGATTGTATACAATAAAATTTAATTAAAATAACTGATAATACTGACTATTTATATCGGCCAATGGGTAGCCAAATAAAGCAAATTCTATCGGATAACAAATATTATGTGTGTTATTGACCGTCTTGAATATTAAATTCACCTCTACTCTTCTTCTTGGTTGTGCACTCATGGCTGAGGATCGTGACCACATTTAAATTTTGCCATCTTTTGAGCGACTAAGAATTTCCATCCTTCTCGATCTTCCGCTTCTCTCAGGCCAGAATGGATGGCGCAGAATTCTTCTCAGACATATCGTCGAGAGCCGTTCCTTTATTTTCAGTCTCTAGATGAGTGACTGGTTCGTCCTGTGCTCCGTCCAAGAAATGCGAAGCATTCGGCGCCAACACCTCATCTCAAAGGCATTAATTGCCTTCCGTTCTCTTGCCTTCAGGGTCCACGACTCGACTCCGTATAGAAATATCAAGAACACTAATGTTTGCACAAGCATCATTTTTGTGGCAATCGAAATTCCTCGATCCTTCATATAGTGGTAAGGCGTGTCATCGCATTTTTTGCAATCTGTGTGCGCCTTCTTATTTCCGCTTCGCATCCGCCCTTTCCACTGATGTTCGATCCAAGATATACAAACTCGTCGACTGTTTCGAGGATTTGGAGTGCACTTAGTGTTGGTAGAAGGTTGGCCCGATGAACAATCATTAACTCGGTCTTAAAAGAAAGGGTAAAAGAAAAGTAATTAGCAAAAACACAATTTTGTGCGGCCCGTAAGCTATGGATTAATAAGGAGGCCGTATTTGCGACTCTCTTCCTCTACCCAGTGTAGCAGCTCTGTGAGTCCTCTTTTATCAGCAGCGATTAGTGTTGTATCATCTACGAATCTTAAGTTGTTTATTTTCTGGGCACGAATTGATATTCCGCCTTGCCAATGATCTAGGGTTCTTCGCATTACATGTTCTCCATATATATTAAATAACTGGGGAGATAAAACACATCCCTGACAAACTCCCTTCTATTTACTCTAAACGCACTATTTACTCTTACCTTTGTGTGGCTATTGTTATATAAAAAAGAAACATACTGAATTTTTATTTATAATTCTTGATAGTATGTTCAAAAGGCTTTTAGCATTGTTTATAAATATATTTGAAAAAAACTGGGGGGTGTTATTAAAGCAATACTTAGTCCACTTACTTATTATACTATTTTTTACCATATTACATACGTTTTTATCTAAATAATGATGGCCCATTACATGAACCCTTATTTTTGGCATTCAATACTAATGCAGATCGTGACTTCTGAAAATAAATATCACACTACGCGCGTAATCTACTTAAAATGAATCTGCAATACGCAATCACTTCCAGTTACTGTGTAATCATTAACCTAAGTATACCTTTTTTAGCTTGACTTTCTTATTATCTAAAAACTTTACCTGCATAGAACATGGGGTTTCTTCAGCACCTTTAATTATAATTGCTTTATTTTACTGTTGAAATATAGACCATTTGATTAAGTAAATTACCAAGACCTATTTTCAAGGCGTAGAATATACCCGTGTTTATAAATTTGAATGATGTTTCTGTATTTTCATAAAAAAGTAATTGATATTACTTTAATAGTCTTAATTTGACACTTCAGTATTGACCAAGACAGGTTCTGTACGGTTATAGCAACTCGTATAACAATATTCTATTAAACGGTTTAAACCTTTAAATAATCGAATATTTTTTAGTCAACGAATAATTCACTAGATTTGAGAATGTTATATAAATTTGTTTGTTTGAATAAATTTTTGAAATTTTTGAAAAAATGTTTGAATAAATTCGTTAAATGTAAGTACGTTAAAACTAAAATTTGGAGAGATCCTGACGTCGGCTAGGAACGAAGGTAAGTACCTATTATTGGAACTTTGATTCAAACTGCAAAAGCCGATTGCCAATATTAATGCAATTAAAGAATATTTTCAATTGTGTGACTACTAGTTAACTTCGTTACAGCACATTGGCTGCAATCCGATGGATGCAGATTCGAGTCCTGTCCGGCATCGTATATTTCCTAGTATGTAAGTGTTGAATAAGGTGTTCAAATTATTTATGTTCTATAAATAATTATTTATTACTAAGTCATCGCCACAGATAATTCTATGTTAATTTAGCAATATAATGTTCCCAATTAATATAATTGTTAGTCACTTAGTAGTTATCGTTCATTATAGATCAACTCCTATCACGCAGGTTAGAGAAAAATTGATGCTTGCTCACCTCTGATTTACTTAATTCTAGTCATTAACTACTGCACTGCAACACAAAGCTTTTTACGAGTATCAATAGCAATTGTAGTTATTGTTTATAAAATGCTGCACAATAACTATGTATGTCATATTGGTATTTATTATCAATCTCGAACCAAATTAAGGACGCCGACCTCGCATTGTAATAGAATTGAATACATTTTATAATATGAATCGATTCTATTAATACTATTCTAATAAATATTTTTCTATTACTAACCTTATTACAATTTAACTTAACTTTGACTATAATCAGTGGCGTGCGGTCTATAGATGTCGGTATTGCGGCGCACCCCCTAATTATTCCAAACAATTCATATCACCGTAGGTATAACCAATAAACAAATGTAATGACATACTATAACTAATCGGTACTGCTTCTTATGGGAGCAATTGTGATATGGTAGGGCTCTTGATAATGTCTCTTTCATGCTTTGCAAATAGTTTTCCATTACTTTAAGACAGCATGCATTTTTAATAATTAACTAATGGCAGCAATACTAAATTAATTTATTTTGAAAATCTGACATTGAGTATTTAGTAAAAGCAGTGTATTGTTGTTTGATTTAACCCATAGCTTACGGGCCGCACAAAATTGTGTTTTTGCTAATTACTTTTCAAATGCAAATTAACACATTAATTACAAAATTAATTAAAAGGGCCCGTAAGCATTGTGTTAATATACGCATTTTTTGTAGTACTTATTCCATCTTTAATCAATAAATTAGGACCGGTTTCGTCCGCCTCAGAGGGACATTTTCTTTTTTTATTGAAAATGTCGCTCTGAGGCGGACGAAACCGGTCCTAATTTATTGATTAAAAGTGGAATAAGTACTACAAAAAATGCGTTTTATTAAATCAAATAACAATACAATGCAGTTCCACCATGAATTGACAGTTTACAAAATAAAAGCTATGTACCTATTACAAAATTGAAATATCTGACGCGACAAAAATGTTACATCCCAAAACACCAATTATGATTTAATGTGTGAAAAGACTCCGCACGCCATTGATATATATATATATATATATTTGGTAGACATATGCTAAAGCCATGGAAATGCATCGGTTATTTCAGAATTAAGTATTTATACCTCAAATACTTATATTCATCAATTCTGAATATAAGTAGCCTATAGCCTATACAATGATCAAATTAAATGAAAGTACTCATTTATGACGATGCCGTATTTACGGTCAGTTTGTTATTGTTTTAGATTAATATATCTTAATTTTGATTTGATTTGATTTCAATTTGTGTGTGAGTCAGGGTATGGACCTAATAGGTTGAGCAAGTGGCTGACATCCATTTCTCGTAAAAAACAAAATCTGTTAATACAAACCTCTACTCTGTGAAGGCCCATATGATCCTATTAGGATCGGACATGGTCGAAAAAAAAAAAAAAAAACCATACCTATCGATTCATTAACGAAAGGTTTATAATTTCTTAGAGACTTTAATTTCTACATACTTTTTCCTGTATATCTTGCATTTTGTCTATTGAAAATAATTATAAACTGTAGATCTTCAAATGTATAGTTAAACCATTAATTAAACCAATTGAAGAATATTTTGCATTGTACGACAGATGTCAAATGCACGATACTGATATATGTTTATAGTTGTTATTGATGAAAATACCCATAACGCAATTTTAATAATAAATTTGGCAATATTAGTGAAAACATAATAACGTTTTCCCTTTTCCAAATCCGCTGTGTGAGATCCTTTTTATGGTAACAACAAATTCTACTTGATGACGTCATTGAACCGGTATTATGAGAAAACAACTTTTGAAACCAGGACCAATTGGATAAATTATCATATTATTACATTTATCTGTAAAAATATGGCTACTTTTACATTTCTCCTAATATAAATACTTTTATTGGTTATACTGAAATTCATATATATATTTTTTTTTAAGTTTAAAATAGATTTTTTTCTAAGTAATAATCATCGTCATTGAGTGAAGTCCCGTTAGGGTAGGCAAGTTATGCGATTCAGAGGGGTGGCACATTATGAAGGGCGGTGAATGAAGGAACGAACACGTACAAATATTATACCTTTTGACATCAAAGGGAGTTTTTCATTAAGTATAATATGCGATCTCTTCATTATTAAGTACCTATTGACATCTGAGATTAAAAAATAGTCGAAACATAGATAATCTAGACAACATAGTTATTATTATATTTTAATATCCATTGCATTGTAATGGTGGTTTATCGCATAGATTTTTTTTTACAAGGGTGACTCCAAACATATCAGCGCCACAGGGTTCCACGTACCTAAAACCACCACTGATTTAGAGTAGGTTTCGTGGAAATGCTACGTAACTCAGATGATTTAAAGTTGACATTTCCGTGCTGAGCATATTCCGCGAGTTTTAAACACCGCAACCAGGTTCGTTGGGTTTTAAACATTTTGAATATTTTACTCACCGAATTACCAGAATTCGTCAGTTAGCTACTACGAGGGTTGAAACTGATAATAATTAGTAATTATACATACAAAAAAAAAATATTCTAATTTTATTATTGATTTGTTGTGTGATTTGTGTGACATATTATAAAATGAAAGATTTTTCAATTATTTTTTATTTCAATTTATAAAAATATTATAGTAAACGCAAAATTTGTTGTGTTCACTCATATGCTATGTATTTAGTGTAAATATACAGTACAACTGTCAATAATTTTTTATTCGTTCGTTGATCAATAGTAGATTAAGAGCAAAGCATAGATAAATATAGCGAAATTGCTAGCGAAAAATTCGCGGACAATATAATGTAAATACAAGTAAATGTAAATACATTATATTGTCCGCGAATTTTTCGCTCATCAACGGTGCACTGCATTAGTCTATTATATTTTGTACGCCACTTGTGTTTATTCCCTTAACTAATTATCATAGCATTTTACATTTTTATTATAAATTCTAAAGATCCAATATCCATGATATTCATATAATCTGCCTGAAAGGAAACGTGATCTAAAAAACACACACATTAGCATTTTATTATTTTGTATAAAATACAGATAATGTAATAGTCTAAATTTATATTCAATTGTTAAAAAATATATATTTATTTCCCCGATTCGATCCTATGATGACATATCCGTATGAAGGCGTGAGATAAAGTGGGCGAAATTTTTATCGCGACAAAGTTGATCTTGTATTTATTTTTTTTAAAAGGCAAACCATGACGATGGAAATATGTTGATACTGATTCAAAGTCTAATGATCTCAAAGTTATTTTTAAATTATTGATAATAATAATATCTAAAGCTGATATACACAGAATGTGGATGACACGTTAAATAAAAATAACTTTGAAAGCCATGCATAAATCAAAATAGATTGTCAGATGCAAAAAAAAAATAGCAACTTCGCGTCTCGCAATCAAAATATTGTTGCCATTTTTTTAATTCTAATTATTATATACTTATTAAAATATATTTTTAATAAACATATTATTATAATAATATATACGTATAATCAATGCACATATTATATCATGGAATCAGCTTGAATATGCATTGATCCAGCAGTGGATTCACTAGAGTGATAATGATGATGAAATCTAACGCCTTCATATTATATTCAATGCAAATACTGACATCCGTGATAAATATAAATATTGTTAAACTTGATCATGAAATTCCTAAAAAAAACAATTATTCATTTTATTCAACATTTCATTATTTAAAAAAATAATTTGTTAAACAATAATTTATTAGTAGAAACAATGACTTTTATCTTATATGTGGGTGTCTTGAAATACTCTTAGCCAAAAAAGTAGATACTGCTTTCAATATCTCAATTCATTTTGTTTTGGGTTTATTTATATATTATAGTTGGTGAGGAGTGTTTCTATAGCTTTAAGTGTGGGCTTGATCAATTGATCTAGATCAGGATTGTCCCAAACAATCATCTACTGGGAAATTTTATGTATTTTTCCCGTAAAAAATATCTGTTCGTATGAATTTTATGGAGGCATACATATATGTAGATGTGGTTAATTTGCTATAATAATATTAAATATCTAAAAACTGACAAGTCCATATTTTTAAGGTTTTTATACTAGTATATTATGTGTTATACAATAATTTGTGCTTGAACTTGCTTTTCCCTCCACCACCCGCCACGTCTCCACACCCGTTATGCAGGCGTATACCGTGGCGTAACGAACGATAGGCGCTGTTCAAATTTGTGCCGAAAGTGTCCCAGGAGCAACTTCCCAAGACCTTGGTTGGCGTGCACTAGAGTGTGCGTGATCCCTACTTCCATATAATGTATTACGGTCAATTCTCGATGAGAAAAGACCTTCTCGCTCGCCGTATAATGCCGCAAACTTTTTAAAAGCCGAGAAATTTTCCCTCGTAGATACCGAGTTGCAATGGCCGACCGGTCCAACTGAGGGTCGGACCGACTTGAGAAGCTCTTCTTGTGCTTGAACTGTAAAAAGTTGTTTAACTGTTTAAACCAGTATTTAAACAAATTGAATAATATTTTGCATTGCACGACAGATGACAAATGCACGATACTGTTATATGTTTATAGACAATATAGATGACAATATCCATAACGCGATGTTAATAATTTTGTAATATTAGTGAAATATAATGACGTTTTCCCTTTTCGAAATCCGTTGTGTGAGATCCTTTTTATGGTAATAACAAGTTCCACTTGATGGCGTCATTAAACCGGTATTATGAGAAGACAACTTTTGAAACCAGGACCAATTGGATAAATTATCATATTATTACATTTCTCTGTAGAAATATGGCTACTTTTGCATTTCCCATTGTAAATAAGTGTACTGAAAAACAGCATAAATTTCAAAAAACTAATTAACGCAAAAATTCAATTGTCTTTGTATGTTTTTTTTAACAATATACTGTATTTAAAGACAATATGTTATCTTACAAAATTATCCACATTTATCATAATTTTCCATCTGGTTTTGTGAAATTTAAATATGCACGAACTAGCACGAACAAATATTGCGTTGTTCATTTAAAAGAATCATTATTTTGGACATTATTCTAATTACAATAAGATTGCCATGTCATCTCGGAAAATTGTGAAAATTTTTAAAATCATACCTGATAATTACACAAAAATATTAAACAATGCTCTCGGAATATTATGGGATTTATTTAGAACTATTTTTTCATGACAACGCAAGCTTCCTTCCCGCCATTCTAAAAATACTATATATGTGTGTTAATTTATGTTAGGACCTTGAATAAAAAAAATGTTAATATCTAAAATAATCATTCATTAAATAATCAATTTTTTCATTCAATTCTTAATATGCAAATGATTTGAAAACGGTAGATTATTAATGAGAAACGTACCTATAAAAAAAGATGAAAAGAGTGAAATTCAAATGCACCTCTATTTTGCTACCCAGTAGGTACATAATAAATAAATTAAAAAATATATATTTCAGCGGGTCTATTCTATACACAAGGCGACTATCGACCGCTAAAGTTTTCATTACATATTTGTATTGAGGTGTTATAATTGTTACAATAAGTTAGCCGTCTAAACAATCAAAACTGTCTCGCTCTAAATTTTATCACAGTCAAGATAGGTGCTGTTAAAATACAGCACTTATTGCAACAATTATAACCAACTTATTGTAATTGTTACAATAAGTGCTAATACTTTGATACAAACCTACCCTAAGTTTGATGATATTTATCACTTTATCACTTTAGCGGTCGATAAGTATAGAATAGAATAGACATACAACTGATGTTTAATACCTCATATTACAGCGTTTACAGTACCTACTCATATAATATAATATGTGTAGTGTAATATGAATTTTTCATAGTTGATATTATGTATAATATTATTTTATTTAAAAAAACGAATTATTTTTTACGATCATTTCATTCAGCGCCTGATTGATGACGGATTCTAAGAATAAATTCATTTCCCGCTTTCTCCGTTTGAATTGCAGGCATCTTGAATTCAACGACATTCTCAGTATCTATTCGAAATTAAATTTCTTTTAAATTTATATTCCGGTAAAGTTCACCACGTACTTGACCTGGCTTTATATTTGTTTACTGTACTGTACTGTACAGTATACAGTATACTCCGACCGTTTCAACATAACATTACAAATCCAACAATATCGAAGCGATGTGATCTTTTGTGAATGAAAAATAACAAATCCACAGCTCTGTATTTCAATGTAACGCAGTGATAAATAACTTTCGTTTTGAAACGGCTATTTATTTAAATTAATATATTCAGTATTACAAATATAAATGTCATTTTCGTATTCGGTTTTGATAAATTCATTTATATTCAATCAATAGCTATTTTTTAAGCTTTTTGATCTGTGTAGTAAATGTAAAATAGCTTTCACAATCGCGTCACATATTAATCACCAACGTTTTAAGTTATTTATTGCTCTCCTTACAATTTTTCTATTTAAAACTCCTATCTTTCTACTTTATTATAACAACCAATTCTTTCTCACATAACATAGCTTTTTCTACTGCCACTATACCACATTGATTACGATTATATCATACTTAACTCATACGTAAATATCGGTACTCATACTTGATAATGCTCACCATATGCCAGCGAAATGTTTTATAAATAATATGAACGGTTACAGGAAAAATGGTTAATTTTGGATTCAAATTCCATGAAGTACATTTATTTTGCACTGAAAACGTTTAATACATACTTATGTATAAAGTCTATATACTATATGGTCACTTTTTTCATATATAGTGTGTATACGTAAATATGCTATACTCGGTGTGAACCTGTAACACCTTTATTACAATTCATCAATTTACAACATGACGATATAACAGAAACATTGATAAGAAATCTTGCAATACCTAAACAATAATATATTATTTAATACATTCTATTTATTCAGTTACGTTCACTTTTTATAATAATATATACATTATACTTATACTATACTATTTTCTTTTTTTCAGTTTCCCAAATATGTTGGATTACTAATATACCCGGTCGAGAGATACTCAACATTTCATAATAAGGTAAATACTTTTTTATTTACTGATTTTAATATAGCGTAACCTAACTTTTAAACTTAATAACAATTAAATCTTCGTATAATTTCATCATACAACATTGTCAAAACAGTTATCTGTGTTCCAAATATTTATATTCTTCTTTGAGAACAATAGTTGCATTTGAAATTATTCGATTCATTAATTTAAAATGATATTTCCGTAAATGTTATAAGAAAATAAGTGCAGTTACTATTGTTTTACACTCATCATACGATATTTTAAGCTTTTCAATATCCGAATAAAGTGATGATATTAATCCAGATAATTAAGCTTATGTACGGCCGTTATTACATAAATGTTATGTAAGAATCAAAATAACTGTTAAAATCTTAATATGTTATAGAAAATATCTGTATATATCTTAATATGTTATAATAAATAACTGTAGCATTAGACGCTACTGAATCAATGATAGTTATATATTGGCGGAAGTAAGTATCTAGTAATACAACGCATATATACAGAATAAGTTGCGTTGTGTGGTGTTCATTACAGTGGATTGATTTGTGCTGATATACTAAATGAATTTTTATTTATATTATTACAATCTACCTACTCTCCAATATCATCTTTTATACGAAATGTCTATTTTCAAATATTGATAAATACAAAAGTTATTATTTGTGGTAATGAACATTTATCGTTACATTGTCCATTTATTAGTCTACAAACCCACTATTTCAATAAATTTTCGTATACTTTCGAAAGACAGATCTATTATTTACATATATATTATTATTATTGGATATTGGCCATATTATTATGGACTTTTGGAAATAGTCACCTCATATAACGATCTCACCGTGACAAATCTAATTATGATCAATAAGTATTCACACTGGTTCTCAACATCTGTCTCGGTGTGTTAATTTGGCCCAGAAAAGAATAATGCGTTCCATCGGTACGCACCACGGTTGCTTATTTTTTTTTTATCTGATGACACTCACTGATTGAAATAACGGCTCTCTCTCTATTGTAATGTGTTTATTTATTCCTTTTACGCCGCTCAGCAGCCTCGTATCTTTTGTAAACACATCTTAGCAGCGATTTTCATTGCGGAAGTCGTTAATTAACGGGGGCTATCCGTATTACTTTGTTAACAAGTACTTTGTATTCAGAAATTCTATGCGTATTACCTATTATCTTACGCAGTTAACATATGAGACATAATGTACCCGAACGATTGACCGACGCGGACAATTTCACGTACTTAGAGATTCACGAGCTTCACAAAAAAAAACTATAACGTCTTACTTACTACAGATAGGTATTTAAAAAAAAATAATAATCGTTATGACATTTATCTGACTGTGAGCCTCCCCCAGCTCCAGTGACGTTCCGTGGGGGTAGACAGATTGAGCGTCGCTTGGGGGCGGCAGTTACTCGAAGGGCGGCAAATCGAGGAGAATCATTTGAAATATATAGAAATAGCTACAGTTATAACAAAAATATTTCTTGATTAATCGGGTTCGCGATATCTAGTTCACTTCCGTTGCCCTTCGACGATTCCTTGGTGACCAGAAAAGATACGTGCAGACTTGCGAATAGTCTGATATTTTGTTAGTAATGTATCCATACAAAACATTTCTTAGATATTGAACTCATGAATTGATGATAAAATACTGTATAAAAAAAATGAGGCGGCTTTTTGGCTCTGCCTAGGGGCGGCATTTTATCTAGGGACGTCACTGCCCAGCTCTTTCCACCTAGCTTACTATTATACACATCAGCCGAACATGATCCAACGAGTTAGAATGTAATCCTGTGCTCATGAATGGTTAACAAACATTAGTTTGCTATATATTTTTGTACGGTGTCTTGTTGGGGACCCCGAGAACAAGAGAACGGAAAGCAATTTGATGCCTTCAAAATATGGTGTTGGCGCTGAATAGCTACCTACTTCGTATTTCTTGGACAAAGCACAGAAAAAACCAGTCAATCATCCAAATATTAAAGATAAAACAACAGCTCTCGAAAATATAATATTGTCTGAGACGTATTCTGTAGTTTTTTTTTGAGCGGACCTGATAACATCGCGAGACTGGTGGTTTTGGGTAGCCTCAAGTGAAGACTTTGGTGCATGAAGCGACCAAGTGAAAGAATTTACTGAGGGTAGCTTTTACTCTGACCTGAGAGAAGCAGATAATCAAGAAGGGTGAAGAGTCTTGGTCACATAGAAGATGACTAATTTTTAAGATGCTCACGATCCGCAGCCATGATGGAACAATCAAGAAGAGTGATGTTGCAATTAATTAATGTGAAAGTGTTTTGTAAAAATTTATTATTTTTAACAGATGCTTCCTTCATAATTAGGAATTAACAGTATTTTTTTTAATGTAGGAAGAATAATAATATAATGCCATAGCTAGAAGAAAGCAATTACTAAATTTGTGACTTGCGTTTTAAGTTTTAATCTATTTTGATTTTGGAGTTGAATGTGCAGTCATAACATTACGTGATAGTTTTTTGTATTCACTTAAGTATGAATTAATTAAAACAAATTGAAAAGATTTTATCACAATTTCTTTAGAATACTAATTTATTAAGTGAATACTTTCAAATTTGCTTTGATTAAAACGTAATCTAGATTAACAATCGTATTATGAATTATAACAATATTACAAGTTATCTAATAATGAATTATTCTAATTGACTAAATTTTATTATTTTTATGCGTGTTAATTTTTATATAATTTATTCTTTTTACTCACACAATTTCAGAATAACTCAAATATAAATCAATATGCATTTTAATGTAAGCTCAAGTAGTACGTTTCCATATTATCTTTTCTTATGCTTTAAATCATTTAATTTTCAAAAGTTCTACAACAAAATCATTTTGTTGTTTTATAGAATTTAAATAATCTAAGTAAAGTTAGATTAGATTACTTCATATACCTATATTATGAGCAACAATTCCCATCAAATAGTGTTAATGATGATCACACATTCTGCTTTATGTCATGCAATTTAGTTTCAATCGAATTTAGATATATTTTAATTTTTACTGCTGGAAAATATTACATACTTACTTTAGAATTTTGGTACAAAATTAAGCGACCGGGATACCTTCGGTTCATTGCATCAGCGTCGTTTTAATAACATAATATTTCGTTAGAATTTTCCTATTTATATTAATTAATGTATTAAAAATTCCTTTTCCAATAACGATGGTAAGCAAAAAAATGTTTTAGCAAGTTATCTACATATTTCAAAATGAAGCAATTACATAAATAAATCTTGAATTAGAATATAAATATCGTGGCTTTTATTGACAGAATATGAAAACATTTGAAACAGCGTTATTATTGCGTAGGTACTTGCAAGATTGGTAATTGTCTCTTAGCTTAGTGGCTAGAGTACTCGCCTACATAGGCATATATTCTAATCTTACTAGGTCTTTTTAAACGCCTTCTAGGGTTTTTCTATAATACTATAGAAATATAATATCTTCAAATGATCAGTGGTGACGGTTAGGCATTAAATAGTTATAGTTATAGTATAGTATAATAATAAAGTTTACTTAAAATATCGATTACAATTTTCTCTGTGTGTATAAACTAAGATAATATAATATGTGTGTTTATAATAATAATATGTACTATTAATCAAATGACAATTATAGAATTATATTTGAATTATTGTAAAGTATTGTTAAAATCCACTCATTCTTCAATTCTAAAGCGTCATACATTGAGCTTCTTTACGAGCTGTTTGTTGGCGAATTTAAAAGTGGGCGATTCAGCTACTGCGATTTGATGATTACACACAAAACTTTCCATTCGCTGAGAAACCACAAGCCAGCGACTATTTTGACAGAAAGTAGTTCGTTTTTTTACCGGGAGGTTGCTACTGCGCTTTACTGCGCAGACGCAGAAGGCCCACACACCGGCGTGTAGCGTGTAAAGTTGACCGGCTTTCAACTTTTCTCGGTAGAGTGTTTACAACCTGCTTATTAGCTTGTTCGATGATGACACTGGGCGATTTTACAGGCAGATTGTAAATTCGCCAATAAACAGCTCGTAAAGAAGCTCAATGTAATTGACGCTTAACACTGATTGCATTCTTGCGTAAGAACATATGAGAATTTTCTTGCAATTTCATCGTCTCTATTGTGTCACTTTTTACATGATGACAATAACAATAATATCATCTTGAAGACAGAAACAGAGTTATCACAATAATAATTGTTACTGTGGCGGGGAATTTTTATATTTCGATTCGCAGAGAGATCATAGATATAAAAACACGTAGTTACGAGATATCTGTGTATGTAGGGTAAGCGATAGGAATAGACATGTCTCTATAGTACTAAATCGCAATTTTTTTATGAATACTATGAAATAAATATTTCCAAAATGTGTCAAAATACCAACGGTAAAATAATTCCTATAGTTCAGCAGAGAATAAATTAAATTATATTTTAATTTATTATTCAATCAAGTACCTACAAAACGTCAGTGGCAAAAGGTGGAGGTAGGTTGTTAAGATCCGACATAAATAGTGCACATTAAACTTTTCCAGTCATGCGTATTTCTTTTCATTGAAATAAGACTACAATTTACAGATGGTGTTGGTTAGTTTTTTAAATTCAATTAAACCCTACTTAAACCAAGCCATAATAGGAAAGAGTCAAAATATACTTGTCTATCTATAAAATATCTAAAATTATGCAAATTAATAATACATAACTTTAAATATTTTATAAATACAATAATATTTTTCATCTATTATAGTTTGGTTTAGGCAGGGCCTAATAAATTTAAAAAAAATGAAACAACAATATGTGTAATAATATGTGTTCTTAATCCAACGAAAACAAAAAGTATGAATGAAAAAGTGTGCACAATTTTGTCGTATCGCCCAAAATATACCAAAACTATTATGTTTTGGTTTAGGCAGGGCTTAATTGATTTTTCAAAACTAACCAATATATACCATCTGCGAATTTTAGTCTAATAAAAACAAATACGTATAACTGACAAAGTTTAGTATGCACTATTTATATCGGATCTTAACAGCCTACTTCCACCCTTTGCTACTGCAAAACTTCAATAATAAAACTTAGTTAAATCGGCTATAATTGAGTTGGTAATATCATTTATCTTGGTTAATTAAAAAACCAGTTGCTTTTCATTTAACGGAATTTGAGGTACTTAAAAAACGTAGTTATTAGAATATTAGAGGTGATTTGGAGTCATACTTGATCCATTTTTTTCTAATTTTCTATAATTAAAAATTTTGCATTTTTAAATCGTTCGTACCTACATTTTGTATTGAATAAAAAATTAATAACCAAAAAAAATCAATACACTAGGAAGAAATATAATATTCCAGTGGAAGGGTTGTTCTGGTAGAAGCTCTGGTTCCAAAACAAAAAAATAGGGGTTTTCGATGCTCAAGGGTTCGGTTCCGGTTCTACATCCAGGTATAATTTGGAGTGCGATAAAACACACGACAATGGCTCAATCATCAGCCGAACAAAATAAAATAGTTTATTTTTATGTAAAAATAAAATCACTGGAGAAATTGCGGGCCAAATGACAGGCGAGCGACAAACAAACTTAATGTAAACCCATGCACGCGTGTAAAATTACTATGAGCAAAAAGCTACCCATTAAGAACGGTGTGATTGCTACGGTCGATTTAAAGTGATATTATTATCGCAGGTACGCAGAGTGATCATCGCGAGATGTTCTTTTTATTTTATTTTTTAACCATTTTACGCAGAATACGAGAGCAGCTGCTTGATGGTGTATGGTTTTCAGTGACCCGTTAAGGTATATCAGAGACCTAGCTGTCATTTTACGCGGGATAAAAAAATATAATAATATTATTCTTTCAAACGAGATTTATGTTTAACTAATTGCAAAAAAATAGTTTTTTTTATAATATATAGCGGCTTGTATGCTCCACTTTGGCTCTATAATGGTAATATTCAACTTTTTAATGGGTTTAAAATATTTTTCTGTTACGAGTATTTATGCTGGCACGGATTATAAACATTTGAATGGTGATGATGATGATGGGTAATGTTTTTAAATAAAACTTTATATTTTTATGGCATCGGCATTGTTTTACAACTCAGCAACTTCAATAAATAAGATTGATTTAATTTTCTTTAGAATTTATTACATTTACATAAAAATGTTCAATTATAACAACTTAATCACTGTATAAAAACATAATATGAAGTCTACTAGAAGAATCAACTATTCAGTAACAAGGCTAACATTTATTAACCT
Organism: Rhyacophila brunnea; assembly: GCA_022495005.1. Classification (NCBI taxonomy): domain Eukaryota; kingdom Metazoa; phylum Arthropoda; class Insecta; order Trichoptera; family Rhyacophilidae; genus Rhyacophila; species Rhyacophila brunnea. The sequence continues at coordinate 52,646 of JAGYXB010002095.1, read as the reverse complement.
TATTGTCATTCTTTAACTTAAACAAACCTACTTATTATGCATAACTAAGGACACTGATTTAGTGTTTGGGGATTGATGAGGGAGGAGGTGATGAGGTGATAAATGCAGCGGTAGTGTAGTTGAATATAGATATGTATTGTCCTTGATACAGAGGACAGAAACATAGTATTGTGGTGAGATAGGTGCTCAGACCGAGCCGCGATCTGTTAGCGTCGACTACCAATCTACTGTTAAGCAGATGAATATGTCGAGTGACGGAATCGAAATGAGTGGTGAGTTATGCGTCGGTGTTTTGTAAAAAGGGCGAATTAACCAAAATGCTATTTTACAGGAGGAGGATTTTTAACTTTTGACATTTATTTGTTTATTACCTGTGGATGATTATAAATATCCAACAAGTTTATAATAAAGCTTAGAAAGAATATTGTGAATATAATAGGCATTATTATATAATATTTTAAAAGGTCTAATATGTCCCATTGGTTTTTTATTCGTAATTTTAATTAATTTAATTTTAGTCGATTATCGTTTTTTAAGTACTTTCCTGTGAAGATACAAATTCGTCGTTTCTACACAACAAAGCTAGTGGGGTACATATTGTATTTTCATTAAAATCTCGATTTCGCCAAAATGGTTGATTTGCCCTTTTTACAAAACACCGACGTATGGATCGTCCTTGCTATTTATACAAATACAGTCAATACATTACAAGAGATATTATCATAATCAAATAAATCATAATAAACACTGTTGATCTAGGTTATGATTGAGGCAATGCTGACAATCGCTTCCGCCACTTCTGCTTTTGTTTTGACAACAAACAAAGTAGGTCACCCTTGTAATGCTAAGTGTTATTATTGCTATAAGTTGTTGTAATAACAATTTATACATTAAACAACACTCCCTTTTTGACCATCTCAAAGAAATACTAAAGTTTCCATTCGTCGTGAAAATGAGAAGTTTTGCTCTTCATTGTACTTCAACGTCAAGATATCCCCCATGGCACTAATCTAACATCTCTTTTTTCTTAATGCTCCAATTTTAAAAACCATAAAGACGGATCAGATCAGCAATAGCATAACCCGGTAGCCCGGGACTTTTTTCCAAGTCATAAGATGCTCCGGTAATTATTTTACAAATAGTTCTATTCTAAAGCCAATATAATCAATTCTAAAATTTTCCCTGGATCGGGCAACAACTTACACGGTTATAAATTTAATATTGCATACGTCCATTTAATTGCCATATCACATTAAATTCAATAATCCAACTACAGTAAAACATGTTTTTATTACCATCTCGATTATTTTATTTGCATATAAATTATTTAAATTTAGCTACTTGCAGTGGATTTAATTACCCACACGCATTAAATAAATATTAAATAATGCTATGAAACTTAGGTACGACGAACACATTTGAATCAATTTAATATCGCAGACATTACGCCAATTAGGGATTGCAATACCGGTACTTCAAAACCGGTATTCCAGTATTTATCAATACCAAAATGCCGGGTTTTAAAATCCAAAAATTTTCGGTATTAAGAAAGCACACTCGTTTACGGTTTTGAAAATGAATTATAAGTTATGCGCTGCTAAAATGCAAATATATTGAGTGAATCCAACAGAGTTGAAAAAATAATAAAACGAATTTCAACAAATATATTTATATAAGTGATTGCCGCGATGAAAACCATTCGTGACAAAAATGTTCAATTATTCTATAATTATTGATGACTGTACAAGCATTGAATTTACGAAGCTTTTCCTGCAGCCAGACTTATTTGCACTTGATGAACTTTTGAGAGCTTTAGTTAAATAGTTGATAAAATTATCAATATATTCAAATTATTTGTAAAAAATCACTACTTAGCTATAATTATGATTAATACATATTTTAATAGCTATATTTATTGATAAGCACCTACTTCTGTTTTTTATAATGTTTAATTATAATTATAATTTTAATCGGTATTAATACCGATATTCAATACGAAATACCAAAAAACCGGTATTGACATTTTCATTCGGTATTGCAATCCCTAACGCCAATATGTCATTTATTAAATGTCTGGCAAAATTAATATTTTTCATGAGTTCGTAGCCAATCGATGTCACACAACTAATTTAATTGGATATAAGTGCTCAAAAAATCTGATGTATGCTGTATTACATAAAACAAATTTATCAGAACACACTAATTTTGTCTAACTGCGTAATTTTTTTGTATCTGCATGTTAACTAGATAGTTAAAATAAATATTTATCGATATATAAAATTTTAGCTAAAATAATTACATTTATTCAATTAATAAAAATCGTTCTTAAGCTTTATATAAATAATAAATACTGTAAAAGATAGTAGGTGCCCAAGGCGCGTCAACTTATAATCTTGTGGGCCCAGGTTTGAATCCAGGTTCTGGAAAACACACAAAATATTGTTTTTCAATTCATGTTTTGAGTCAGAGTATAGACCTAATAGGTTGAGCAAGTGACTAAAATCTACTTGTCGTAAAACAAAAATCTGTCAATACAAACCTCCACTCTGTGGAGGCCCATATGATGTTATTAGGATCGGACATGGTCAAAAGAAAGAAGAGAGAAAGATTGTTATTTTGTAAACTAGAATGTCTTCAATATTATTTATATTGTATACTTTGAATAAATTCTAGTAAATTTTACAGATTGTACTTATATTAGATATCATGTTTATACCAAAATATAGCTTAAATAGTTATTTGATAATTTTAATAATACTTGCTCTGTTTTCTTTTAGTGTGCTTACTTATACGAAAGAATAATATACAAGGTAATTATTCCTAAGAAGAAGGTTAATTTAATGTGCCAGTAACATGCAGACTCTCTATAATATGACAATATTTGACACAAATTAGTTTTCAAGAAGTAATTATTGTTTGTGACAAAAAAATATCATTGGTTTATTTACAATTATTAAACATATCTGCTATAATTTTTGTTTACTTTCAATATATAAAATGAGCATTTATATAGTGTTATAAGAGGTATTAATCTATAATATATATATGTAAGTATATACTGTACTTATATTAATATATTATGTATGTCTGATAGTAAAGTAAGTAGGATATTCTGCTAGTAATAATAAATACCCGAGGGTCTTAAATCATGGTTATTTACTGGGTGGTATTTTTATTTATTTTTATTTTTATACGTGATTTTTAAATCAACAGATAGCGATGGTTTTCGTTAGATTTATTTTAGTTGCGTACAAAAAATACCTGTGGTTGTAATGTAATATAATATCATTTAAATTTGTTTATTTTGTTTTTTAACAAAAACAATTGAGCAATATTTGCGCAAATTTTGCGGTTGACAATTTTCATTGAGTGAGCACTGCACAAATATAAATCGAATAAACGAAATAATTGATTTATCGAAAACGAGCTTTACGAACTAAAACTTACGAACTAGATAAAATAATACATATTTTTTGTCTATTTAATATTAATATTTATTTAACACAAACGATTTATGAATGCCAGGCATTTATTTTGACGAACTCCCATCTGCTTATAGAACCAATGGTAAAGCCATCAGATACCCAACTACCCTGCAAATACGCGATCGTAGGCCTAAACCACGTACGATACGGATATACTCAATGCTCACATAATAATATGCATAAATGGGAATCAAACCCCTATCCTTTGTGTACGTCCCGTCTGCCTCTCTTGGAGAAATTTCTGCAATCTACCAATGCCTCTAACAACTGTTTCTTGAGAATTCGTTTTTGTTACTGTGGGTTTATGTTGTCATTTACATCCCTTCGATCATATTATGAGAGAATGAGTGAATAAATATTTAAAAATTCAGCGGCAATTTTCTTTGATGCAGATAACGTTAATCGTTACATCAGAAAATTTATAAAGGGGCCTTGAAACAGTTTAAACCAGTCGTTGGTTAATATATATTACACTGGAATTATAAAAAGGTACGTATTTTTCACAAATTGAGTATACAAAGCATAAGCAACAGAACCACTTACGTTCTTGTGCACAAAAACAAACACTTATCTTCGGTTTCTCTATGTTTCATTACTGTCTTCCTGAATAATAATTATTTTTAGTTAACTAACCACATCATATTGTGATATATGGTTTTTATTTTTTTTATCGTGGAGGACCTTAAAATCACCCAGAACACCGGGTTTCACGTCCTTAAATTCATCAGTGCTAAAATAATAATGAAAAATGTACAAAATATTTTAAGTGTCATCATCCTTCACAAACGTACTGTTAACATACATAATATTATTTGGTTACGTTCTGTATATATTTTACATAACGCAATTAATTACTTATCAATACTTTTTACGCATCTACTTAAAATCAATATTATAATGTACATAAATTATTTTATTTTATATTTTGATTGATTTATTAACACACGTAAGGCGCGAATATAAGTGGCTCCATATTTAATTTGTATTTCTAAAGGTTAATAGCTTAGCTTTCGATACGGCTATGATTTACATCTTGTTACTATTAATTATTAAAGTAACTTTTTTGTGTTATATTACAATACATCACAATGTTCGATCCTCGGAGAATCATATGGACCTCCACAGAGTGGTAGATGTATTAACAGATTTTTGTTTTTACGAGAAATTGATAATAGCCATTTACTTAACATATTGGATCCACACTCTATGTGAATTTCTAGACCCTGGATTTGAACACGGAACCCAAAATATTAAAAACTGACACCTTACCACCTGACCATTATTGGTGTCTAAATTATCTATTATAACGTGTCGATACATAATATTTGTAATACTTAGAAAAATAATCGTAATTTCCGTAGCGCTTTTACAGACCTTGATCTTTAAAGTATATTTTTTAAATAATAATTACTCTTGCCAAATACTACTTTCAAATATGTGCACTTCTTATTCACTTTTACGGCGTGGGAGTGTAGAATTCACGTTATATATTTCCACACAAATAAATCAGTCAGATATAGTTCTTACTATATCCATAGTAATAGAATCTACATCCAAGCCAGCTTATATTCAGATGGATGGCAGATATTTCTCAGTTAATTCTTATCTGCACATACATAAAGAAAACGAATTTAATCCCCACTAACATATATATATCAATTTAATCTATTTAAGAAAGCCTCCATCAATTATAGTACATGTATTCATTATAAATAATAGTATTAATAAGTAGGTATATAATAAAATTTTATGTGTAGAATATTAATACTGACTAATCTTCTTCTGCCGTTTCCTTGCCAAAGATGCGCCTGACATTCCCGGTGCACTTGCCGGCGCTTTTGCTATGGTCCAGTTATTGGTTTTCAATATATTGTTGCTGGTACAGCTGGACAGAGTACCACGAGTTCCGCGATTTTTTCACGACCACATTCGTAGTTTGTTGGATTATCGGAGTATCTCCACTTCCTTATTTGCAGCAGTTTTTTCGTCATTTTCCACAACACAGTTTAACTAAGGAAATATAAAGTAAACTTAATAAAATCTATAAACGATAAATTTGATAAAAACTTAATTAGTTATAAACATCAATACGGCATAAAATATTTAGTAATACTAGCCTACTTCTTTCTTTTTTATGGCACAATAGTCTACAGTTGACAGTGGCTCAAGTAGATTTATTAAGTCCTCAAAAGCAGGAAAAAAGGGGAAGAGTCTGGAAACTACATGGCTAATTGACATTCAGGGAGTAGTAACAAACAAGGAGATATTTCTTGAAGGTGGGCCAGACCAATATTGAATTATTATAGTACCGCCAAAACTAGATTAAAACTTTGTAGATCCCTGGGCAGCAAGAGTCCTCCCCAGCTCTTGTAATATATTTAAGAGAAAAAAGACGAAATTAAAACAACAACTGCCTATCTTCTCGATGTCTCACTATAAAATAAACAGTAAAGCTCATTAACAATGGTAAATACATAAGTTCAAAAAAATATGGCAATCATGGATTTTCGATTGCCATTGTGTTTTTAAAAAATACTGAAACACTGCATTTAAGCGGGTTTTTATCAAATCGTATTGAATGAAAAGGTATAACGTAATAACAGTAGAAATGGGTAGTATTGGATGTCAGGTTTGTTTGTGTATCTCGTGTTTAATATAATTACTCTAGCTCTATTCATTGTCTGATGATTTATATGCTATCTCTAATAAGAGTTTTTGTAACAAAATAATATTAAATAAAATAAATATGATAGAATGCCTTCGGATATAGCCCCTAAAGCCCATTCGTTAGTTCTGTATTAAAAACCGATAATGAATATTAAAATCTTGTCGAGCAATAATAATATAGTAATTTTGTATTACGAAACATACGACATGTATTAAAAAATCATTACGAAATAATAAATAACAAAAATCTTCGTGTGAGTGAAATCATCGTTTCGTGCGCTCACATATCGAAAACACATTTTGTTTCTTACAAATGCAACCGTATTCGAAATGCATTTTGTGGTTGCACTTACCATTAATGACTGCATAATGTCTGACGGATGCATTATTATGGTCAGTCTCGTTATGCAACTATGCCGAGAAACAACCAGACAATAAGATAACATATATTTATACGATCGTCGATATAAATCATAACACTTTTTATAACGTGTTGTTACGTAAACGCTTTTAAAATCGATGAGCCTTGTAAACTGCGGTAAGAAAAATCGAAATTATCGAAAAGTACTTGTATTTCGATATTTTTTAATTTTAAAAATGATTTAAACTCATTTCATATAAAGATTTATAGCAACTTTATCCTTTTAATACAATCGTCTTTTAAATATTTTTTTTCTACTAGTCCAGTCGAATTAGGGTCTTACTTGGAAATAATAATTCTCCTAAAAAAGAGGCATTGTGTTTGTATAGATAGTGCTAATATTCATTGTTAACATACATATAATACCATAAATAAACACTCACACATGATGTGCTACGGTTGCCATCTTGAAAAATGATGGACGATTTTAGTTTTTCAATCATATCCCATTAATAGACATCTGTGTCCCTGATAAGTATCTTAGAAATAGAGAGCATCAGTTGTTTATTCTCCCAAGGTGTAGAACCAACGTACCACTGGCAATGCCAATTGGGAGGGCGATAACTATGTTCAACCAAATTGCTTCGGGTGTTGATATATCCCACTTGAGTGTGAGTGAGTTTAGGTGGACGCCATTTTATAAATTCTTAAAATAGGGTCTCCTTAGAAAACTTTGTGTACTTCTTTGAACTTCTATAGATGTATAATTGTATTTTCACTCCTTTCGTATGTTTATATTATGTTCTCTTTTTATATTTTCATTTTTATCGGTTTTATTACTCTTTTTTTTCTTCTTCTTTATAATAATGTTTCATGTCATGTTGTGAGCGTCTTTAATTTATAATTTTCATTGTACACAATATGTTTAAAAAAAAAATGAAAATAGCCTTTCTATCGAAAAATATTTCAAATAAAAGTTGAAAAACAATATGAATATTTTGTATCGTATCTTAAACGATAATTAATAGTGCTAGTACTCATTGTGAACATAAAAAATACACACTCGTACATGATGTGTTACGACCGCCATCTTAGAAAATGGTGGACGATTTTTAGTTTTTCAGCCATATCTCATTAATGTCTATCTATCAAAAAATATTTCAAATAAAAGTTGAATAACAATAAGAATATTAAATTTTTTATCGTCACTTAAACGTTAACTTTTATAACCCCGGTTCGCTGACCCCTGATTTAATATGTTGACGTGGGTATGTTATTATCTTAAACTTTATAAATATCTACTCATTCTACTGTAATTCTACAACGCTTTCTGCATTCAGTGATTTCTCCAGTCTGTCATTAATTCAGCAGTCTCAAACCGTATACGTTTATAAAGCTATTAACTATTCCAGCCAACCGGTTGCAAAACCATGTAAGATTTTGTTATGTAAGTCCACGTGAAAAAATGAAGTATTTTACATGTAAGCTGTACTGAGCCGAGAATTATTTGTTTTGTCATTGTGAGTGTTTATTTTCTGCTGCAAACGATGAACGTACAAAAACGCAATCTCACGCCTCGTTTGGTACACATATCTTTAGTGGTACTAATGTGTACTTTGGTCAACTTTCACTCTCATTTTTATTTACTTGGTCAAATGGACTGGATGTGACGTCATATTAAGATCGCAAAAGTTGATATTGCGGATTACACCGGCTTAATTTGTGGTCACATGAATAATAATTTATCACGTATCATTAGAATTATTTTCTGAATAAATTAAACTTTTCTTCTAGGGTGACCATACATAAAACTAATACTAAAACATAAACCTATTAAATTAAAATCAATTAGTATTTATGTTGGAACTCTATTGAGAATTCAGTCACATTGATAAAATTTTGTTGTAAATGTATCATCCGTATTCAAAATATTCAAAATAGTCGTATTTTTTATTTTATGCAATTTGCCATAGTATTATAAATTATTGTGTGCGTTGAAACTCTGCTACAAATATTTTTTTAATGTTCTGTTTCCATCATGAAATTTTAAATGTGACTTATTTTTATTTAAATTTACGTGTTTTCCGAATAGTTTACGTCTTTGAGATTCAGCAGTTTCAGTCTTATAAGTTAGAATATGCTGAATTCCAATCCATATGTTACATTTCTATCATGGGAAAACTACAAACAACGCGGCTATAAATCATTCTTTGGAGAAAACAGTTAACATTTTCCATTAATTACGATAAAATATTTATCAGAATCACCGCCGCCGTCTTGCGTTAAAAAGATTTTTTTATGGTTTATGAAAAGAGGTTTTTTTATCTCTGGCCAAATTCAAATCACCAATACCCGATGAGGGAAGACGAATTGTTATCAATAATTTATATTTTTCGGTCCGCGCATTTTTCGTTTTAATTAGCATCAAGTAGAGTAGTTTGCTTCCAAAAGTCTTTAAATAAACCTTGATGTTAATCGTGGGGTCAGTAAATTTTAGAAATAACTATATGTATATGAATAAACATGTGCTGAGGGTTCACTATTATCCATTTCTATGCGTGTCACTCAGTCTAATCAACGACTTAGTCGAGGAGTTTGAAAATAAGAATTGTGTATTGCAAACAGATAAATGTAACCCAAATGAATAAAATAATATGTAATATTTTCCTCGTTACTCATGGTTGCTATGTACATATAATGATCCATTTTTTTATATATTCACCTACGTGACATCAATATATTAAATCTAGTGTATGTGCTTCAATTACTTTTTTAAATCAAGGCCTTATAAAAAACTATGATACATAAACAAAGGTTACCGAATAATAACCTACAAAATTACTATTATTATCAGAATAATTTTATGGCGGCAAATTAAACGTGATTTTAATAAGAAGCACGATCTAGCTCTTATTTTAAACTACATTTTAAGGATAGATGCTGAGAAAAATATTGAGGAAGCTTTGTAGTTTACACCTTTTGTAAAATATTTTTAGTTAACATTAAATTTTTGCACGACCGGAATCGAATTAATGAGTGATAGCTAGATCCATCGTCTGAAACAAATCCCACACTCGAGTCAAATTCATTAGTTAGTGAAACACGTAGCCATGCTTTCAGACTTCATACAATCAAATATTACTTCATGTTATTAGGTTTATTACTTTGTACACACACGTCATTCAGGTAAATATCCTCTTCTTCTATGCCGTATAAATAATATGAACCAGCTACTTAACTGTGAATAGTGGTTTTGCGTTGCAACTGATGCATTTTTGGCTATTATTGTCCTATCAGATAGTCCTGTCTAGATTTTCTATTGGTCTGTAAGTGATCAGTTTCAAAATTAGGTATACCTACATCGTTTCTTTTGCTCTTTATAATTTTGAACACTTCTATTTTGTTTTATGATGCGATTCAATATTTTAATTAGTAACGATATCTTTCTACGCGATTCTTAATATTCAGTGCTTCCCACCCTTTTTTAAGTCATGGCACACTATTAAGTTTTTTTAAATTCTCGCGGCACACTGAAAATTATTTTCTCGAATCTTAAATTAACATATTTAAATTGAAAAAAAAACTAATCATACAAAGTGTGTTTGGACAATAAATAGAGGGCAACATTTTTTATAATAGTATATGGCGTTACCACAACGTTTTTAGTATGGGTGAATTGATAACTATAGAAAAAGTAATATTACATAATTACGCTTGCACATTTATAGATGTAAGTATTTTTTGTTAATATGTTGAAGCCTGTTTTGACGTTTTAGTTAAGTATAATATACGTCGGTATAACGTGTTGTTTGCATTTTTATGAAATCTCACTTATTATTACGTATGCGAAAGAAATAAGCAGCAAAAATATTCAATCAACATAATAAGTGACATACACTTTACAATCATGCAGCGCTCGAAATGGAAAAGTTTACGAACCTGAGCGCTGGACAGTTTTCTGAAGAACAATACATAGTTAGAAGACATATTTATCAAATTTTATGTGTATTTCATAAAAATAAGTGTGTTATATTTTCTATTATATGACCTATCTAGCTCAGACGGTCAAATTATTTTTTCCACGAGACGGCGCGATAATTTTACCGATTTCACGAACAGGAACGGCGCTCCGTTGCGCTCCGGTCCATTTCGATCCCTGCAATCATGACAAGTTTTGCTAAACATCTTGCAGCGCACTTCCTTCTTGCCACTCACTCCACACCGGTTAAGAAGCGCTGTTCTACGATATTTCTACGACCTTATCCAAAAAGCCTAAAGTTTTTATACCGTAAAATAAATACAGGAAATTATATTCGTCTTAACGTGTAATCATACATAGGACTTCTGTGTTTAATTTACGCGTTTTGTATATTGATAGATCTTTGTGGTCGTAAAAATGATAAATTGGTCTGACAGTTAACATATTGCAGTTTTAATGAAACTCGGCATTTGCTTATAGCTGCCGCGGGCAATATCATTTTAATAACTATGGAAAAATAAAAGAAAATTATATCACACAGTATGGATATTAAAACACTTCGAGATATGATTTTAATTATCTCCTTATAACCGTGGCAGAACTTGCGTTATGAAATATATTTTTCTTTGATATGGTATTAAAAAACGATCAAATTGATTTGCTAATCATTTAATTGACAACAGTGAAAGTTGTGTGAAAAAAAATGTAATAAAAACAACATAAAACCCACACCAATTTGTATCGCATTAACAAAAAATATCAGACTTGTATATTATACTTACTGCATTATGATATTTTGCTTCAAGGGAACAATTTTGGTATTAGAATCAACTGTAGTCGAAAACATTTGTATTTTTTATATTCAGTAGTAGAAAAACACAACTGAGAATGATGTTAAATAAACCACATAGTCATATAGATTTTTTTATTCAGTATTGTATAATATACAAGATTTGATAATGTAACATTCTTCATTAAGCATACTAGTAGATAAGTATATAGTAATTTAGAACAACCTTTAGAAACATAGGTACATATTAGAGGGGAAAAATGGACTGAATAAGACTAACTGCCGTATTCATACACTTTTGAACCGCATTCAACGCAATAAACGGTTTATCGGCCAAATAAGAAAACTATAAAAAATGCATACGTCACGAAGATGCGTACAGGAATGCGCACCAAACTTAAAATGGCGGCTATCTACGCGAGCTGTCAGTGTCACTTTAATATACGTCTAAATATGAGTTCATCACAACAAGCGTTTAGTAGGAGACTTGAAACGTGCCGTTGTGCTATAATCGGATTCATGATGATGCTAAATGCTTGTAAAAATGTATACAGATCGTGGATCGATGGAGATGTATGTAATATTGTCAATGAGTCCGCGAAGCTGTATTGCCATATTATGGAAATATTTACTGGGTATACTTTATCATTTTGTGCATTAAGAAGTATAAAAGAAACATGATTTTATAACAAATAAATTAATCAAAGTTCATGATAATTATTCATTTATAATTATTAAATTTATATGGTGCCGTTTGCATATTTTTACACCTATTTACAATTTCAAATTTTTCAATTAATTATCGGTAAATTTAAATTTAAAAGTTGGTAACATTAGCCATGGCATTACGCGTATTACGTCAGCGACGTGACGTCACTATTCAACAGATTCAAATTAGGTTTATGCATGCGAATTTGCAGTAAATAGCTTGAATGCAGTTTGCTGTTATATGCATACGCCAGTAAACCTGCATGGAAATGATAATATTATGAATATTAATGAATAATAGTGTAGCATTTTAGCCGGTACATTAATCTCTACAACTGGTCATCCAGATTTTCATGGATGTGGATATAATAAATTAAATAATACAGTATAACCTCGTTTTTACGTGCCCGGAATTCACGTTTTCCCGGCAATTGCGTGTAATTTTTTCAGTCCCGATGTATTTTAGTACATTTAATACCCGCATTTAGGCGGCTCTCGTGGTGCAGTGGATAAGGCGCTGGCCTTCCACCCGAGAGTTCTGGGTTCGATTCCCGGTCATGACAAAAACATTTATGTGTTTTTCTCAAAGCCTGGGTGTTTGTGATTGTTCAAAATTACTAACAACCACCTTGTACGAAAAAGCAAGGACATGGTTATTAATAATTCAAAAACCCGCATTTACGTTTTTCTTTCCCGCGATTTACGTCGGAAATATTCAACATATGCGAGTTACGCGCGCTTGACAATGATTGGGTCGTGACATTCGAACGGCGTAAGGTGAGAATTACATAACAAAAATGCAACAAACTAATATAAGTACATGATTTTTTTAATAAAAAATAAAAAAAATTCAATAAAAATTTTAATTGAATTTTGTTTTTTAATAAAACGTTATTTTTTTAGAAACATAAAATTTAAATGTTCTTTTTTTCAATACCCCCCTTTTACATTTTCCCTCCAATTAGGTTTTTTTTTCAGTCATACTCTATTTCAATAGTTTCTCACCATATTAATAGAAATTAATGATATTGTTTATACTCTTTGACTGCTCTCTATTGGTGGTCGGCTGCCATCAGGACATCACCGCGACTGCTTCCTTAAATACCTGCACTTTAGTCACAGAATATAGTGTCTTCATCTACTAACTATGCGTAGGTTATATTAAAAGGTCGATCTTTTCTATGATAATAAGCTAAAAATTATGTAATGTAATAATGTGGCCAAGGTTCTATCGTTTTCTAGTATTAATACTATGCAGAAATCCCTGTCATTTTCTATTCATTTGAGAAAATTAATATTGATCACCCACTATGTATGTCCAAGGGATTTTGATTATACATCTATCTACGTAGTACATACCGAAGATCTAAAGAATTCGCGATATTTCCTGTTTTATTTTCTTACTTCAATACCATAGAAAAAAATTGAGAAATTCTAGTCACAAGTCTAGGTTGACTATTAATTATTATAGACCCGTTATTTTTTTTAGGAAAAGCAGATGTCGTATGTATTGACTTTGAGTAACATAGTACTATAAAATATAGCTGGTCATACTAAAGTATTATATGGGATAACTCACGTTAAGCACGTCATATAATATTAGTATGACCAGTTTTATTAATATTTTTTGTATCATTTTAAACACCGATTGAATACTATACATAAAAAGTGTACCTAGTCAAAATTACCCAATAATAAATAACGCAGCATTTTTTAATTTGACAGTATAATGATTGCTTTAAAATTCCATTCGTACTAAACTAAACACTTGTCGATAGTTTTTTTTTTGTGTACTGCGGTACTTATTTGGCATTCACTTTTTTTTTACTTTCAGTCGATATCTATTGCATGCTTGGTATTAAGAAATCTTGCATATGAATAAAATTAATATTTAGATATGTGTATGTGCTTTGTACACTATAATAATATGTTGTAAATTTATTTCGATAATAAATATTTGCCGTACACTAAGCATTTCTTAATCGTCTTTTTATGAGCCCCTCTCGATAGATATATTTCGAGCCCCATTGTCACTCCTTAATTCGATACGCCACACATTTTGAGTTTACAATGCACTCTGGATACATGAAGTAAGTACATTCTTCCATTAAATGAAGTATTTTCTAATTCAGTACCAACCACGCTATGTCAAAGCTATAAGCGATATTTTTAACTGTATACTTCTTCCTGCACACGTGTTGTGTAAACAAAATATTATACAAAATTTTGCAATGTCTATTAATAAAACTAATAAATTAGTTTTACCAAAACAGTGTTCGTCCTGACTAAAACCTCTCCCCCTTCCATAGAACATTCCTAACCTTCTCTCCCACGTATTCGTCCGGATCCACAAGGGCGGTTTGTTAGTATGTATTCATAGTATTTGAATGTGACTCTTATTCGAAACTGTTACTAAAGCATATCAAAATCACACGATTGACAATAATTGAGGAACTCAAAGGACAATCAGCTCGAATTACATTTATTCCTTTTTGAGTTATACTCGGATTTTAAATCTCAAATAAACATTATATAAATTGAAAAATGATCGAACCAAATTTTTTATAATAAAATTGAAAGTGAAAATGTCTAATCGTTGCTAACATGTACCTGAAAATCAGTGTATCGTATTACGAAAAATGCAATTTTAAGGTTTTTCAGCCGATTTATATATGTGGACATTCGGCTTTTTGGTTCTAGGAATAATTTCAGGTGTATGTTATTATAGACTATTCTAATTCATTTTAAGATAATTCGACGTGCTTTGTAAAAGAGTTGAAAATTACCATCTCGAATATGTAAAAATTGCTCGTACTTTAATGTACAATTCAATAATATTTATAACTACGTTAAAAATATAAAAACTGGTTTTGGTGATATTACCAGATAATTTTTATCGCTGGTTAACAATATTCCAAGATATCAAAAAACAGTTAAGATTCCAAGAATAAACTGATCCCAAAAAGTTTCCAACCATTGTTAATTTCAATTTTAAATCCGTCATTTTTTTCAACCGTTCAATCAGTGAAGTGATAACGGAAATAAAAATACTTGAACATAGAAACCGATGAAAATACGCACTACGCGTACGCTAGATGTGAGAAAACTATCCACAATATCAATTGAAAGGAACACATTATTATTTATATACATTTACAAAACGTTAGCTATAAAGGATTGATACATTCGTCTTCTGAAAAAACTACCGAATATTTAAAAATACCCATACTTCAGCATGATTCAGAACCAATTATATACCAATATATATCTTTCAATTGAGTAGGTAAAAACCAAAAGGGCTTCTCTACATTTTTGAAATGTATAATTACCACTTTTTGTAATGTTTCAATTAGACCAAATAACTTTAATTTATATTTAATTTAAACATTGGTCAATGTAACTGAGTACACTATATTTATATTATATAATAAAACTTATAGTGTAAGTACCTAAAAATCCCTCAAAACTATGGTATTATTTTTATATGCATCTCTTATTGTGAGTGTTGGGGGGAGAAGGTTTTTTGCTTTCGACCTACTCAATTATAAAATAAGTCTCATTTTCTAAAACCCAATGTAAATTTCCAATCAAATCAATTTTAAATCATATAATTTTTGCACTAAGGATTTATTTTAATTGGCCGCGTAGAGTAAATTATCGAACACATGTTACTATTGCTAACTGACGAGGAGAGATGACAGGCGGGATAATAAGCAAACCAAAACAACATTAAACATGGACATTTAAGTGCAAACGAAACGTGATATTGTCAAATTGTCGTGACACCATGAACACACCTTTTACTCCTGCATATAATTTACTTAAAGGTGATTCGCTACGCATTCTAATGTATTAAAATATTTATATCATTAATAGTCTTTTGCACGGATTTTCAAAAGGTATTTTATTTCACCTTGTATTATTATTATGCAGGGGAGAGGTCCCATGAATGGGTAATTGTTGGATAAATGTTCAATATGAAGTAAATTCGAAGAAGTTAATACAAACTGTTTTACTTAAAATAGTATTTTAGTAATAAATACAGTTATTTAAAGATGGCCACTATATTCAAGATAGAAGAAGTGGTTCCTTCCAAAAATTTAATGCCATGGCCTAAATAGCATGTGGAAAAAATTTGGTGTTTTTGTCCGGTGTGTCCACATTCTTCTCAAATTCGACATTCAACTGACTAACTATATTAGTTATTACTAACATGATTTATATTTGGCATCAAGAGCAGTTATTTTTTTAATATTTCTGAAGTTTTTAAAAATTATGTATTTTCAATAATAATAACGTTATAATTTTATGTCTGATGTGAACTATTTAGTGGCCCCCTTTTAAATCTTCTGACGAATCTTTTGCGTCATCTGCATCAAATAAAATCGCCGTTAGGTGTTAAATGACCATAAAGCGAACTAACGTTGTTAAACACCAAGTGTTCAGTTGGCAGACGCCTATGCCTTGCATCTCTGAACGGGAAACCAGTTTCGCTATTTGTTACAGTCAGTCATTATGGTGGTAGTTATTCTTTACATTTTATTATAACTATTTGTTCATTGGAGTAATTGATAATTTATTCGCACGCACGCTCATTCTATTCAATATCCCGATCGACCATCGCTAAAGATCAAGGCGTTCAATGCGTGAGTTCAACATACAGCTCAGCATCTAATGGGTTAACTCTCATGTATGTTTTTTTTTGTATGACTAATAATGTACCTACTATAAATCAATTGAGAAAACCAATAACCGTAACTCGATTAACCATTAAAGTGCCATCATCTTCAAGTGTTATCAACTGCTTTCAAGAAGTATCTCCATTCCAATCACAGAACAGATAATAAATAGAATACCGATAGGCTACACCAACATTAAATGAGTGCAAATGCATAAGCCAAGAGCAGTTTTCAGTATTCGACGTAAAACGTATTCTTTACACGTGTGTAAGTTTAACCCGGATTCTTCCTTGCTCGAGTCGGTTACCTGCTATCGCCTTACCCGTTATGTATTTCAGTTCCCTGATTCCAATCCATCTACTGTAAACTCCATATATTACCTAACTACTGTTAAGGGGACGCTCTACAGAAATGACCTTGAGAATTGAAAATATGATATTTTTATATGTGGTCCGAAATATTTGGTCTACTAATAATATTAAAAATTCGCCGCCGATGCGTGCCTCAAAAGTAATGGTCACTAAATTAAATTTAAAACAAACAAACTCACTCCAACTAATCCAGTATGGGGTGACCAAAAAATAATATCTTCTAATATAAGCACTTAAATGTTACTTAATTCAATATGTTAATCAGCTCTTTGGTGCGAAGTATTGCAACCAATATGGTGGATATTGTGACGTTTTTAAACTAAGAGTTTAGTTTAGTAGCTTAGAAACTTAGAAATAGATTAATAACTTTTTAAACTGAAATTGTACGAGAACTAAACATACTAAGGATGTTGAAACACATATTATCTACATACATTTTTATTTCATGTGCTATCCAAAAAACATTATAAATGAATAGTATTTATTTATAATGTGTAAGACCTACATAATTATTTAAAAAAAAAATAGGTAAGTATTGTTTAATTCTAATGCATATTTTTAAAAAACGTCCCAAACTAACAGTCCCCTCCAGTGCAGCTAATCACAATTCCGTTTTCAAATGAGTTAAGCGCCGAAATTTATCATTTCAATTTACGCTCCCGTGGTGTACGCATCCGGCAATTTACGCAATGTGAAGCTTTTTATAATAAAAATATGTTTAAAACGATCAAAAGTGATGTTAGAATTATTATTAGTAAACTTTTGGTTTATTGTGAAGCAGAAAAGGAGTAGCATCTAAAAGGAGAGCCGATACATTATTTCAACAAGTCTCTAGCACGCGTTGCAGCCATGACATGTACATAACTAGAAGTCTTCTACACGCAATTACAACTAGGTACTTAATGTTATCGCCGATTTCTTGTTGGACAATATGCACAAGCGCACCCAGCGAATAATAGTATGGGGACATTATAATATAAAACTTCTCTGATGGATTATCACAGAACTGATTAATAATATAGAAATATTAAAGTCAGTCGCCGTAGACAAGCCGTAGTCAGGAAATAAAACGCAAGAAATATAATGCCCTCAAATATTACCAATATATATGTAAATATCGATAATAACATATTCTTTAACACATTTTATGTGAATCCCATATTGAATCGTACATTCGTATAGCCATACCCAGAAGGTAGCCCATTTTCATTATTTTTATTTTCTCTAATTAATATAATAAGTATGTATTTATTTGTATGGAAATATGACGAATTGTGGATGTAATATGCTGGATTTTGGAAAGTCTACAACTAGGTATTAGGGTAAATTTGCCGAGCATACTTTTACTAATAGCTACATTCCTATGTAATAATATTCCTGTAAAATAACTTTGAGACAGTTTTAACCAAATACGACATCCGTCCGTTATAACGTCTGGTCGTCACATTTGACCCCACCACACTTCCCCCGTTGGAAGCGTAGGAAACAGGCGATGGGAAACGCTTCCAAGGGTATTGACACATAACAAATAATAAATAGAATACCGATAGGCTATATTCAATACGCCGCATGTTGAAGCAGGCTTTTGAATGTGTGAGTGTCCTATGAAAATGAAGCACGCATTATGCACGTGCAATAGTGTGGTGTAATACACCAACATTAAATGAGCGTAAATGCATAAACCGAGAGCAGTTTTCAGTATTCGACGTAAAACCTATTCTTGACACGAGTGTAAGTTTAACACTCGAGTCCGTTGCGTGCTATCGCTTTACCCGTTATGTATTTCAGTTCCCATTATTTCTGAATTCCCTGGGCATTGAGGCTAAATGCAACTTCTTGTGCTTGTGTCGGCGCTAGCTAATAGAGGCGTCATATATCATTATATCGTCATCACTTCTATTGTATACACAAAATTGCTATTGGCGGCTATCGATGGTAGTTTGTCATATTTATGTATTAAGATATTATTATTGTAACAATAAGTTAGCCGTCTAAACTGTAAAAAATGTCTATCTCACTCTAAAATTAAACACAGCCAAGAAGAGTGCTGTTAAAAGTTAAAACATATCATTTTTTGACAGTTCAGCGCATCTAGTCTATATACATAAGGTTGCTATAAATATCCCTCTATCGGCGGTTATCGAGGTTAGTTTATCATATTATGTATTGAGATATTATAACTGTTACAATACTGATCATTGATCACAAATGCTTCTACTCTCCATAATATCTTCTAGTTTAGTGTCCATATCTCCATACCCTAGAAAAGATTTAAGAGAACATAATAACTTTAGTCGACTTAAAATCATAAAATCATTCCGGTTTTTTTTACTGATAAAACTGTAATAAATTAGAGAAGACGATATTAAAAGTCATGGGTACGTACTCAAACTAATTGTACTGAGAATGGCCTCTCTAAAATATCAATAATAATTATAACTCTGTTTCAAAATAGAATCAATCAAAATTATTTACGATTTCGATAAATTCTAGCAAACGATTTTTAAAATTTACCATGGTCGATCAAACACTCTTTTATGATCGCACCTCATAATTTCCATGAAAGTTATTATTTCAATTAAAATTATAATTAAATTCTCAGACGCTATTAATTTCGACACAGACACACTGATTAACTATTTTAATTATCTTTTAACAGATTTTAATACTAAAGATAATAGTATTTATCCAACATTTTCCCTCGGTATATCAAGTCACCATTCTATTAATAATTGTGGTATCTCCCAGTCTTTTCAGTTCTGCGCCACTGTCAACCATCTAACCAACTCAGAAATATCTAACCCAGATTTCTGTTAATTGCATGATACCGCCCACTCAGTACTCGTCTTATTGAAGGACGACCTCGTGGTATTTTATTCCATTGCACATTTAATCCAATTCGCATGTATTGGCAAAATATAAATCCATTAATGGATATTGTAAACTATAACCTTCTTCTAGAGTTAGTTATTTGATGTCTTTTTCGATACTCAGAATCGACAATAATTCGAAAATTAAGGAATATTGATGGATTCTCGCTAATTCGAGACTGCTTGATTGATTTCTCAAATTTCTCTAGAGTTCGTGAGAAATTTCTTTTTTCGATTATACAGGAGAGAAATTTTTGTTATGATCGATTTATGGTTTTTGTAGACCGAAATACCAAACAATGAAATAATAATATGTCTTAAACAGACCAATGAAGGACTGTCGTTTAAAAAAAAATATCCTTTTTGTTTACCTTATATGGTTTTATAGGTCTCACGGCTTAAATCTTCAATCTAATTTTGGCTTGGTTACCATATTGAAGCTTGATTTGATGCACATAAAAAGTATTTCAAGTTATACAAGTATTTATTATTTAAAAAAATCGATGATTTTAAAAATGAATTTTTAAAAAAATATTAAAACTACGAGTTCGTCAAGAATCTTTTTGATACATTATACTCGTATTAAACTTAATAAACTGAATTTTAATTATAAACATGACCATCAAATTAATAATATATACTTAATAATAAGATGGAATCTTAGAGGCTGAGTGCATGGACCCCACAAAGGGGGGGCTGACAGGGCTCTAGCCTGGGGACCCGGTGTGGTGGGTCAACCAGATAAGTGAGATAAACACATCACAGATAATCACAATAGTAAAAAGTCACCTGCGCCGCTATTTCCTTAGAATGTTAATGTTGATTATGCTATTAAAACATGTAGTTATGCAATGCAATTTGTATTTCGATACTCAAAAGTTCAATAGTTCAAGTGTATGTATTAAAAAAATACTAAAAATTATACTTAATACCTACTCTTAATTTTATCTCGAACACCATTTGGAAAAAGTTAGTATAGAGCGCAGTGTTTCCAACCGTACTATAATTATAGTACAATACTATAATTTTGATTCTGCAAAAAATGTAAAATACTATAATTTTACGCCAAATATGCCAAAATACTATAATTTTAAACGATTCGAGCCGAAAAATGTTCCTGTACTATATTTTTTACAGAAATACTATAATTTTTACGCCTTCGTACTATAATCAGCATAGAAAAATATGGCAACACTGATAGAGCGCCATACTGCTTTTATAGGTAAGGAGGCCTACCAAATATCCTGGCCTGGGGGCCCACTTCAGGATTTAGGGGCCATGGCTGAGTGTTCCCGACATGACAGAGAGAGAGCTCGACATAGATATGACTGGATGATGGTTATGGTCATCATTTGTCATGGACTTGAATAGTTTCAGGGATCATTAATTTTAGAAAAATCCATGTGGGCATAACGTCTTAGTTAGCATCAATAAACAAATATAAATTTAATATTCATCATAAAAAGGTTATAAACACAAACAGTTGATTATATCAATATTATATACGGATATTCTTTGATAGAAATAGGGATAGAATTAGTTTGAATGGCTTCATTTAAATTATTCATTTATATAACTATCAGTATACCTCATAAATCTTTAAATGATGGTAGAAAATGTGATGTTATTTGCCACTACATTACAGTCATAAACGTTCATGTATGTAAATATTACAATTACAGTAATTACTATAATAATAGTGAATTTAAAAATTACCTAGTATCCACATAAATAAGATAACAGCGCATGCACGCACATTTTTTTATTATTTAATGTATTTACCAGTGTCATTAAAGTACATTTATTTTTAATATATATAAAACGTATAGATGTTACACCGAATGTGCGAAATTAACTATTACATGAAATGGGCAAAATTTTGGCTAATTCATGTAATAGTCAAGCCTGTTGCCTTATTCATGAATTAGGTAAATTTTCTGCTGAGTACATGAATTCGCCAGGGTATGGAATTCTTGAACTGTCAACATGACAGAAGAAAAAGTAAATTTAATACGGATGGTTTTATTAGTTATAATTTGACATAATATAATATTATTATTATTAGGTAAGGTTAGGTTAGGTTAGGTTAGGTTAGGTTTTGTAATTCTGAATTAAATTATTCAACTGAATGTCTATTTTGAGGTTAGCTATCAAGTGTCAACAAACTATCACAAACATTCAATCGACCATTGCACGTTTGAAACCCAAGCACGAATCAAATCGCGAAAATACTTTTCAATAAAATTCTTCCGTTATCATATTATAGTTCTAGATTTTTTTTGCGCATAGTTAATGGATATGAACGTCATTGTATGATTGGTATATTTTTATATTATAATCAATGACATTTGACACATTTGTTAAGTTTGATTAGTTGCAAAAAACACCACCGGAGCGCGATCATCTATTTTGACCATAGATAATATATGCACATTTTGACCAATGCATGAGCATTTGATACATTTAGTTTAGTTGCAAAAAATACCACCGTAGCGCTACTATCTAATTTGTCCAATACATGAACTAGGCAGAAAAATTACTGCCGAATTCAAGCACTCTTCAGATATTTTGTCTAATTCATGAATAAGGCAACGGGCTTGCATTTTTCATGATTTAGGCAAAATTTTGCCCATTTCATGTAATATTCAATTTCGCACATTCGGCGTAACATATATATTACTGCTTTAAATATTAAGTATATATGCGTTATGCCTAACATCACCTTTATATACTACGCTAATTCAATTTTCTTGGCTTCTCTTTTATGGCGGATTAATATTTAGCATACATAATATACAATTATACATTGATTGAATATTATCGTTTTAATAAAAAATACAAGAGGTCACTAAAATAGTTTTATTCCATATAGTCCATATTCCAGAATGTCCATTATTTCTCATTTTCCAACAGTCGTCGTATAATATGCTAAATATTAAAACACACATTTAATTATAATCAATAACCATGTATTTATTTTGAATAATTATGAAAACTTAAACGTGTAGGTAGCTATGTATCATCAAACTACATTGTTTTATCGCTTACAACCAAAAATAAAATGATGAGATGTGTTTAATAGGTCAACAAAACTGAACGGAACCGAGCGACTGTACGTTTTCTCTGCTCATAATAACTAACTCCAAAATGACGTTTTCACAGAACAAAATGATTGCGAAGAAAGTGTACGAAAACAATTAATTACAATTTCATTGTTCGCGTAATCTCAAAATCTCAGTCTTTTCCATATTCAACGCCAGCTTGGCTATTAAATCCACGTTTTCACGGAGTGACTCCAGTTATTGCTACAAAGCTATCAGAAAAAGTTTACTAAAACAATATTGTTTCATTTTATATATACATATAGGTATATTAAAATGTTTATATTATAGTAAGTAACTATTGCTACCTATTGATTGCAGTGGCGAGGGGTTAAGGAAGGATGTAGAGATTCAACATAATTAGCGCACACTAAACATTTTTAGTCAAACTTATTTGTTTTCGTTGAATTAAGAATACATATTACAGATGGTGATGGTTCGTTTTTTAAACTCACCAAACCCTGCCTTACCAAACCATAATCGATAAAAAATATTCTTCTATCTATATTCCTCTAATATTTAAAATGATGTATGTTTTAATGGAATAATTTTAGATTTAGCACTATTATCTACTATGGCTTGAGCAGGGTTTAATTGAATTTTAAAGACTAACAAACGATTGCTACAACACATTGTAGCTTTTATTCAATGTAAACAAATACGTTTAACTGACAAAGTTAAGTATGTACAATTTATGCCAGATCTTAACAGCCTTCATCAACCCTTCGCCACGGATTGATTGTTATAAGCTATAATTATTAACATTGTATTAATTTTACTTATCATGAAACGCATGTATATATTATCAACAACTTTTTCGCACATTTTCCTTGTAGTCAGGTCTTATATAGTCACAATCCTTTATATTGCACTTTTGAAGCTATCCGATACTTTATGTTTGTTTACGTTTGTGTTGCTACAACTCAAAAACTACTAGACAATATTAATGAAATCAGCAAGACTTACAGACTATATTATTGCTATCAACTCACTAAAGTTTTATTTTCTTTTAGTGCTCTTAACATGTGATTCTCATACAATATTCACCTAAAACAACTTATTCTTTAATGACATTATCTATCTAAAACTTTCACCTACAGATTTCGCATAGTTAGTTTCATATATAACACAAATAACACAATTTACGAATTATGTTATGTCGACACGGATTTAATGCACCAAGAGACATTCCTCATCTATAATGATTACATATTTACGATTTCCTTACGAGATTACGAGGCAGTCAGTGACAACTACTGTCTAATTTTAGTTTTCAATATAAGTTCGGAACTTACTTACTCCCTCTACCAAATAATACCCAGTTCTATTATTTTAGGAAGTTTACCATTTTTTTCCGTTGTATGAAAACTATTTTGGAGTTATTTATGGATTACGTATGAAACAATTTGACGTGTGATATGTGCAAAAATAATTAAACATTAAACTAACGTATTTAACAAAAATATATTCTTGGGATTTAATAATCTAAAAAATAATACTCTGAACAGAGAGTAATTGCTGAAATTTCAATTTAAATTTTAATCAATTTATTTTCTACTCACTTCTTTACTTAATGTATATTTTTTATATATGCAAGGACTCTATTATGTTGTGTCAATGTACATTTACCATTGGTGAGTGTGCATAATCCTCGAGTCACAAAAAAATACATAAAACCTTTGTAATATTTGAGTATTACGAGATATTCCAATGATATTTCGTGATCATAATCATTGATTCAATTAACAATTGTTCATGGTTCAACATTTTTATATTTTCTGTAAGTGATGGTCATTTTGTAAGGTTAGTGTTTTAAAAAAAATATATTTTAATTTAGTTATAATTTGACATCAATGTTCGTAAATGCGTGAGCGACTAAAGTCTCTACTTCAAACGGCTTCTATATACATTCAATTTCCCGGATAGATACATTTACTTGGTATACCTTATTCTCTAAGTATATTGTATTGTATGGTTCTTCAGTTTATGACGATACTCTTTGTAAGTGGGCGTCATGCAAAATATCTCTCTTTGTTTGGTTCGCAAGCGCAATTATTTTCGTCGTTAGAAATGAAAAAGACACGAGGGTTATGTATTTGAAAAAAATACGTGCATACGTTAAATCAATTTTGGGTACCTTGATTTATTTCGCCATCCTTCACATACAGACTACTGGATTTGATAGTTACTAAGCTACATTATAATATAGAATACTATAAAGGAAGAAATATCTAGAATGTCTATTATATAGAAAAAAAACACTATTTATATAATTAAATATTTAGAGTACAACATTATCACATTTTTACATATACTTACATACATTTCGACTATATAATAAAATAATTGTCCGAAACTTTTATATATATAGGTTTGCAAGCATTTACAAAATTCTTACCCAATCAAGTTTAAGTAGCTTTAAAATATTAATTATTTCTAGTTGACAGCCAATTTTATTAATTATATCCACAAGTATGATTTTGAAACCTAGATGTTTCTGTGATTTTTTAGCTATTACCACACTCCATTATAAATTCCGGCCTGTCGTCGTGTTAAAAAGAAGACGGCACTCGTAGTCCTATGCATAAGGTGCTGACTTTTCAGCAGAGGGCTGCGGGTTTGATTCTCGATGAGGTCGCAATATATTTAATTAAGGGGGAGACGCATGCCAGCAGAGAACCTAGCGGAAATATACGAAGCTTGCAATTTGAGACTTTTTTATTGATAATTTACAATTTCAACTGTATTAATTAATAAATATGTATCCGAAAACATTGAAAAGATTTTTTATTTTTTTTAAACTTAAAGATAAACTTACAATTGTAAAAAAAATGTAATAAAATGTGAATTCTTTGCAGGGTCAAATCTTATTATTGCATTATATTTTATGGTTATAATTATCATTAAAATTTAGTTTATTAAGTTTTAGATTTTCTGTCGTTTAGATTTTTGACTAATTCATCGTTTTAATATTTTTTATATTTATTTTTAAAAACATCGATTTTTATAAAAATATAAATGTGTATAACTTGAAATCCTTTTTATTTATATCAACTTGAGCTTCAATATTGTGACCATGCCTAAAATAAAATTTGATATAAATAAAAAGGATTTAAAGTTATACACATTTATGTTTTTATAAAAATCGATGTTTTTTAAAATATATATAAAAAATATTAAAACGATGAATTAGTCAAAAATCTAAAGGACAAAAAATCTAAAACTTAATAAACTAAATTTTAATAATAAATATGGCCATAAAATATAATGTAATAATAAGAGTTGACCCTGCAACGAATTCACATTTTATTACATTTTTTTACGATTGCCAGTTTATCTTTAAATTTAAAAAAAATAAAAAATCTTTTTAGTGTTTTTAGATACATATTTATTAATTACTACAGTTGAAATTGTAAATTATCAAAAAAAATCTAATATTGCAAGCTTCGTATTTTTCCGTTAGGTGCCTCTTTTCACCTCTGATAGTATAAGCATCCCCCTTAAGTGATTTTCTCAAAGCCTGAGTGTTTATGATTGTTTGTCTTCTATTGCTAATACCACTCCAGTTTCACTACACGATTGTCATTGGAAATAAAAAAAAATTCGATCATGTCCAATCCTAATAAGATCATATGGGAGTATAGATTTGTATTACTTAACAGATTTTGTTTTTACGAGAAATGGGTGTCAGTCACTTGCTCAACCTATTAGGTCCATACTCTGGACCCACACACACATTGAAAAACAATATGTGTACTTGCCAGACCCAGCATTCCAACCTGGGATTCACAGCGGACACTTAAGCCGTGTGGGTGTTATATATTATAATATAAAAATAACTCGCCCTTCTTCCCCGTCAGCGCGTAGATCGCCGTTGTAGCATTATTTCAGGACTAGTATGAGTCAGCATATATGAAAATTTTCAATTAAATTATTTCGACTTAACTTTCGTTTTGATAGCCCTACGCACAGGTGGAGTGTTGCCAATTAAAAAGCTAACCGTATCGCCTAACTGCGGCCGGTCGCTATCGTCCAATCTCGCGAATGTCAGTCGACAGAGATAACAATGCCCGATAATAGCCTCAAACTATTCAGCCCGCCCTCTTTAAAGCTACTTGGAAACTACCAACTACCAGCGTATAAAATATTTTGTAATATAATCTTACAAAAGATAATGAAAATAATATGTCGTAGGCATACGATAAATTTATATTATAAGGCTATTCAAAAAGACTTTTTTATAATGTTTAGAAACACAGTTATTTAATATTTTTCTTTCTGGCCAAAGCTTAAGTAATTTTAAGTTGTATGACGATTGTTGTTTTGTATTTAGCTAGAGCCTAAGCTAAGCGTAGGGATAAGTATCTTTTCATAACCGATATTTTGCGATTTTTTCGGAAATAAATTCCTTGCGGACAAAAGTACCATTTAATACTGATATTTTCCAGTATCAATACTTTTTTATTTCTTCATAATAGCGAAACTTTTAACAATACCTTTTGTGATAACGAAATATTTAGTACTAATATTATATAAATAGAATCACTTATAATAATGTCGTATATCTAAATATTATTTTGTCAAGGATTTAGAGATGGTTTTAAGTTCATAAAGTCCTAAAGTTTGTAAGGTTTTTTGCGAAAAAAAATCCAGTTAATGTAACGTCATTGGATGCTTAAAATACACCATCGTTATATGGAAAGGGTTTGTTAAAAGTTTGATTCTTAATAATTGTAGAAAATACAGCATATTTGTTCAAATTCTGTTATCTCTTTTCATTTTGTATTGTATTGATCAAAGGTAAAATTTAAATTAGAATATTTAAAAAAAAAAATGGTTAGATATCTATATTTATTTGGAAAATGATTATTGTTTTTTATTGGAGTTTTTTCACTTACATAAAATATATTGTGTAGAGTTTTAAATCCAAAATTCTCAACTATTTATTTGTTATAAACGTAGACGACCACAAATCGACCTGTTGGCCATACCTGCTAAATACCATTACAAATTAATCATCCTTATATGAAATATGGTGTTTTATTAAAAGTTAATTGAATTGTTTGTTTTTTTTAGTAGGGCGAAACAGATCGTGCCAAGCAATTAAACCATTATTAAATCTCAAATAAGACATGAGATATGAATTCAAAAACTGAAACATGCAAATAAGTGTACCGAATAAAAATCCAATTTGGCTAGAGGCAGTAAGTCAAAAGTGAGGTCAGTGATTACTGGCTTGTGTAAGTGAATGTATTCGTAAAAGCATTTAAATTAAATAATTTCACACTGATCCGATCCAAAAAAAAAACCTTCCGTGTTATTTTGAAGTTATTATTGTGTCATTATCGTTGAGTTAATAACAACACACTTCTAACGTTACAAACAGCTGATTTAACCCTTTATATCCGCCCAATATAAGTCGATATATCGAATAAGCGAAATTGTACATAGTTCAGTTTTTACAGGTTTACATATCTAGTACTTACTATCACCAGAATTGAAGATATCGGTGCCGCCCTTGAACAATTTTGGTTTTATCAAATCATCTTTTGCTGACCTTATCCATTCTTCAAAGTCTTCAGAGGTTAATTCCGTCCCCATGCGGACATTCAGTATTTATATTGAAACGAGATCCTTATTAATATAATCTGATAACCTATTATGTAATGATTAGTTCAAATATTTTTTAATACCTAATATAAAAAATGGACATTGCGTAGCTATGTAAAATATTTTCAAAATGTTTCTTATTTTTGCTGTGCCATCCTTTACCGGAAATCAGCCACTGCCAGAACGATTTATGTAACTTGTCAAAATCAATGAAACTACGTTCGTACCAATCACGAAGGTTTTCTGTCACATAAAGTAGTGTATTAGTCAGCTACGTATACAGTTTATCTCTTCGGGGATGTTGTACTTTTCTACTCTCATAATGTTACCGAGGCTGTATTGTTCATAATTTTGATGCCACTCGATTATTTTCCATTTATTTGAAGATGTCAACATTAGACATCCTGTCAATACAAATAACTTTGAGAATACATATACATAGCTTCGTTTAGAAGGCCTCAACTTTCTTCGGTTTTTCCTTGTTTAGTGTCATAGAAAATAATTATGATGATAATAGCGAATCATACACAGTCTCGAGTTCGAATATGGATATTGTGAATTGGATTATTCGATTCGAAATTCTTAGTATTTATCATTGTTCAAACGAATTTGTTTAGATACCTAAATAAATGTGACATTTCGACTGCTTAATTCGCAAACCCGATAACTGTACTTTTGACCAAACATGAGATTTAGATGGCATTTTGTTTTTTGTGTTCTAACAAAATTTAAAATTCTTAAACCTATAAATAAATGCGTTATCGTTCTTCATATATAACAGCCAACTGCGGGTGCCAAATTTTCAATATTATAAATGGAACAACTCCGCTCTTTATATAAATTGTCTTTGAATTAAAAGGGGAGCTAACTTAGTGTATTAATTTATAACGTAGCTTATTTGTATTGTATTGTATTGTATATTTGGAATTGTTAAATTCCGCTCGATAGTTAAATTATTAAGTTTTTTCTCCTTCCTGAACAATGTTCCCATGTGGAGTTAGCCGGTTTGAAGATTAAGCAGTCGATTTGTTTTGCCTTATCATTTATTTAAATTTAAACCAGTATCAGTCCACAAGGTGTATGGTTTTTTTTTTTTTTTAGAATTATTAATAACCATGTCCTTGCTTTTTCGTACAAGGTGGTTTTTGTTAGTAATTTTGAACAATCACAAACACCCAGGCTTTGAGAAAAACACATAAATGTTTTTGTCATGACCGGGAATCGAACCCAGGAACTCTCGGGTGGAAGGCGAGCGCCTTACCAACTGCACAACTGGTTGTAGGGTAAAATTTAGCTATCAAATTATATCTAACCCACTATGCGATTAAAATTACTTATCTACTCCATGTCCTCGATTCCTTATGACGATAATCATTATCATTACGACCGTAATTTGAAATGATATGCAGAATTTAGCTATGCCATTCTTCTTATACTGTCTAATGAACCTCATAAGTTGACCCACAAATAACCATTATTTTTTTCTATCCAATGAGCTGTCCTTAATAAATACCTGTATCGAATCAACAAGATGAATTCGTGTTGTTAAATTTTCATTGTAATGTCTTTTGTTTCAGATGATTACATCGTGATGGAAAGCATTCCAGCAAATTAATAACTTCAAGTCATTGTTGTGGCTTTTTCATGTGAGTATAAGAAAATAATTCTTTATGTATTTTATGTTTTAATAAATCATTTTCTTTTAACATCTCTCTATTATTAAATAGAAGTTTACGAGGAAAGGCAAAATAAACGTAAACGTTTAAATGAATATTTGCATGTTAATTAAGGTGATAACATTGTTAATGTATTTTCAAACTTAAATATGCGTGCAAAAACAGTGTAAGTAAGTAGTTCATATTTAATTAGTTTTCATTTCTATACATAAAATCATAGTAAAAGTCTCAGACAAGTATATTAGTACCTATATTATGGTACTTTTCCGTAATGAACAGTAGTGAATATGTTACGCCGAATGTGCGAAATTGACTATTATATGAAATGGATAAAATTTTGCCTAATTCATGTTATAGTCGAGCCCGTTGATTCATGAATTAGGTAAATTATCTGCCGAGTGCGTGAATTCACCAGGGTATGGAGTTCTTAAACTGTCAACATGACAGTAGAAAAAGTAAATTTAATACGGATGGTTTTATTAGTTATAATTGGACATAATATAATATTATTATTATTAGGTTAGGTAAGGTTACGTTTTGTAATTCTGAATTCAACTGAATGTCCATTTTGAGGTTAGCTAACAAGTGTCAACAAACTATCACAAACATACAATCGACCATTGCACGATTGATACCCAAGCACGAATCAAATCGCGAAAATACCTTTTAATAAAATTCTTCCGTTATCATATTATAGTTCCAGATTTTTTTGGGCATAGTAAATGGATATGACCGTCATTGTAGTTATTGATTGGTATATTTTTATATTATCAATGACATTTGACAAAACACCACCGTAGCGCTACTATCTAATTTTCCCAATGCATGAACTAGGCAGAAAAAATACTGCTGAATTCACGCACTTGGCAGATATTTTGCCTAATTCATGAATAATGCAACGGGCTTGCATTTTTCATGATTTAGGCAAAATTTTGCCCATTTCATGTAATAGTCAATTTCGCACATTCGGCGTAACAAATATATAAATTATAACTATTTACGAGTCAGCATATAAAAAAAAATGCAATTTACACGTCAGTACTCTAAAACTCACTGTTAATATAGAAAAAAACCAAATATAATATATGCGCACTTATTCTACAATTATTATGAGGTAATTTTTTTAATTGCAAAAAAAATCTATGTACTTACTTAGTAATGTTCCGAAAAAATGTTTGTTCTATCACTAATCTATTATTCCGTAATAACACATGGTACCTACTATTAAATCAGCTGTCAAGATTCTAATAATGTAGCAGTAGGTATATATGATTTTTTTAAGCAGAATTCATTCAAATATAAGTAACCGCACGCCACTGATTAGTACATACTGTTGTATTGTTAGCAACTAAAATACCTAATACTATTTGAATATAAAAATTAATTTCTTATGCATATTTTTTTTTAAATAAAAACTGTCAGAGAAACATCTTGAAAATTTTCCGTTAAATATAATAGCATAATAAGTCTTAATCTATTGATGATCTCAGCAATTTATATGTATATTGTATGTTCACAGTGGATTTAACACTAAAAATATTCAATTTTATAGCTAATCCAGCCGACCAATTATTACATTTTATAGCTTTCACGATTTTACAATGGCTCCACGTCCCATTGATCTCGTGAAAGTTGTAAGGAAATCACATGTAAGTTCTAAAAGCCTTTTTAGTGATGTAGTCATTAGTACCACAACATAAAGTATTTGGGTGAGGTCATGATATGAGAATTATCTTAACAAAAACCAAATACAAAAGAAATTTACGCGCTGTTTATACTTTTAGTGTACATCCTATAAATATGTTATATAAAAACATATGATGATATCAACTATAAAAACAAGACGGGTTTACTGGTGAATTTCAAGTTGAAATCAGGTTTACTTAATAATGTTACTTCACAATACCAAACAAACAAGATTTTAGGTACCTTAAAAATTATTATTTTCCCACCAGAGACATATACTATTACAATCGCGTCTCTATAGATCTCATGTTTATATTCTGCGGCTAATACAAATAAATGCACACGCTGTTTATTGTATGAGCCCACTAGCATACAATTATAATATTGTGAAATAATATAAATATTATTGCAATTTCATTTTGTCAATTCTTGGCTGCAAATGGTGTCTTCACTGGCAGGCTCTATTATATTGGTTTTGTTAACTATTCAACATGTATATGTAGCAGATAAATATAGGATGTAAACTACATCTTCTGGGAAATGTCCTAAAATGTGTATGGAAAGGAAATATCTGCTAAAGTCGGTTCAAACAGCTCCACATCAAACGTAGGGTCCCGTGATATGCCCGAATAAGACCGAGTGTCGTACGGGGCGATTATGGTTTGATGAGACCATTAATTTCAATGTAATTTTATTTTATGCAATCTTTACTATTTTATGTTTAACTCCAAACCAACCATATGACTAATAAATTCATATATACCAATACACCTCTGGGTGGCGATCTATGTAGGTTTATAATTTAGTGAAAATGGTTCAATAACAAACCTTGTGGATAGTGGATAGTGGATAATAATAATTATATATCAACAAGTTAAAAAAAATACATTTTTTGACGATTAAGAAACCAAAAAGGTAAATGTTCTTTTTCTAAGAAATGTCTCCGCAAATTGAATTGATTGGCTCTATTACGATATCATAAGCATGGCCCCCACAAGTAGGGAATCCAATCCCGGGATCCCGAGCTATTTTCGATACCTATGAATCCCGGGATTGATAAACATAATCCCGGGATTTCGGGATTGATTTTTTTATCAATTTTTATGGAAAATATAACAGAAAAAAATACTTTTAATACAAAATAACTACATTAGAAATAAACTGAGTTTGAATGAAGTTTGATGTGTAGGCTGCCGATTCATTTTATTTTTCACATAGATTATTAAAAATGAGAAAGATTGGTAAAAAAACAATGCTTCGCACTTTTAACAAAGTAATTCCACCATGATATCATACGTTTTACTGCAGTTTCATATTTGGTTGACTAATTAGATTTATGAAGCGGAAAGGCCATAAGTACGCCATGATTATTTGCTTTACTATTTTAAATCTCGCTGATCTATTCATTATGTCTTTACTATCAGAAATAGCAATCTCATATTAAATTCCAATTATTATTTATATTACAATATTATTTACTCCATTAAACTTGTGTATTTCCAAGATTTAACGCATACAATATTAACAATAAATGTCTTAAATAGTATAAATTATACTAGATTTATTTTTGACCGATTTTATCAATGTTATTTGTAAATATAAAAATTTTATATTAACAATGGAAAAAAATTCCAATCCCGGGACCAGTCCCGGGATCCCGGGATTGTCAAATTGTTATCCCGAAATCCCGGGATCAGAATTTTGGCTCGGGATTGGATTCCCTACCCACAAGGAAGAGGCTGACAGGGCTCAAGCCTAGGGGCCCGGGCTCAGAAAGGTTCCGGCGTGACGAATCAACCAGATAAGTGAGATAAACACAGATCACAAATTTGCTCTCATAGTGAAAAAAGTCGCCTGCGGCGCTATTTTCCTTCTATAATGTTAATAAACTTAAAATTTAGTTTAACGATGCAATTTTAAAATATGACGACTAAACAACTCCATAATTTAAATGGATGAAACGCGTACGCCATTTGGAAAACGCTATTCCAGTACGTCACACCACCTTTACACTTAGCGATAGGTAGGGAGGCCCGCCAAACATCTTAGTCTGGGGGCCCGCTTCAGGATGTGGGGTCCATGATCATAAGTTATCCGACATAATGTTTGCTACGTAAAATAATAATAAACACACCGTAAACACGTTATCGTTGAGATGAATACTTTTCTTTCCTCACAAAATCATTGTCGATTAAATATGTGGCATTTAAATAAAGTACGTATTATTTGCTTTTACATAAGAATCCCAGTAACTGTTTGTGTGTTACTATGGAAAGCATTAACCAAAAAACAAAACTAACAGTTATTTTTATTCAGTTAGCCCATTGTTTTTGACATACATTTTATAATACCCACTTAACTTACAGTATGATGGCATTAGCCAAAAATTTTGCTATCGTCAAACACACCTTTTGTTTAAGTGTTATGGCTAAAGATGACCAATCAGTCAGAGATCTCGTATGCACGTCAGTCAGAAATGACTATATGTTAATACCTGTATAATAATAGACTGCTATATACCTAATTGTTTTTTATATTATGACTTCACCCGTCATTTTTTTAACTAAACGTTTAGATAGCTAAAGTATTGGACAATAAAAATATATATCTATCCAGTCTTCATTCAATAAAATTGACGTAGGTATGTGTTTTAAACAATAATAAAATTGATCTAATCGGCTACCTAGCGCACGCGCATTAAAATTAAACTAGTGAATTGTCACTTGTTTAACTGTCATATATTTATAACAAATAAAACAACATATTATATAGTAAATAATAAATACGATCAAAGCGGATTTCATGCAGTTATAAAGGTTCTTAACTGTCATATACATATATGATAATTAACTCATAGATTCACCCAACTCTTTGATGCCCTTCGGGTATTTTAGTATCTCTTGGGTACAGGACGACGCGACGTTTCCATCGAAGATTTGATCTTCGATTAATGTAACATGCCCACATTAAACTATTCGCAGAGCTCAGCATTCGTACTGATGCAACACACTTGGTTTCCTTTAATCGATCCCAATATTCTTCGATGAATTATGTTTTCAAGCCATATCTTGTGTCTCTATTAGACTATAGATTTCACACCCATACGGAGTGATTAGTCTCACATTCACGTTTTATACGCGGATTTTTGTCTTTTTTGGACTTTTTTATCTTAAATAACTTTTCAGTACGAAGAATGGTATATTTCCATTCATATCGTTCATAAACCATTTTCATTCATCATATTCCACGTACCATATGTGTTTACATATTTTTCGCCATTCGCTATAAGCAACCAATCCACAGTTAAATAGTTATTAATAAGTATTCATTCAATTCATCAAGCTCGTTTCAGACAGAGATAGTGATAGGTTATTAACTTAAAGCTCATTCAGGTATATCAGCTTAAATCAGTGTTCCTCAATTGCCGGTCTAAGATAATACTCAAAAAAACCTTATCCCTTTATGGAAGACGTCAATTCATGCGCAATTAATACTTGAGAATATGGAAACTAAATCATTTTTCGATGCCACTTTGGTATCCAGACGTAAAATAATAACATTGTAACTTACAAATCCATTAAATTATCGTCCATAATTTTAACTACCTATTCATGTGAGAAGAATTTTTCGACCATGACAGTAGATTCAATTTATTTATTTTTAATATATTGTGGACATTACAAATTATAAATTTAAGACGTTCGCAACATGATGTTTAGAAACAAAGAAATATAAAACAGTATTATATAAAAAAAGAAATAGATCAGTATAGAGATAGATAGTAAGTTATTAAACAGTAGAAATGTGTAAATACAAAAAATATAAATTAGATAGGTACAAGGAAGTACACCAGGTGAGTTAAGCAGACCCTATTTTAAGAATTTATAAAGCAACGTCCACCTATACTCATCCTCACGTCGGTAGAATATATCAACACCCGAAGCAATTTCGTTGAACATAGTTATCGCCCTCCCAATTGGCATTACCAGTGGTAGGTTGGCTCTGCACCTTGGGAGAATAAACAATTGATGGTCTCTATTTCTAAGATAGATATCAGGGACACACAGGTCAACACTGCCCAGAATAAATAGATAATAAATAGAGATACGAAATGGATATAAATGCTCAGTTTCCAAAACAACACTAAAGCCATCTATACAGGTGATCAACTATTCTAGCAATGATGGAGCAGCAGATTTTGTACTTTTTTTTAACTAGCTATTTCAAAAATCTAGAAGTTTTACTATTAATAATTTATTTACTGATCATTTCCTGATTATTTCAATTAACAATATGATTTTCATATTATATTTTTTGTATGCGCAATCAGACTGTTATATGTATGTTACTTATACCTTTAATAAACATAATACTATATAAATAATATTTTTTTCTGCCCTAACGGTCCTCAAAATATTTCTCATGTGTTTACCGGCCCGCAGGTTCAAAAATGTTAGGGAACACTGGCTTAGATCACCATAAAATTTAATCTGAAATTGTTCCATACTTCCATCTATTCGCTGTCCCAGAAATTTATATTATTTGCGTATCGACGTTAAGAATATCTCTTAGTTCCAATATCGCAATCTAGTCAATGATTTGTTGCGATCTGAAACAAAAATCGATAATTTTTAAAACGTTTTTGAGATACCGCCATTTTGCCAAGACGTGATGTGAAGAACGTGCGTTGTATTTTATCGGTCCATTAATCAGTGTCCGGACAGCGTTGAATTTCACAATAATGCTGTTCGAATGAACGCCGATAAATATTTTTTTTATGATCATTAGTTCACAATAATAATATAAACCTTTAACATTTTGATTTTACAGCTAAATCTTCAATATTTTTTAATGATGTCAATAATTCTTTATACCTATCATAACATTGCCAGCTTACTTTGACGTTTTTATCAGCGATTCATTTCATTCGAAGCGAATGAAATATTTACACCACCATAGATAAAAAACAGAACCAAATCGAAAGAAGTGTCAAAATAATCATCATTTTATAATACTAGAAAAAATTACAGGTGTCAGTTCCACCTATCAACATTCTCGTATGTGACGATATGCTAGTACTGCACAGTAAGCATCAGTCAAACTTTTATGAGAGTATCCTATTAATTATTTTCTTCCACGATCTGATTAAAATAACCGACTCTTTTATTTGTGGATCAGTTTATTTTTCAAATTTAGAATTTACGTATATTTTTTCTGTTACTCGATTTCTTTTAATACGTATTCTTCCTGTCGCGTCCTATCCTACATATCATGCGTTGCAGAGAGACAAATATATAAATTATTACAATATATAGGTATTTTAATTACATTATTTAATTCATTATAATAAATTATAAAATGCATGTTTTGTAACTACAAGTCTGGCTGGTAGCCTCTTCTGAATTCAGCTTGCTCTCTCGGTTTACTTATCTAGCACAGTTTCTAGGCGGTTGGAGAGTGTGAATTGTACGGAATTGGCAACATATTGATTGTCCAATAAATCTTTAGATCCTCAGGGTATCCTTTCTTTGGAGGATGATGATCGAGGCAATATCCCAGGACACAAGTTGGAATCAAGCCGCAGTTTGCATAAATTTGTAACACTGTTTGTTTTAGATACCTATAAACATTTATTTCATTTGTGAAGAATATTACATTGAAATTTAATATTTTATTTAAATATTTTTTTATAATTATTGATATCTTATTGTAAAATACATTTCAAACATGTACATACTTTAATAAAATTTACATTCCTTTACGTACTCCTTTATTTAATCACACAATTTCTCGTGAGAGTAAAATATAATATTGTAGCTGCAGAATAATAAGCGATTGAATATCTATTGTGTATAAAAATATCAAATTACTTTGCAGTAATATAGTCCCAGCGAATCCATTTCCAGTAAACAACTCAGCTAGACCAGCAAGTCGATTGGCGAAATTAGAGAAGGTGTATTATTACATCATATCACAGCACATTATACCATTACGGTGTATTAGCTGAATAATCATTTTTCATAGTATTTTCTTACAACTGCAATAACAAATAATATTTCATTTCGCCACTCAATTTAAAACGCTGACTCTATATTTAGTTTAATATGATTATGTAACAGAATTTAATGTTAATGTACTACCTTTTATTGTATAAATAACGAAGAACAATTTATCTCAATGTCACTCGATTCAGAGTACTTAGCTAGTAACTATCATGTATAATATACTATTGTACCGATACGCTGCTAATAAATCTCACCCTGCTACATCGTAGACTTTGTCATTATCATCATCTTCAACCTACACATCGAACACCACACCAGAGTGACCCAACAATATAATTCTGTTTAATATTCTTAAATTAATGTTATACAGCCATAAATGGCCACTTAACGATATTTATCAATATTATTTACTTTTCAATTTACCTAATTGATCATTTAAGTTGTAAAGCGTAACTATTATCGAATTTCATATCATATTCGTAATGGTCTTCTTAGAATATCTTCGAGTCGAACGAACCTAACGTTACGCCATTTATAATGCCGTATGCCCCACGCCTATGTGTCAAATTTATCAAAACAAAGAACTGCGAATTACAAAACTGTTTTTTTTTCTCTTTTATTTATTAAAAAAATATGTAATAGTGATGTATTGAGAAAGGAATATCTTCATCTAAACTTTGCAATCAGCAGGAGATCTATGTATAGTAAGTACCTCCATAGTTATTCTATTAAAATTATGGATCGATTTATGAAAGTTAGTCGATTCCAGATGAATGAATTGCTGAATGCAAAACAATCCTAACTTACATTTGAAATATTTTACAGAAGTGTTTGAATCATCATATTTTTTTTTAGAATTATTAATAACCATGTACTTGCTTTTTCGTACAAGGTGGTTGTTAGTAATTTTGAACAATCACAGACACCCTGGCTCTGAGAAAAATACGTAAATGTTTTTGTCATGACCGGGAATCGAACCCAGAACTCTCGGGTGGAAGACCAGCGCCTTACCCACTGCACCACGACAGCCACCTGAATCATCATATTTAAGTTATTTATTATTTATACAGACAAATTTATGCATCATTATTTTCATTAATAGTCCTACTAAAATATTATGTATGATAACATTATTTATCTATAAATATGACAATTTACTGAAGTAGGTTGTTTCAAAGAACTCTCTTCTGAAATATTTCAAATGTAATTCTGCATTCAGCTGACGATTAGATTAATAAGAATTGAAGACAGTATTAAGGTGTAATATATATTCCACTACACAATTAAATTTATAAACTTCCGTATAGATATTAAACAATATACAAAGATCGATTGTTAACCATTCCTTTAACTGACTGAATAAGAAACAATATCTGAATCCGATCTTATTCAAACTTGTAATTCACGGAAAAACGTGATGACATTCTCGCTTCTACCTAATTCACAATATAGAGTTAGGTATGTTTAGTATTCATAACATAAATATTTTGTATCATGTAACCAAACATCAATAAATACCTATACTGCAAGTGTGGCAAGCAATGTTGGTGAAGTCTTCTAAAATAAGTAATTAATTTAGTGAATCAAATCTACTTAAACATAAAAAACGATATTTTACTCATTTCAACAACCTATAACCATTGTGACTAAATGAAAATAACAGTGTTGTACTGTACAATTTCATTTTTACCCAGTAACTGTGAATACTCCATGTATTTGTACGCCAAAAAATATAAACTCTGGCTTAATAAAACATATACGTTGATTAATATATTTATACGTACAAAATCAATAACAATTTGCATTGTACTTACTTCTAGACCAATCCAAATGACAGTATATACAATTAATTATTTACTACATCGTTGTAAATACAAAAGTATGTTTATTTCAGATATCGCTAGTACATTATAAACTGCGGTATACTAGTCCGTTTTTCCCGCCATAGATCATGTCCAATACGTTATTGATCGATCATCTTCGATCGTACATCTTTGCGCAATGATCGATCGGCGATTGCGCACATGCACGACCTCACTCTTCTGCGCACTTGCGCGCTACAATTAGACTTTATTTGTTTATTTTCGACGATGAAGAAATAAATCTTGAACTATTTTATAGGGCTACGATCCATAATCGTTTTTGCACACGTCGGTATTCATGGCTAACTAGCATGCCACTTTTATCAGTGTGCACATCTTAAAATAATATAATTGAGTTATCGTGATATGCTCGGCACGTTGACTTGACATTAATAAAAAATCTTAGTAATTTAAATTATAAACATTTTTTTAGAAGTTTAAATTTTATTTGATATGTAGGTATATATACCTATTTTAACACAGACTATCATAATATATTAACAGAATGACGAATGGTGCATATGCTTAGATTTAATTTGAAAAAAAACAAATAAGTATTTGTTCACATGTATATTATTTTGCACTCATACGAAATTGAACTTTACATGTTTTTTTTACACGTGTTTAATCAAATTTTATCGTCATTAGTCGGGGTCGATCTACTGCTGGATGAAAGCCTTCCTAACTCCTACTCTTCTCAATCCCTAATTATTCGCTGCTACATTCGTACATTCACCGAATGTTATGAGTTTGTCAGTCCAGTGGGTTTTATGGTAGCAACTTGTTCATTCATTCGACTATATATGAATTGTCATTGCCCGTCATTATTATATATAGTGCTCATACTAACGCGTCTGTCGTGTTCACACAGGGAATGGTTTCATTTGCATAGATAAGTTAAATGATAAATATTACACTAGTATTAACACACCTTCTACAAATATAATGCATAGATCAATACTACATATTTTTTGAAAATCGATATTACCACCGGTTTTTGTGTAAAGGACTAGTCTCACTTTGACAGCTGATGAATAATAAGAAAGTATATTATTTATTAATAACATTGATAGTTAATATATTTGATTTGAGAATTTTTTTATAATTCAATTTGAAACGAGAAAGGGCGAATCAATATCTATGTCAAGCAATTTGGGATCTGATTTTGACAGCTGAAAAGTGTACCACTCGTTGTTTGTGCAAGAAGTTATGCTCAGGCTTTATTAATCCAAAGATGGCGGTGATTACACACATCGTCGCTATAGGATTGGTTTCCCGAATATCCGTTTTTGTCAAAATCGACCTTTTTATGCAGTATTTCATTGTATCTAAGCGAACAAGAACCATCATTTTCTTTAAATCACTTTGTAATGGTAATGAATACATCATTCATATACTGTAAAAATAACTATTTAAATATCTCCATGTATTTAAATATAGGATTATGAAATTTGTTTTTCGTCTCCCGAACATTTGGTCTATTCGGAAAACCAATCCTACAGTGACGACATCGCATCCTCTTGTCTTTTTCCTTATCTATTGATTCATTTTCCATATTGTGCCCAATATATACGTTTCCATAACACGTTACGCTATTCGTAATTTTGGGATTTTGTTTACAATGCGAGTCCATATTTCTCATATGTGAGCACTAGCAGCACACATTGGTTGAACAATGTATGCTTGGACACAATGGGAGGTCACTTTTTAAAACACTACTTAGGCACCCAAATGCGCAGATGCCAGTTTGATTATGCGAGAAACCTCGTCAAACATACCCTTATCAATTTACAAATAATACGTACTTACATATTAAATTTACGATCGCAGGACAATATGTGTCGCTAGATTTCAAAATCAGCCAAGTCCATAATAGATGAATAGGAGAAAAACTGCTTTTTTTCTCAAATACATAGTCACAAGGGTGAAAGTTTATATTATTTCGAGTATAGAATATTTAAAATTAATAAATTCCAAGTTTTGATAATGCAGAAATGTTAGAAAGCAGTAGTTCTTCAGCAATTCACAAAAAAAAAATCAAAAATACCTAAAGGTGGACTTATTTGATTTTTAAATGTAGCGACACCCTTGGACAAAAAAATGTGGGGGGGATTTTATCCAAATGTTATTTGTCCAGTTACCATTTACTCATGCATCGTTCATTAAATGGGCGTGTTCGATAAGGTACGACAAGGTAGGTACGTGATATTATGTGTTTTTATGTATGCAATATATAATTCAGCGCGAGGTGGTGTATCGGAAATAGATATCCGTATAGCATTGAGATATAGTTCATCTCTAAACAAAACACCTAAAATACGTAATAAAACCACCAAAAAAGAGGAAAAACAGAAGAAAATGGGTAGATAAGTAAATTAAAAATACAATCATATCGTATAAAACATTTCATTAAAATGTGCTTGTAAGTATCAAGTTAAACCTAGCAAATATCTCATAATAATGATAGTATTATCATTAAATATTTAATACCAATCAACTCAAATGAATATTCTTATTTAATTAAATAAAATTGGAATATTTACTGTCGCAATAATCTACGAACAACCAGTTATCTTTATCACAATTCTATACGGCCATCTCCTTCCAGTAAAATACCTCAAAATGAACTGTTCTAAGGTGAAATGTAATACATACAATAATATTTACATATAACCCTGATATTATTATATTAATATATCTTTACTTGTAGTCAAATTTAGTTGTATGCGTAAATATAATATGTACAAATAATTACAAGATAAAAAGAACTTTTTATATATAACGTTTTTAAATTTTCTGTTGAACCATATAAACTTGATTTGACTAGCTTAAACGATCAAAAAAATTTGTACTTGACATGTCATATTGATTTCCATAGTCACGCACGTATTTAATAATAATTTAGTTGCTAGGACAATCCGCTTAGCAACCAATAATGGTGTCGACATAACTTTTCATACAAAACAGAATTAACTGAAAATGAATTTAATTTTACTTAAAGATGGCTCAAAGTATTAAAAGAATGCATTGGCATCGTGTTCTGGTATATTCTAAAAGTTTCAAATGTATAGCTAGTCTAAAAGTTAGTTAAAAATCGATTGCAAGATTTGTACCGGACAAATAAAAATACGAGATAAGAAAAACGTGGTAAAAATAGTAACGAGGTTCTTTCAGGAACGTGAAAAAAAAGTTGAATACCGCTGATATAGGGAATTTTAAGATAATATAAATTTAATCACTGCAAATGTTTCCACTCTTCTTGAAATGAAAGAGATATTCTTGTTACTCGTATCAAAACCATGCTTATTTTTACTGCTACAACTTTTCTCGTATTAACTCAATCATGTACTAAACTGTTTATGAGTGGTGAACATTAAAAGACAATAAATGCATCACATCTCAACACACGCTATCACTTAGGTTTAAAACTTTCTTACTAACACTTAATAATATTATGAACATATCCATTTTATTAGAACATTCGCTATATTCAGCCAACAATAATAAATTGTATTGTATTCTTGTAATATATTTTTTTTAGAATTATTAATAACCATGTCCTTGCTTTCTCGTACAAGGTGGTTGTTAGTAATTTTGAACAATCACAAACACCAAGGCTTTGAGAAAAAAAACACATAAATATTGTGTGTCCTGACCGGGAATCGAACCCAGGAACTCTCAGGTGGAAGGTAAGCGCATTACGCACTGCACCACGAAAGCCGCCTCTTGTAATATAGTATGACAGCTATACGAGCTTTAAAATAATTGAGGAACAAAGAAATAAAAGATCTAACTGCATACATAAATACTCCGAGAGGGAAGAGATGCTTAATTCGGTCTAACCAGCTGTTGGGCCAATCGGGCCGTCCGACCTGGTCACCACAAAGGCCAATTATATTGCATTTAAAAAAATTGCGGCGTCTTATTGCGGACGTGAAGATCTCTTCACAATTTTTTTTCTCCGTATTGTTTTAGCTTTATCGTATATATCATTAAATTCATTTATTTCTATTAAGTCTCCATGCATTTCTTTCCCATGTCACTTTTTATTAAATTACGTATTTCAGTAAACTCAGTCAAAGCTCACTTGAGAGCGTGGCGATCTCAGACTTGTGCAACTGCTCCTGACATATTCCCAGACGTAAAAAAACTGCTGATGCTTCATATCCAAACGTAGGGCCTCGTGATATACTCGATTAAGACCGGGTGTGGTGCGGGGCAGGTTGGTTTGGAGGGGTCTATGGTTTTGTTGCATACATAAAGTGACCAAGTTGAATAAATCGACTTTGCTTATTACATCGGTCGCCATTCTGTAAATGAAGTCTGGTTGTCAAACCAATAAAAATAATGATATTTCATTACTTATAATACGTGTATTACTATTTTTAGTACGTATTTGAAGGGGTACATAGCAGGCCAAACTATTCAAAATAGATATATAATATATAGTTCACAAGAAATAATAACAACTTTTTATGCGTACACAGGAGTTCGTGGAATGTAACCTAACATTCGGACTAAAATCAGCTACACGTTGAATTATTTTTAGAGCCCGAATTGCTATACATGTGCAAACTGCTCCTAGCTCATTTTTACTTATACCACCCCAATTCTTCATCACTCTAATCGAGGAGCTATGGATTAAAGAGACCAAAGTGCATATCTACTAAGATGAG
Source organism: Rhyacophila brunnea (assembly GCA_022495005.1). Lineage (NCBI taxonomy): Eukaryota > Metazoa > Arthropoda > Insecta > Trichoptera > Rhyacophilidae > Rhyacophila > Rhyacophila brunnea. The sequence goes on along the minus strand of JAGYXB010002095.1, from coordinate 8,120 downwards.
TCCCTTCATGGCTGAGGATCATAGCCACGTTAAAATTCTGTCATCTTTTGAGCGAGCAAAACTTTCAAGCCCTCTGCTTCTACTCTCTATGCTCTATGGAATTACAGTTAGCTCCAAAAGTTACAAGACTTTATTCATTCGTCAAAACGTACAGTGTTTTATCCTCCCAATTTTTCACTAGATTTTTGTTTTTTATAATTTTATATGAAATGATTAATGCTTAACACTGAGCAAACAAATTATTCATATAAATATCACACACAGTTTGACGTGGTATTAATGTCAATTCCCTAAATGAAAAAAAATACTATTACATTTCATTTGCCACTGACACGAAAATGTCTCTATGAATTATATTCTCCATCGTGAATCATCACAGTAGAGAAGTATAAGAATTACTCATCATTGTTTTCAATCCAAGTGCAAACGTGTTCATGACAATCAGTTACTTACGATCGGCTTAATAAATTTATAGACGAAGTTCTCACGATGTTCTTGTGTATGGTATCTTCTCTTAATATCTTATAACTCAGTTTCAAATCCTTAACCATTCATTATAAGACAATTTTGTGTGGGACGTCTACCATATTGTTTTTAATTTACAAGACATATAAATGTTTTACGTTATTGGAATTCCCTTAATTTAGATTATTGTAATTAATGTGTAATTAAAATTAAAAGAGTTTTTCAATACTTCAACAAAAGGCCATGACACTTGATGATGGTAGCTTAGTCGTGGGATGTCTTAAACTTGAACATGCGCAGATATAAAATTCTTCTAGTGCGCACGAATTACATAGGGCGAATTTAATTATTGTAACTAATACTATTTCCTACTGCTTTCACGTGAAACCTATTGCATCGTTTTCACTTGCTCTAACTACGAGTAGGTACGTCATATTTCCTGTCAAAAGTATCGAGCTTCACGCTTATGTGGTATATTTATAATGAAACAGTGATGGCTCTAAATAAAATTACATAACCTTACCTAATCAGAAGACTAGCTGTCGTTGTTTAGCTTCGCTATCATAAAATGTAGGCTCCATCTTTATCGAAGAAGATTTTTCTCTTCTCAGGATATTTGGTTAACACCATGTTTAAAATAAATGAGATAGAAATTATCTTTATACATATCGTTTTTAATTCATTATTATTAAATGCATGACAAGCCTTGTCATATTGTCTGTATGATACTGCTCAAGAAGCTACCTTTATTACGTATATGTAAAACTAGTATGTTGTATTTATTAAAATGTAATGTCAATAAATATTTATATTATTATTATATTAATATTTATATAATTATTAAATTATTCTATGTTTTATTTGCCATATAAATTATGTCCATTGTATGGTTTGACATCTCAATTTTAATCTTTCCAATTACAGCGACGAAAATATAAATATAATGAAAAACATACAATAGAGACTTTTTTATGAAAGCTTCATGTTTTATGATCAATCAATCAACCCTTTGAAGACGAGATCCGTTTATCTCGCAAGCCGCACTGAATTGTATGCATGACTTATGACGTGCAGGATTGACCTGTGCGTGCTTTACCTGGTTCACTAACGAGAGTCGTCTTGAACCTGCCGGCGGCGATGATGCATGGCACACAACAGACGACAGTCACGAGTTTGCGTTTGTTTTTCTCCATGACCTCGTGACTCTTCTCTTTCCCTTGGCATTACGGGGTCGGCAACATGCGCCAACACATGCATTTTTGAATTTAGAATAAATAATTTATCGTACTACAGAAGTCAACTTAGGTCAATTTATTCAACGGCGACCTCTTTGATCGTATTTAAAAAATGCAATTTTATACATTTTATTGATAATTTTCATTCTATTTTATTTTTAATAAGCCACATAAATGTGCATATTTTCAGTCAGATAATTATTACTACAACGTGTTTATGAATATTTTTATCATCAAAATGTTGTTTGGTAAGTTCGTTTGTAACCATTCATAAATCAGTGAATAATTCGTCAGATGAATGCAGAACTATCACGTTTGAAGTATTTTACAGAATTCTTCTTTGAAACATACTATTTAAATGATTTATTATTTATATAGCACGTGTATGCATCATTTTTTCCATCAATAGTATTTCTAAAATATTTCGAATGTCAGTTAGAATAATAGTTCTGCATTCAGCTGACGATGTGGTTTAACTACGATTCACACAATTGTCCTATAATAACTTGTTTTTTTTGATAACATTATCAGCACGCAGTATAAAAACACCAAATAAAATAATAAAAAGCGTTTAAAATAAAATACCACATATCCATATGGTTGTAAAATGTTACATCGTACTGACCTATGTTGATATTAGATCACTTGTTACTGTACTAAGCTGTGAAACAGAAATATCAAAACGGAACAGTGTGCTAATTGCAGTTAATTGCTGTTAACGCACATAAATCAAGATTATTGACGATATTCGTGTGTAACTTCTCCTAAGATAAGCACTTATATTGAAATCCAGGACATGTGATGAAAAATTTAAAAAAAAAATGGCTAAAAACCTACATTAAATTTATTTAAAAAAAAAAACTTTACTTATCTTTGATTACTGTTATGATTTATCTAATTCTATTTCGACCACTGCAACTTTTATGGTACCATCTTGGAAAGTCGACGTTCTATATCTGATCAATATTTTCTTTTTAAAATTATCAATGGTTTTGTTGACTCGCCAAACCTACTCGAAAGGGTGGGTTTCCATTGTCCATCAAGATTTACGCGAAACCAAACTTTGTACCATATCAGTCGTAGCGGTTCTAATTATGCACAAAACTCTTTTATTCGGCGCTCTTGTTTAAATTATAATATGTATTTCTCCACCGTTGATCCTTTTAATAATTCACCTGTTTCGTTTAAACGCGCTATCTCCAAAATTTTGTTTAAATAGATATATATACTTATATACATATATATTTTTTTTTGTTACTTTTTTTTGTATATAACTTAATTATTCATTATTCTTCCTCATTTTTCTCATGTCATTTCTTTATATTTATGTTATTCTTACTCTCTATCTAGTTAGGCTTAACTATATTATAATGTATACATGGAAACTTTGCTGGTTGCAATAACTTTTTATTATTATATTTTAAATGTTTGTAATCAATATGTAACTGTTAGTTTCCTTAATAAATCAAATTAAAAAAAAAATTTAAAATATCTCATTACAGTCAATATCTACAATAGTTTTGTAGTACCTAGATATTGCGAGTAATACTTTAAATATTTATTATCATAAGCTTAGCGTATTGACGACCTCTGATTAAACCACTATTACCAGTGCCTACATACAAAGAGGTTGGTGGTGAAACGACCTTTGTACGCTAGAAACTATTTATTGTATTAATGATTGACGTCTAATATTCATAAGAGATGTATCGAATAAGTACCGGGTCACACTATTTTTTTTTTACAATTTGTTCACATGACAGATGCCAAAAGAAGCTTTTTTGCTATACGTTAAAGAGGAACAACATTTCCGGCTAAGTTGTGACAGGTTACATTAGTTTTGATGTAAACCTACCTTACTATATGAAATAGAATGTAGGTACCTGTAAGAATTAACATACATTCTTAACTGCAAATATTACATACTCTTAGTATGTTGTATTATGTACTATAGTATTTTCTTTGAGATAATTCATTCGGTATTATAATATAGCTCTATAAGAAGTAGGTTATTGATTAACTGAGCTTGAATTTACCTCATAAATTTTCATTATATAACGGGAACTATAATATTGTATTGATATTGATGAAAGGTCTCTGATAAAACAGTGTCTACCTTCACATTCTTAGATATGAAAATAAATGTTATTTATAATATAATTAGAATTTTTTATTAATTATATTTGTTTTTATTGAAACCAATATACTGAGTTTACACAAGATTTTAGAGTTTTAGATTATTACTGTTGAAAACCTTCGTAAAAACTTGTAAAATAAGTTGGACTGAGTAAGACTTGGACTCACATCTTTCACTATCTGGATGAGTACTTTAATCGTCTGTGCTATCAATCCACTATGGTGACAATGATAAGTGATACAATACAACACCACTTGTATCACATAAATCAAAGTAAAGATCACATAAATCAGATTACACTTTAATTTGTGGCAATGCTTTAAACTCGTGGCTTTCAACACTTTTACATGGTCACAATTCCATAGTAAACACTTAAAGAACTGATTCATGCCTATTTTTTTCTTTTTTAAGCAAACAAACACGATCGGTTTGAAAATACATAAATTTGAAATACGTCAAAAAACGTATATATTAGAAAAAACATTTTAGAAAATGCATCTCCAACCTCACATCTTTTCATTGTCCACGTGACTGCTCTTGTCTCTTGGGATATCGGTCCGTCTATGACTCATGAGAATCAAATTTTATATTTATGGACTCGTAGATCAAACTTTGCCAAAATGAAGCAGTCGGCTTTCTTATAATTTAATTAATATAATGATATTACTAGCATGGTTTATAATCGGTGCTAGACATTAGCCATATAAGTTTTTATACTAGAATAAAAATGAGAATTTAACATTCAAAATGTATGTATAGGTATATTTGTTGTTGAATAAAGAAATACCTGTTTGGTTTCAATATTAAAATAAACGTTAATTTTTATATTTTCTTGATTTACACTGTCCAGAAATTTATTTTAACCAACCAATACAAGATTCAATATATATAATTACTCGATATTATGGTTAACACAATAATACTACATATTGTACATATTATAATGTCGTGATATACTACTTCATTGCTCAGATCACTTTCAAATATAAATTTATCATGATAGCTATAAAAGCTTTCTTTTGACAATATACACTAAGTAAGTTACTATACCTATGTGAATCCCACTTTGTAATTTCGATCTAAATATTATAATAATATTCAAAGTTTATATTTAATGCTAAAGCTTTTGTATTAAAATATTCCAGTTAGATCTTATTTATAGACTGGTCTCGGAATAAGTTTATATTCAAAGCGATCGTGCCTTATTCGACCTGGAAGTATTTCTCACACTCCGTTCCAAGAGTTCTTCGAACTTTACTTTACTTATTTTATATTAATATATTATTATAATATATCTAATATATTTATTTTTTTGAATAATAAAATTAATATACGTAATGAAAAAAATATAGGGTTTATTCATCGTACAAAATTTCTTAATAGCTTATACATGAATACACTACTATCATAAACTTCAGAAGTCTGCCACCATCAGCGCAATCTTCACTCTATAATCTGCTACCCTAAACAGTTCGCAGAACTGAACTCATATCAATCACGGAGGTTCTTGCGGCATCATCATATGCTACATTTACAGTTGATCATTCCGTGGATGACAAGTTGTAGAATACTGTAGATTTTTTTTTGATTTTGGTAATATGCAGAACTTCTTGTTCCTTTCCCATTCGTTTGAGAATGTCAACATTTCTCACCCTACCAGTCGAAATAATTTTGAGTATACGTCTATACAGCCATATCGCGAACATCTCAACTCTCTGTAATATTACCTGACCGATATCTAAATCAGTACAATATGACATGCATGGTGTATTTACCTACGTTTAACTTATTACTCATTGTTTGCGGTTGCTATCAATTGTCTACAAAGCTTCACCCAATACATTAGCAGCATTCATCGATGATCACTGAAAGCATCGACCCACACTTTGTATTCATTTCAGAATTATTATGCTCATTGTAGTGTAGGGGTCATTACCCTACCATCTGCACGAGTCAATTTATAATTACAAGTACCTTGTAACATAATATTGTGAAACAGCAAAACAAGCGATTTATGTGAATAAATCAATTTTTAACAGAAAGCTAATTTAGCAAAATAATTATATTAAATAATTATTTATAATTTACAAAACATGATATGCACAAAATTGTTTATATGAAAATCAATCTTGCTAATTATTAAAACTGCTTAATTGACTAAAAATTAAATTCAATTATTTATAATTTACCAATAATCGTGATTATCAAAAATATCCAAATAGTGTATGCAGCACTTTCTATTGTATCGAATCTGTATAAAACACTCAATTACATGACATCAATATGGTCAGTCAGTTATCAAATATTTAACCGTAAGGTTATCGTTCCACTCCGCCCGATCGACTTCGCAATTTCTCATAACGCACACACGTGCTTTAATTCTGCTAAATTATAATCTGTAAACTTACCTGTAATAATTAAATTGATATTTATTTGGAAGGAGATAATAAAACCAGGGTTCATTTCATTCACGCATCAATCTTCTTATTATTGGAGTCAAACAAACCTACCCTGCCTGTTCCTTATTTCATCTCCTAACAAAAGTAGTATTAACACTGAATATGAAACAATATATATGATGCGTCTATTTCAAAGTCCACGATTAAATATTTGTGGTAAACAAGATTTTTGTATAGCAAGAATAACTGCTAGATTTACAAGTTAGTTTCTTTATGCCATAGTATTCGAGTAGGTACTTAAAAAATATGTCTATTTCTATTGGCCGGTATTTTTTTTATCGACAGTTGATTGTATCATTTTAAATAATCATTTTCTCTAAAATTCATTAAACTTGTTAAATTTTTAAATAGTTTTTAAAGAATTTTGCAGATGTATGGCTTAAATTATCTGTAACGCGTAATAGAAAACATAATATAAAAATGTGTCATAAAATGAGACAGGAAGAAAACATATTGAATAGATGCGTATAAACGGAAATTCTAATTTTGAAAAATCGAACGAATTGTTTATATTTTTAATCGGGCCGTGAAAGAAAACAAATGATACTCTCATAATAGTTTTACAGATGCTTACAGTTCGGTAACAACATATTGACAGATTAGAGTATCGAGTATTTATAGAGTATCAAGGAGATAAAATACGACAATTACATTTTGATAATTGAGATGCAGCGATTTTGAAAATTATTACTATCATTGCAACACTGAAATCTCTAGTGTCGTTAAGTACTATTGGAATAAAATTTTTTTAATACGTCATACTGCAATCGAAATGTCTTACTTGATTCCAAATGCATCCGATTATAATCTCCAATTGGACTATGTTACCAATTATTGTAGATAACTGACTTGTAAACGAAAGTGCCCCGAGTCATATCTGTGCTATTTTGGATCAAGAGAAATAGCGGAATACCATGTTAACTAGTTAAATAGCTCTGCGCATCTATTCTATACACAAGACTGCTTTCGGCCTTTACGGCAGCTAACTAGGGTAGGAAAGTATCTAAATATTATCACTTATTGTAACAATTACAATAAGTTAGTCGTCTGAACTGTCAAAACTGTCTATCTCGCTCTAATATTTATCACAGCCAAGAGAGGTGCTGTTAAAACATAACACTTATTGAAACAATTACAACTAACTTATTGTAATTGTTTACTTTACTACCTACCCTAGATAGCGGCCGAAAGCAGTCTTGTGTATAGAATAGGTGCGCAGGAGGATATAATTTAATTAGAGATTTAAAATTAGATAGTTGGTTTAGCGATAAATTTTTCGACAACATATCCTAAAACCATTAATTATAAAAATAGTTTTGTTTTTTTTATTTCATAATATTACTAAGAAATAATATATTTATTCTTGTTTAATATACAATTATCATGGTAAACCATAAGTCGCCTTATCCCGCATCGGAAAATTGTGACCTTAGCGCTGAGGAGCATCATTAACGGGACGTTCATCGCTTCGTTTGACAACAGATTTACCAACCGTATAATCCGCAAGGTGAAAAATAATTCACACTACAGCTGCACTTGAAATGATATTGTAACAACCGGTTTTTAATTCCAACTCGAGTCTAACAAAACATAAACATTGTGGATTATTTTTATACTTTACAGTATTAAGTAGTTGAACTATATTAAATTCTTCTTAGTTTGTACTTGCGGCACTTTCAAGAATCCCGGTAATTGACCGTCATCATGCACTTCACATACGATTTACGATTTTCCTGTATTGCCGCCGTGTGGATGATATTGAATGGGCTTCCAGAACGACAGAATTCGATTGGCTTGAAAAAATGCTAGTCTAGTGAAAACTCT